>CM053328.1:4024303-4406803 GCA_028583605.1 Dastarcus helophoroides
TTAGGGGACAAGATCAGTTTTTAAAGATAACCAAGGACCAGTCTGTTTCAGCAAAAAATTATAGAATTAGAAATATACTCGGTTGTCCAATAAAAAAAATTCGAAGTAAAGGCTCGTTTGAATTCCGAGTAACGCTCAGTGTCAACTTATGTTACTTTTGAACTAATTAATAAGCGCGATGCAATTATACTGAACCGCAATTATATTTTAAACGAAATTGTGTGTTTCAGTAGATAATTTTGCTCTAGTAATTTTCTTTAATTATTTGCGTATGCTAGCTTCGAATTTTCGCAACATTAACATAAAAAGGCGATATTACAAAATAAATGTTAACTAAATAATGCGTTATAAAATATGGATTTGTGTTCAGTTTATACTGAAACCACTGCTGCTAATAAGGAAACTCGATCGGTTGTCAATAACACCAATTTAAGACGCTAGTAGTGGAGAGAGAATTCTTAAGTAGTTGGTTTAGAGATGAATGTTTAGTATTAGATTAAAATAAGTGGTAATAAGTGGCACTAATCTTTCAGTGCGTTTTTTTTTGGCATGGATATGGATGCGTTTGAATTGCCTAAATGGTAAATGTGTTCCAGATCTATACGTTAATTGACGGATTAGAATTTTTTAATGGTACGTTTCATTCAAATCAAAGTGCATGTCTATCAAAAATAATTAGGTATCTTTTCGGAATTGGTAATATTGCACTACTACCGGAAGTAACCTATTTTTTCACGGTTACTGTATTTATTTATTATTTGATATTTTCAGTGCATCTAATGTTGAAACTGGTAAGCTTCCAAACGTTATATTTCAATTTTTTTTTTAATTAGTAAGTTGTTTTAATAACTATTTCATTTACGCACACGAGGGAACAATTTCGATTCCCTTTATAAACTAAGCACTGAAGTTAAGGGATGAAACTCTGAAAATTTTAAAGCCTTGCAATTTTTTATCATATGTGCTCGAAATATTAACAAGTTTTGCTACAAATTAGTTTAAGAACGAGTTTGTTACTTTTTATTCATTTTTGTTGTTGCTGAAATTCCTTTATCAAATTTTCAATTTCAAAATTGTATTTTTCATATTCGAAAATGGTTTATAGATTTAAACAAACAAAAAAAATAATATTAGTTGATTCGAAGCTTATCAAAAAAATAATTCGAATTTTCTCTTGCAGTGACTACCGCATGTGGGAAAAGTAAATTATGTCAGTATTAAGGTATTTGAAAAGATGCCTCCGTAATCGATTACCAGTATTAGAATGGGCCCCCAAGTACAACTCCAGCAAATTGATCAGCGATTTTATCGCAGGTGTGACGGTCGCTTTGACGGTTATGCCGCAAGCTTTGGCCTATGCCACTTTGGCAGGTTTAGAACCACAGGTAAGTTAGGATTGGAGATCGAAATCAAACCGAAATTTGAATTAAGTTTACCCATTTCCACGTTTTTTTACCCCATCGCTGCTGAATTAAAAACTGGACAACCGCCCCATGCTAAATTATTTTGTGTAGGAAGGTAGTTTTACGTGTGCAGCATCGAGATTCCCCTATGCCACTCTTTTGCATATTTTTCAGTTTTCAGTATTAATTGTTTTCGTTGAAAACGTAAATATCCGTAAGAAGCGCGGAGATTTTTGCTTTTTGATAACGTATACAGGGTGTTTCATAATTGCATGCTGAACCGGCAGGGGGATATTCCTTGGGCAATTTTAAGATAAAATTTTCATATTAACATAGGTCCGGAAACGCTTCATTTTCGATATACAGGGCGGTAAAAATTGAAGAAAAAATCGGTTTTTCTTCAATATTTCTGAGACTGGTTTAGATATTTTTTTGATATTCAGTACACGATATCTGGGTATAAAAGCAAGTATTTTGACAAAAAAACATTTGTTCTGATTCCACCAGTGGCGTTCCCACAAACAGGTCGATACGCATTTTTGAAAAAAAAAATGTGACGCCAATGCTATTTTTTAAAATAAGAATAATTTTCCTAGTCTTTGTTGTGTTTCTATCAAAAATGAGCTCTTGACTTTTTGTCCTAGGACGGCCGGTTTCCGAATTAAAAAATAAAAATCATTTACTTGCTATGCCGCTATGGTAGATTAATTTATTAATGAAATCTTAACAATGAAATTAATTAAATCATATCAGGTGTTGAAAATGTCCACCACCTGCAAGTATGCACGCCTCAACTCTTCTTCTCATAGATTCGCGTACTCGATGAAAAATTCGTGGCGTATTTCTTATAGTATTGTAGGAATCTGTTATGCGATTTCTCAGTTCTTCTTCAGTTTGGATTGGGGTGCTATAAACTAAGGTTTTAAGATAGCCCCATAAAAAATAATCTAGACTGTTCAGGTCAGGGGATCTAGGCGGCCAAAATTCTGTTCCTGCTCTGCCTATCCAACGATTATTGTAATTTTGGTCCAAATATGCACGTGCCAAAACACTAAAATGCGCAGGGGCACCATCGTGCATAAACCACATTCGATTTCGGATTAAAACGGGGACATCTTCTAACAGCACTGGTAAATCATTTTCAAGAAAGTGACGATAATTTTCTCCATTTAATCTTCTTGGCAGAAAAAAGGGTCCAATTAAATAGTCGTCAACAATTCCTGCCCACACATTTACCGAGAATTGTTCTTGGTGATTGACTTCGACAATGGCATGCGGGTTCTCTTCAGCCCAAAAGTGATTGTTGTGGAAGTTTCTAATTGCATTTCGGGAAAAACTGGCTTCATCAGTAAATAATACTTCTCTATCAAATAGTGGATTTTCAACAATTTTTTGAATAAACCATTGGCAGAAATTTATACGAAATGGTAAATCCCGAGGCAGTAAGGCCTGAACCCGTTGAATATGGTAAGGGTATAACAAAAAATCGTGAAGTATCCTCCAGACTAAAATATGGGAGATATTTAAATTACTAGCAATTTTCCTTGTGCTTATTTCGGGATTTTGCTCAACTGAATTAAGAACAGCTATTTCAGTTTCTTCTGTTCTTGCGGTTTTTTGTGCCCCTTTTAAGTAATGATCGGGTTTAAAACATCCCTTATCGCGTAGTCTTCTATAAACGCTTGAATAAGTTCTTGCATCTGGCACAATTCTTTGCGGAAAACGCTCTGCATACAGTCGCCTGGCTTCAAATGCATTTCCATCCACAAGACCGTACATGTAATGAATATCGGCAAACTCGGCATTCTCAAACATATTTTCTTATACTTATCAATCACTCACATTCAGATAAAGTATTGAAGTGAAAAATTTGACACTTGGTTGTAAACACAAAACTAAATCTCAGTGGCCTACTAGATTTTCATTAATAAATTAATCTACCACAGCGGCATAGCAAGTAAATGATTTTTATTTTTTAATTCGGAAACCGTCCGTCCTAGGACAAAAAGTCAAGAGCTCATTTTTGATAGAAACACAACAAAGACTAGGAAAATAATTCTTATTTTGAAAAATAGCATTGGCGTCACATTTTTTTTTCAAAAATGTGTATCGACCTGTTTGTGGGAACGCCACTGGTGGAATCAGAACAAATGTTTTTTTGTTAAAATACTTGCTTTTATACCCAGATATCGTGTACTGAATATCAAAAAAATATCTAAACCAGTCTCAGAAATATTGAAGAAAAACCGATTTTTTCTTCAATTTTTACCGCCCTGTATATCGAAAATGAAGCGTTTCCGGACCTATGTTAATATGAAAATTTTGTCTTAAAATTGCCCAAGGAATATTCCCCCTGCCGGTTCAGCATGCAATTATGAAACACCCTGTATATACGTCTGCAGCACTGAAAGGATTAACGCCCAGATAAATATCAGAAGTCAGCTTTTTGTTAACAATAATATATCATATTTTTCCCATGTTAATATTGTTTTATTTAAACGTGACATATTTTTCATTTTTAAATAAAAATATGTGAATATTTTCAATAACGTCCCTTATAAGGATGTTGCTTTTAATTTAGGGATGCTATGAAAAATAGATCATAAGTCCAGAGTTATCTGAACGAAAATCCTTGTCGCGTTATCAAATTCAGGGTCAGTAGGTTATTAGATGCTAACCTTGACCTCAATTTTACACTTCGTACGCTTGCAGACAGATATATAAATAAATGAGATGAATTCTTCCGTCAGAATTTATTTCTTCATTTCTGAAGCGATTTCATCCATATTTAGTTGCTGAATTAAACGATCCAATTAAGCAGATTGTTTCGCCTCTTTTTTAAAATTATAATAAAAGGACAAAAAGGAAACAGTTAACAACAAATATAAAGACGGTCGACCTTTTAATCTTCTGTTTGAAAGAAAGCGATCATCTTTTTTCCATTCGATTTTGAAATTTTGATAACTTTCGGCTCAATTTTTAAAAATTTAATCAACTCGTAAAGGGTAACCCAATAATGGCTTCAAAGCACGAATTTTCAAGCTGAAACTCTGTATTTTGGCTCAAAATTTCGAGAAAAATTTGAAATTATAAAAAATCTAGCTGACACCCGCGCTTTTGTCTGCGTCAAAGAAGAGAAACGATTCTGGAATTAACTGTTTAAAAATTTTGAGTTTTTTTGAATAAATCGAATTTTTTTGAAAATTTTGTCTTATTTTGAAAATTTCGACGTTTTAAGTGACGCACTTGAAATGTTCTTTATATTCGAATTTTTGCATAATTTCGGCTTTCCACTTTTTTATGAAAATGTTTATCTTTATTCGAACTTTGGATTAATTTCTCTATGTTAGACTTTTTTTGAAAATTTCGACCTCTTTTTTCAAAAATGTTGACCTTTCTTACAATTTCGACTTGTTTTCAAAAATTTCGACATTTTTTCGAAGTTCAGACTTTTTCTAAATTAAACTTTTATTTGAAAAATTCGACTTTTTATAAAAATGTTCACCTTTTTAAAAAATCGAATTTTTAAAAAACTAAGTTTTTGAAATTTTCAATCTTTTTTCAGTTTTCATTTTTTTATCATCAAAATTTCGACTTTTTTTCAAAATGTGTCTTTAATCAGAACTTGACCATTTCTCAAAATTTCCACCTTTTTCTAAATTTCAACTTTTTTAAATTTAAATTTTTTCATTTTGAAATATTTTTTTTCGAAAACCCTTTACCTTACTTCAAAATATTCATTTATTTTTAATTTCCATCCTTGTTGAAACATTTGATCATTTCTCGGAGTTTTGATTTTTTTTTTGAAAACTTCGACTTTAAAAAAAAATTCGACCTTTTCTCGAAGTTTCGACTTTCAAGTAATAAATTGAATCTCAAAGTTTTTATTTAAAATATCTCGGTCTTTTTTCAACACTTTGTCATTTTCTCGAAGTTTCAACTTTTTGGAAATTTCGAACTCTCCAAAATTTTGACTTTTTCTTAAAATCTCGATTTTTTTCCAAATTTGATGTTATTTGAAAAATTCGACTTTTTAAACATTTGGAGACTTCTTCAAAATTTTTGAATTAAATTTTGGACTTGAAAAATTCGAGTTGAAAAATTTCTAAATATCGAAAGAAATTTTTAAAGTAAAATCGAGATTTTCAAAACAGTAGAAAATTACGAGATAAGCCAAATTTTGAAAAAAGGTCACAATATTTAAAAAAGTTGAGATTTTCACAAAAAGTTGAAATTTTTTGTGAAAATGTTCATAAAAATTTAGGAACAAAGTGAACATATCGAAAATAAAGACGAAATAAATTCAATTCTTCGTGAAAAATTTGAAAATTTAATTTTGCAATAAATTTCCAAAAATGAGTGGAGATTTTCAGAAAATTTGAAAATTACAAAATAGACTAAATTTTTTATCTTTATTCCAACTTTTGACTAATTTTTCCATGTTTGACTTTTTTTGAAAATTTCGAGCTTTTTTCAAAAATTTCGACTCTTCAAAAATTTCGACTATTTCAAAAATTTCAACATTTTCTCGAAGTTCAGACTTTTTTGAATTGGACTCTTATTTGAAAAATTCAACTCTTTATACAAGTTTTCACCTTTTTTAAATCGAATTTTTGAAAAATTAAATTTTTTAAATTTTCGTACTTTTTTCAGAATTTTCAATTTTTTATCATCAAAATTTCGACTTATTTTCATAATGTGTCTTTAATCAGAATTTGACCTTTTCTCAAAATGTCTACCTTTTTCAAAATTTCAACTGTTTTTAAATTTAATTTTTTTCATTTTGAAATATTTTTTTTCGAAAACCTTTACCTTCCTTCAAAATATTTATTTATTTTTAATTTCCATCATTTGATTATTTCTCTAACTTTTGATTTTTTTTTGAAAATGTAACTTTAACAAAAAATCTGGAATCAACAATTAAAAATTTGGAGTTTTTTTTAAATAATTCGAATTTTTTGAAAATTTTAACTTATTTGGAAAATTTCGACGTTTTAAGTGACGCACTTGAAATGTTTTATTTTTTTTACATTCGAATTTTGGCAAAATTTCGGCCTTCCACTTTTTTTTGGAAAATTTTTATCTTTATTCGAGCTTTTAGACTAATTTCTCGATGTTAGACTTTTTTTTTGAAAATTTCGACGTTTTTTCAAAAATTTCGACGTTTTGTCGAAGTTTCGACTTTTTTACTAAATTGGACTTTTATTTGAAAAATTCGACTTTTTTTAAAAATTTTTACCTTTTTTGAAAAATCAAATTTTTGAAATTTTCGAACTTTTTTCAGAATTTTCAATTGTTTGTCATTAATTTTGGTGGAACGGACTAGTCCTTGGTTTTTTTCAAAAATTGAACTACAAATCTTGTCCCCTGAAACCAAGAAAGATTAAAAAACACAACAGAGGTTGCTCTATCATCAAAATTTCGACTTGTGTCTTTCAAAATGTGTCTTTAATCAGAATTTGACCTTTTCTCAAAATTTCCACCCATTTCAAAATTTCAACTTTTTTAAATTTAATTTTTTTTCATTTTGAAATATTTCTTTTTTTGAAAACCTTTACCTTCCTTCAAAATATTCGTTTATTTTTAATTTCCATCCTTGTTGAAACATTTGATCATTTCTCGGAGTTTTGATTTTTTTTGAAAACTTCGACTTTTAAAAAAAAATTCGACCTTTTCTCGAAGTTTCGACTTTCAAGTAATAAATTGAATCTTTTTCTCAAAATTTTGGACTTTCAAGTAATAAATTGGATCTTTTTCTCAAAATTTTGGATTCTAAGAATGACGACTTTCTTGAAAAATTTGATTTTTCGACTTTTTTTTATTGAAAATTTTGGTTTTGTCAAACATTTCCAATTTTTAACATCAAGACTATATTTTAAAAATTTCTGATTTCAAATTTTCTATTTTTTTTTCTTCTTCCACTTTTTCAAATTTTAAATTATTTGCTAAATTTCAACCCGTTCACAGTCCCGCCTTTCTTTAAGATGTTGGTTTATTTTCGAATTATTTGAAAATTTTGACAAAATTTGGATCTTTTCTCAAAATTTCGGTTGTTTTTAAATTTTGTTTTTTTTTTAATAAATTGGATTATGCTGAAATATGGTTTTTTTTTGAAAACCTCTACTTTCTACCTTCCTTTAAAATATTTTTTTGTGAGAACTTCCATCCATTTTTTTACATTCGAATTATTGCAAAATTTCGGCCTTTCAATTTTTGTTTATCTTTATTCAAACTTTTGACTAATTTTCACTTTTTTGAGAAAGATTATTTCAAAATTTCGATTTTTTTTAATTTTCGAACTTTTTTCAGAATTTTCACTTTATTGAAAGTTTTAACCTTCTATTATCAAGATTTTGATTTTTTTTTTCTAGAAATTATGATTTGTTCAGAATTTACACTTTTTTCAAAGGTGTTACCTTTTTTACAAAAATTTCGACTTTTTTTTGAAAATTTTCATATTTATTCAAACTTTTAACTAATTTAACGATGTTTTAGTTTTTTGAAAATTTCGATTTTTTTTTCAAATATTTCGACTTTTTTTTTTTTTTGATGGAACGGATTGGTCCTTCAAAAATTGAAACACAGAACTTGTCCCCTGAAACCAAGAAAGATTAAAAAAAAAAAAGAGAGCAACCTTTGTTGTGTTTTTTAATCTTTCTTGGTTTCAGGGGACAAGTTCTGTGTTTCAATTTCGACTTTTTTTCAAATATGTCGACTTTTTCTTGAAGTTTCGAGTTTTTATAAATTGGACATTTATTTGAAAAACTCGACTTTTTTAAAAAAAACTACCTTCTTTGAGAAATTGAATTTTTGAAATTTTCGAACTTTTTTCATAATTTTTACTTCGTTGAAAATTCATCGTTTTTCAAAATTGTGACTCATCAGAATTTGAACTTTTTTAAAAATTTCTACCTTTTTCAAAATTTCATCTTTTTTTATATTTAAATTGTTTTCGTAAATTTGATTGTGTTGAAATATTGTTATTTTGAAAACCTCTACCTTCCTTCAAAATATTCAGATTATTTTTTTTGAACATTTCTATCGTTGTTCTTACATCTGTCAAAGTTTTTTGACTTTTTTTCAAAAATTTCTACTTTTTCTCGAAGTTTCCACTTTTAGGTGGTAAACCGGACCTTTATTTGAATAATTGGACTTATTTTTGAAAATATTCTCTTTTTTTGAAAAATGGTACTTTTTCAACATTTAAACTTTTTTTTTTAAATTTCGACTTTATGCCGTAACTGACACTTATTTGAAAAATTGGGCTTTTATTTGAATAATTAAACTTTTTTTTGAAAATTTTCACTTTGGACTGGCTTTTTTCAAAATTTCGCTTTTTTTTAATGTTCGAACTTTTTTACCAATTTTCACTTTATTGAAAATTTTGATATTTTATCATCAAAATGTTGATTTTTTTCTTAGAAAGTATGTATTTTTTTATTTGCACTTATGTCAAAAGTGTTACTTTTTTTTCAAAATTTCGACCTTTTCAAAAATTTCTACTTTTTCTCGAAGTTTAGACTTTCAGGTAGTAAATTGGTTCTTTATTTGAAAAAGTGTACTTTTTTTGAATTTTGTTCTGAAAAGAAATTCTTTTAAAATTTTGACTTTCAAAAATTTCAACTTTTTCTCGAAATTTCGATTTTTATGTAGAATATTGTTTTACTTTACTGATAATTTCGAACTTTTATCTTCAAATTTTTGATTTTTTTCTTAGAAATTATGGTTTTTTTTTCACAATTTGAACTTTTTTCAAGTGTTATCTTTTTCAAAATTTCAACTTTTTTCCAAAAATGTTGAATTTTTTATCAAAAATTTCGACTTTTTATCGAAGTTTCGACTTTTCGTGGAAAAGACGTGCATCACAACATATAGTAATCAGATTAGGAATCAGCGCTGAAATAAAGAAATAAACATGGACAAGAATTATATGAGAGACTCCGACATGGAGGAGTCCTCCACAGACGAAGGAGGCAAGAGAAAAAGGGTACGAGAAGAAACCTTAACGAGAACAAAAAAAATGTCGAGAACGCCAATAAAAACAAAAACAATTGATAACGAGGATAAGCTTGATCTTATACTAAGTATGATGCAGGATATAAGAGAAGAAATGCAAGAAATAAAAAATGAACAGAAAAAATACAATAACGACATTAGAAAAATCCAAATCGAAAACAACAAACTAAGAGAAGAAAACGAGAGAATTATAAAAGAAAACGAGAAAATGAAAAAGGATATAAAAATAATAAGCAATAATTTGGAGTGGATCGAAAAAGATAAAAGGAAAAATAACATAATTGTCAACGGTCTAACAGTAAATACAAACGACAATGCAATTTTAATTACAGAAATGGAAAATTTCTTTAAAGAAAAATTAGAAATACAAACCAAAGTTGAGGAAACTTACAACATTGGTAGAAATATATATCTTGTGAAATTGCAAAATGAAAATGAAAAGAAACGGATTATGAAAAACAAGTCAAAGCTTAGAAAAATTAATGAAAAAATTTTCATAAATGAAGACTTGACGCATAAAGAAAGGGAGAAGCAGAGACAACTAAAAAATAAAGCAGAAGAGGAGAAACGTATGGGTAAGAATATCAAAATGGGATATAACAAGATAATAGTTGATGGAGAAACTTGGAAATGGAACAAAATCAAGGAAAAATTAGAAAATACAAATTCAAAAAACTGAGCAATAAATCTAAAGAGGTAAATAGTATGATGACGAACAAGGCAATGAAAATGGATACGAAAACACATAAAAACACAACAATAGAAAAAATAAATAAAAAGGAAAAAACAGGAAAAGAAATTTGGAAAGTGGGAACGTGGAATGTTAGAGGACTAAGAGGAAAAGAGGAGGAACTAATAGAAGAATTTGAAATGACAGGGATCCAAATATTAACAATAACAGAAACGAAGAAGAAGGGGCAAGGGGAACTAGTACTAGAAAATGGACACCTTTTAATATACAGTGGAGTAGAACAAAATAAACATGCTGCGGCAGGGGTTGGGTGCATAATAGAGAAAGGATTAGTTGATAATATACTAAATTGGGAAGGCATTTCTGAAAGAATACTAAAAATAGAATTTGATGATATATATGGGGAACGAATATGCATAATAATAGTGTATGGATCAAATGAAGATGATTTAGCGAGTAATAAAGATCAATTCTGGGAGGAACTAACATTGGCCACAGAGACAGGTAAAGGTAAAATTATCGTAATGGGAGATTTTAACAGTAGGGTGGGTAAAAGAGAGAATAGAAATGTAAATGTGATTGGAAACTGTGGGGAAACAAAAATAAACAACAATGGGTTAAGAATGATAGAATATTGCATATTGAACGATCTCATAATAACAAATACGTTTTATGAACACCAGGATATACATAAATTTACAAGAATAGCGGAAAACAGAAAAGAAAGATCCATAATTGACTACGTACTTGTGCAAAGAAATAATAGGAAATCGATCACGGATGTAAGAGTCAAAAGAAGTGCGGAAATATTTAGTGATCATTACCTGGTTGTAGCAAAAATTAGGAAAAAGAAGAGGTGTAGGAGTGACAACGAACGACACGAAACTGCACCAGTAAAAAAAGAAAATATTAAAACATACAGATTAAGAGAAAAAGATATATCAAACAGTTATCACCAAATTCTTGAGGAAAAAATAAGTAATATAGAAAAGGAGATTGAACAAAAAGATATTGAAGACATATGGCAAATATTTAAGGAGATAGTAATAGAAGTAGCTAAACAAGCATGTGGCACGATTACAACCAACGCCAATAAAAAGTTAACTGCCTGGTGGAACGATGAAATCAAAAAAGAAGTTAAATTAAAAAAACAAGCTTGGAAAGAGTACTTAAATAATAACACCGCACAAAAATACACTTTGTATAAGGAGAGAAGAACCAAAGTAAAAAAAATGGTTTTGGAAGCTAAACAGAAGGCATGGGAATGTTTTGGGGAAAAAATGGAGGAGACAAATAAAGGAGATCGCAAGCTATTTTATAAAGCAGTGAAGACAATAAGAAAAGGAAAAGAAAAGAAATTGACGACTATAACAAACAAAGAAGGCGCGTTGCTAAAAGATGAGAATTTAATTATGAACAGATGGAAAGAATACTTTTACGAACTATTAAATCCACTGGAAACAGAGACACAAGAAGGCAAAGAAGTAACAACAATTGACACAATAGCAGATGAAGAAATTGAAGTACTTACGATAGAGGAAGTTGAAGAAGCAATCAAGGCAACAAAATGTGGAAAAGCACCCGGACATGATGAAATAACACCAGATATGATTAAACACATGGGAAAGAAAGATGTAAAACTCTTGTACAACATTTGTAATAAGGCATGGATAAAAGGAAACATACCTAAAGATTGGGGAATAGGTGTTATTATGCCCATATATAAAAAGGGAGATAGAAAACAATGCCAAAATTATCGAGGTATAACTTTATTGAGCACGGTAGCAAAGATATATGAAAGGGTGTTAGCAAACAGGCTCCGTTTAGTCATAGAAACGCAATTAAGTGTATCCCAAAGTGAATTTAGAAGAGGCCATAGTATACAGGACGATATATTCACGATGAAACAACTTACGGATAAAATATTAAGACAACGGAGAGGCATATCTAGCGTTCATTGATCTTGAAAAGGCTTTCGATAGAGCACCCAGAAAAGAAATATGGATAAGTTTGGAACAACGAGGAGTCGGCCGAAAATTAATTGCTGGAATAAAAAGCATATATGAGGAAAATGCAAATTACGTCAGAACGCGAAATATGCAGTCTTCTACTTTCTACACAAGAGATGGTTTACGACAGGGAGGAGTACTTAGCCCATTACTATTCATTATCCTGATAGATGACATACTCAAACAAACATGTACTAAAACAACAGGCCTACAAGTAGGATACTACAATCTACAAAAAGTCTGTATAAAAGAATGTGCATTTGCAGATGATATAGTAATAGTGGCCAATTCACCCGAAGATCTACAAACTAACTTAGAAATATGGAAAGATGCTCTAGAATCTAAGCAAATGAAAATAAATGTCAATAAAACAAAAGTAATGGCGATAACAGAAGATGAAAATAAAAAAATAAATATACGATTCGAAAATAAGGATATACAGCAGGTCAAGGAATTCAAATATTTAGGAGTAATAATAGATAATAAAGGAAATCAGGATAGGGACATCAATGAACGAATAGAGAAAGCACTTAAAGCATATTACAGTATGTGTGCAACCATAGTCAAGAAGAAAGAAATATCCAAAAATACGAAAATGTTGGTATACAAGACTATCTTCCAGCCGATACTACTATTTGGAAGTGAAACCTGGGTTTTAACGGAGAGAATGAAAAGCCGGATACAAGCAGTCGAGATGAAGTTCTTAAGAGCGATAAAGGGAATAAGTAGAAGAGATCGAATAAGAAATCAAAAAGTGAGGGAAGAACTGGATGCTAAGCCTGTATTAGAAATTGTCGAAGAAAAACAATTAGGTTGGTGGGGACATATACAAAGGATGAAAGATAACATGCAAGTAAAGAAAATATGGGAAGCAAGAACATCGGACCGGAGACGTAGAGGCAGACCTAAAGAAAGATGGGGTGACACCATTGATAAATTAATCAGAAAGAGACAATTAAACCTAAACGAAGCAAAAATTTTAGCGCTAAACAAAAAGGAATGGAAAAAATTTTGTAAATAAAATAGAGAATACCAATCCCGACACCTTACGGTATAAGGGAATCGATTATATATATATCTTTTTCAAAATTTCAACTTTTTTCCAAAAATGTTGAATTTTTTATCAAAAATTTCGACTTTTTAACGAAGTTTCGACTTTTTTGTAGTAAATTGGACTTTTATTTGAAAAATTGGATCTTTATTTCAAAAATTGGACTTTTTATTGAAAATTTTTGTTTTAGAAAGGGGATATTTTCAAAATTTCGTATTTTTTTCTAAATTTTCGAACTTTTTTCAGAATTATCACTTTATTGAAAATTTCGACTTTTTATCATCAAAATATTGATTTTTTTTTGAAATACATAACTTGTCCCCTGAAACCAAGAAAGATTAAAAAACACAACAAAGGTTGCTCTAACGCGTTTCGGCAGCCAAGCTGTCATCTTCAGAGAGACAACTCTCTTGGCTGTCGAAACGCGTTAGAGCAACCTTTGTTGTGTTTTTTAATCTTTCTTGGTTTCAGGGGACAAGTTCTGTATTTCAATTTTTGAAGATAACCAAGAACCAGTCCGTTCCATCAAAAAATTGATTTTTTCCCAAAAATTATGAATTTTTTCAGAATTTCAACTTTTTTTCAAAAGTGTTACCTTTTTCAAAATGTCGGCCTTTTATAAAAACTTCTTTTTTTCAAAATGTTGTTGAAGTTGACCCTTTTTTTTGAAACTTCGAATTTTTGTCACTTCGACATTTTGAAAAATTCGCTTGTTTCTGAAAACTATAAATATTTTGAAGAATCCGACTTTCTAAATTGAGATTCTTTTTTTGAACGAATTCAAGATTTTATTAAATTTCGATTTTAAATCTGGCTTATTTAAAAAGAGTATTTTTTAATTTTAAACTGAAAAGTTAAAAAGATTCGAAATTTTGAAGAAGTTTCGAATTTAAAATTTAGTGAAAATTTTGCAGAAAAGACCACAAAGCGAAATTTTGGCTTTATTTCAGAAATAAGGATGTTTAAATCGAAATGTAAAGGAATATTTTGTATACAGTTTTTCGAAATTTCGACATCAATTCTAAATTTTGCCTTTGTATTCAAAATTTCGAGAATCTATTTTGTAGTAATTAAAGAGTTTTTTGATCGCATTTCGATTTAGAAATTAAATTAAAAAATAAAACCAAATTTTTAAATTCTAACTAGGATTTTTGCACCTAAGAACTAATTTTTAATACTGATATAGATATTTTTAGCAAAAATCTAAAATTTTTTACTGAAAACATAAATTTAAGAGAAAAAGCTGACAAATTCTATTTAAAAAAAAACGCAGTTTCAATCTCTAAACAGAAATTTTCTATGAAAAAAATTCAAATTTCGGGATCAATAAATTTTCGAGGCGAACTTTCAATTTTAAAGACGACATTTTGAAAAAAATAGATAAACAAATAAGTAAAAAATGGGCTATAGCTAAAAAATTTGTGGACAGTATATCTCTGAAGATGATAGCTTGGCTGTCGAAACGCGTTAGAGCAACCTTTGTTGTGTTTAAATCTTTATTGGTTTCAGGAGACAATTTTCTGTTTCAACAAAGTTAGAATTTCAAGAAAAACAAAAATTCGACTTTTAACTCAGAAGGCCGAGCAGGAACGAGACGAAATTTCGAGTCTAAATCAGAAATTTCGCAAAAATAACCTAACATTTTTAGCATCAACATTTCTTGGGATCAAAATGTGATATTTTAGACAAAAACAAAATTGTGGCAAATCTGAGAAAAAACTCAGTTTCAACATTAAAGTCGAAATATTGAGAAAAAAGTCAAACTTTTTAGAGCAAAAGTGACTATTTTATGGAAACCACGTAAACAATTGTATGTTTAAATTGAAAATTTTGTGACACTTGCTATAATTACAAGTTTACTTTCAAAATTTCGACCTCAATTTGAAAATCTCACCTTTAAATCGAAATATGATGTTCTACTTTTTTTCCTTGAAATTTTGAAGTTTAAACTCCAAATTTCTATAATTTTGAAATATCGAGATTTTAGTGGAAATTTTGAAAGTCCTTGAACTTTATGTCGAAATTTAAGAAACTGGGCATCGTACGCAATCAAGTTCTAAAATCAAAGCCCAAGAAATATTTAAGTCGAATTTTAGAATTTAAATTAAGAATTTGAGAAGAAATTGGAATACTGAATTAAAGTGGAATGTAATAGAAAAAAAATTCAAGAAAAATCGAAAATTTGGCTAATAACTTAGAAAAAACAGAACTATTATCAGATTATGCTTGAAATGTTGAAAGCAAAGTCGAAGTTAAGGAAAGAATTAAATATTTTCAGTTTAATTCGGGAAGTTTGAGAAAAAAATGGAAATTTTCAGGAAAACTTGAACTTTACAAAAAAATTATATTTTGTAGCTTCCATGGAGAACGCGCCATTGATCTATTTCCATAGTAGTTATGCGAAGTACTCTAATAATGTCTATATTGCTGCGCGTTATCAGTTCGAATGATTATTAACACTTGTTGAATTGTACCCAATTTATTTCCAAACTAAACTCGGAACAGTACAACTGAATAATTAACTCACTTATACATTGACTTCTAACTACTATCTCACTAACTACACTGACCAACTGACTGAATGAGGGAAAGTCCGACCGGATCCCCCTTCATATAGATTCCTGGTTAGGGTTCTAGAAGATTCCAGCAGATAAGATTTTTGCCGTAAAGCAGCAGATAAGCTGAAATTTCTGGAACGGTTTATCTGCCGTTTGCTTCATTATCGCGACCGCTTTCCCTTATCGGATCTTTCTAGAAAATTTCCTTAGATTCTAAATTATATAATTACATTTCGTTACACTATGTTTCAGTTTGGACTCTATTCGGCTTTCATCGGTTGTTTCGTGTACACAATATTCGGAACTTGCAAGGATATAACCATCGGTCCCACCGCACTCATGGCTTTAATGACATACCAGCAGATTTCCCACAGGAACAGTGATTATGCCGTTTTACTCTGCTTCTTTGCAGGAGTGATACAGCTCTTAATGGCAGTTTTACACCTTGGTAATCTAAACTTTTCCAACCTTCACCTTAAATTGATAAATAACACAAATTTCAGGAGTATTAGTGGATTTCATATCGATCCCAGTAACAGTAGGATTCACATCAGCTACCTCGGTCATTATAGCAACAGTCTCAGTTAAAAAGCTTGTTGGGAATAAAGATGACCTCGTCGGGTTTCCTTGACACAATAAGTAAGCTGTTTGGGAATATTCACAAGACTAGGGCCGCTGATTGCATCCTAGGTTTTACCTGTATCGCAGTATTAATGTTCTTGAGGGTAAGGCATCGAATTTAACTATTTATTTTGGTTGAATGGACTGGTGCTTGGTTGTCTTCAAAAATTGATACACAAATCCTGTAAAAGTATCTCTGTGCAGATGATAGATTGACTATCGAAACGCGTTAGAGCTTCTGTTGTAAACACAACAGTTGAAGCAGAAAAAAGATTAAAAATCTTAATCTTTCCTAATTTCAGGAGACCAGATTTGTGTAAATTTTTTACCAATTAAGATTCCCACTGCTAATATTAATTAAAATTCAGTATGAATTCAGTATGAAAATTCAGTACGAATATTAATCAAAATTGAATTAAAATTCAATTTAGTTGCTATATTGTAGAAAATCAAAGACATGTGCAAGAATAAAAGGAAACCATACTCAACGGCAGTTTGGTTGATATCGACATCGAGAAACGCCATCGTTGTGATCATATGCTCTCTGATAGCTTTTATCTACGAATCTAAGGAAGGTGCTTCTCCATTCTTGTTAACGGGCAACGTTCGCCCTGGTTTACCTTCAATTCAGCTTCCACCCTTTAGTACGGTGGTAAACAACAGAACTGTGGAATTTTACGAGATGATGTCCGACTTGGGGACATCCATCATCATGGTCCCTGTGATTGCCGTTCTTGGAAACGTCGCTATATCCAAGGCCTTTGGCAAGTTGGCAACTTCAGTTTCCCCCTTTGACGATAATAATTGTTATTGTTTGTAGCTAGCGGGGAAATTATAGATGCTACACAAGAATTGTTTACGTTGTCGATGTGTAATATGCTTGGATCATTCTTCTCTTCCATGCCTATAACGGGGTCCTTTTCGAGGTCTGCTGTTAATCACGCGAGTGGAGTACAAACGCCTTTTGGCGGGGTATTTACAGGTTTGTTTCTTATTAACATAATGTCAACATTGGGTAGAATTAATGGCATATTGAATTATCGCTTAGTCTTTCGATTGGCAGGCTGCTGCCAGTCCAAGGACTATGATTCACTTGTGCTTGCACGAGAGTCAATATTGTTCGGAAAAAGATCAGTCACTTCAAATTTCTACTTGAAATTTTAGAAAAATATTGAAATTTCGAGTAAGATCCCAAAATAGAGGGTAGGCTGCTTGTAGAACATGAACAAAAACATAGAAGATCGAACAAATAGTATAATTTATGTTTCAAAGTCATTTATTTACTTTTCAATAAGGGCGCTAAGGCCCAACGCCTAACAATTTTTTTCATTCCGTCACTGAAAAATTCTTTCGAACTTTCCCAAACTTCAGCCATTGATCGCATTAGGTCATTTCGTTACGCTGTACAAGCATATGTGCCTACTCTCGTTACATAAATGACTGATAGATTTATCTATTCCATTTTAATGTATTCTTAAACAATTTTAGGTATTATGGTTCTCCTAGCTTTAAGTTTCCTAACTCCATACTTCGCCTACATACCGAAGGCGTCTCTAGCTGCCGTAATTATAAGCGCCGTAATCTTTATGATCGAATATGAAGTTATAAAGCCAATGTGGCGTTCAAGTAAAAAAGACATAATAGCTACTTTCGCAACGTTCATCCTCTGCTTACTGATTGGAGTCGAATATGGTATATTGATTGGAGTCAGTATTAATGTTATGTTCCTTTTATATCCGTCTGCTAGACCTACTGTTTACGTGGAAACGCTCAAGGTAACATAATTGGATCCTAAAATATTTAGTGTTCAATGCAATTTTTTAAATAATTAGTATTCAATGCAATTTTTTAAATATTTAGTGTTCAATGCAATTTTTTCAGACACCAGCCGGTATGGAATACGTTATGATTACACCTGAGAATAGTTTGTATTTCCCCGCTGTTGACTTCATTAAAACTAGTATTGCCAAAGCAGGAACATCTTCTAAACACCTACCGGTGGTAATCGACTGCAGATTCATCCTAGGCGCTGACTTCACAGCAGCCAAAGGGATATCAATGCTGATAAACGATTTTTTCATGAGGAAACAACCACTGTACTTCCTGCATACAAGAACCTGAGGTTGTCTCCGTATTTCAAGGTGTGTTAGATGAGGATTTCAAATATTTTAATAGCAGGGAGGAGTTGGAACGCATCTTGGAAGGTGAGCCTCGCTGACGGGTTTTTTCGCGAAAAGTATTACGATGCGTTTACATTAGATACTTCATTTTTCTCTGGGACACTTTGATTTTGACTTTATTCAATCAACGTCTGAGATAAGTGTCAACTAGGGAATCTTATAAGAAGAAGATGAATCGGTAACGTAATTTGTCGAATTAAAATGGAATTGATTTCCACCCACTGACATCAGCAGCCTCTGTTAAGTATTGTGCGAAAACTGTAAAATGAGGGCTTAAATTGAACCTACAGCCACATCAATGTCGTGTTAACCTTTTTTTGGGCTTTTCCTAGGAAAGCGTGTCTAGAACATCCTTTATTCATCTTTTAGTCAGAGAGGAACTAAAGTTAAAACTACTTCAAATAAAATTCTGTGGTGTATGTATTTGGGGGTTAAGAGATGGCGTTGCGAACAATGGAATGTTTTCAATCCCATTTCAAAGTACGGCATAATACAACCTTACTTCTAGATAACCAGAGTGTCAACTATCCTGAAAAAAGCTACCTGGGACTTTTTTACACAGCTGAGAGCCTCAGGATAGCTACTTTCACCGTAGTTGAATAAAGTGTCTACTGTAAACGCACCCTTATACATTGAGTTCCTACAAATACTATTATTAGGACCGAACAGTACTCATTTAGATTGAATCGACCTTTGGAAACACACCTTTTCTTGTGAAATTCCCGCGTAGAGAATCGAACTCTCGCCTCAATAATTGAAAAAAATTCGTTCAACATTAAAAATTCGCATTTAGGTCAGATTTAAAAAAAAATCGAAATTTTCATTCCTCTTGGCCTCATTGATCGTTAAAGTCATGCAGGAAAAACCTCTTATGAATTTTTTATGGTACCAAAATTAACAGAATTAACAAAATTGAGTACTTTTCGCCTAAAAATCTAATACACGTTGACATTCAATGTCTTATTTATCTTTAAAATATTTATTATTGTAGAAAGTAGATTGTGCGAGATATATTCTGAAGAAACCAGCCTTTTGGACGATTCTACAGTGGTCAGCGGCAATGGAAAGGCGATGATTGAAATACAAAATATAGGTGGAGATGGCAGTACAGTTAGTCAAAGAAAAAGCTCCTTCATGTAAGAAATAGATGTTGAAGAAAGCAGAAAATAAATGCACCAGCTACATTAAAATGGGACCTAAGTAGAATTTTGGATTGTATCATTTAAAAAATGATTGATCAAATAAAGACAATTCCACATGCCTGCTCATCTTACTTGATATTCGTTATTCTCTGCAAAAAAGTCGAAATTTTAAAAAATCCAACTTTTCTCAAAAGTTTTCTAAAAAATTCGACTTTTTAAACTTTCCACTTTTAAACTCCTCAAAACGGCCAGCTTTAAAATCAAAACTTAGTTCAGTCTTTAATTCGTTTAAAATTTTAAAATTCGCAATCCTACAAAAAATGTAAAATTTTTAGAAAGGCGAATTTTTCAAAAAGTTGAAGTTACAAAAATTCGAAGTTTCGAGCAAAAAGTCAACATTTAAGACAATTTTGAAAAAAAAGGAAAAAAATAGGAGGTGCACCATGACACCTGATATATATCAAAAGCTAGAATTTTAAAAAAGCTGGTAGTTTCAAAAGTAAATTTCGAAAAAAGTCAAAATTTTGCAAGTCAGCCGAGGAAAGTCACCATTTAAATAAAAATGGATATTTTACAATGCCGAAATTTTCAAAAAAAATCAAATTCTACCACAAAAAAGTCCAAATTTTCGTGACCGAAGAATATTTTTTCTTCTTTCACAGACGAAGGCGTGGGTATTGGCAAGTATAATAATAATGGGGCAGCCACGTTTAGTTTATATTATATATAAAAAATTACAAGACAGTACTCTTACTGAAAATATCTGTATCACAGCAGTCATTTAATCTAAACCTACTTTTGAACAATCAACCCTCAATCGAGGACTATTAATTGAACAAATTACTTCCACAACAACACGACATTATGATCATGTTCCAGTTGCTCTTCCAACTGTTGCGTACTTATTCCCCGTCGAACAACAAATCTCATCCAAACTTGCAACACCAGACATGGACTTTTGCAAATCGGGATCGCTAAAATGAACAGGATACATATGCACCCTTCTAATGATCCCTTGCAAAACCCCAAATTGAACCAACTTCCTTTCGTTGATTCTCAAGCTCGCTGGACTGAATCTCAAACACAAGTCCCTGATTGTGGTACCTCTAGTCATGGCGGCATACATGCGGTAAACATCCCGTAAATTCGGCAATTGTCTAGGAGAGTGCGCGACATATCGCAGACACTTGTTTTGAAATTCGTAATTGTGGGCTAATATGTTCAATTTCGGTGTTGTTGAGTAGACGTTGCCGTATTGGAATAGCGGAACTAAAGCAACAACTCCGTAATAGACGAGATTCTGGACGCAAGCTTTTACCAAATTATTTTCTACGTCTGATAATGCGGCTATTCTGGCAACATGATTAAAACCATCAATGTGAGGTGTTACTTGTTGCGTCGTAAGATCCCACTGCTCGGGTGGTAGTTCCTTAATGAAAACAGGTACTTGGTGGTCGGCTACTGCCGGAGGGTCGCTTCGTATCTGAACTACTTTCAAATGTGTAGCAGTCGCCCCTTGACTTAAAGCGCATTCCCCTTTGGTATTTAAATCTTCCAGAACTTGTTTCAGCATCGGTTGCAGTTTAGTGCAGCATTTCTCGTTTGATAAAAAATTACTCTCAATTTCCATTGCCATTAAATATTCGGAAAGTTTAGTAACTACTGGTTCATAATGAACAGTTCGTGCATTGCTATCACATACGAAACACAGGTTAAAAAGGAATGCGTTTCTTGGATATTTTTTGTCTTCTATACGTACAGGAAAACCCAATATTTTGAAGTCAGAAAGCGTAACTGTGATGGTGCTTCGTTGCAGTTCCGGTTTCGTAATGATGTATACGCTAATACTATCGAATAATTCTTTGGAGATATAGTTTTCTGGCTCCTGTAAAAATAAAAATTACCAAGTTAAACCCTTAAACTAATTTTACACAGGGTGTCTTCTTCATAATATCATTAATTTTAACCACATATTCGGTGTATATCCAGTGTTATGTGGGAAGTAAAATGTAATAAAAAAAATACAAGCCCTGAAGTATTTTTGAATCCATTAAAGTGAAACACACTGTGTACAAAAAAACCACATAATTTGCTTTGAACCCTAATTACAAGGCACCTCTAGGTCTTAGGTATTTGGGACCTTAACAGGTTTGGTCTACCCAGGTTTTGCTTCTTCACTTTGGAATTCTTAGAGGCTACTTAATCCGCCACTAACAGTTAAGCCCGAAACGCAATTCTTAGAGAATTAATAATTATTCATCGCTCAGGTAATTTTATAAACTTCGAAGAATGATATAAATTAATGCTCACCTGACATGAAATTATGGGTCCTGCTGTTGGATGAAATACGCAAAAAAATATTGACCTAATCGGGCCTTCGCGGGCGCATCCTTCGAATCTATATTTAACAAAATCTGAGACTTCCATCATCTATTAGATAAGAATTACCAATAATAAAATTGTTTATCCAAATATATTCAATTTTGACATTTAACTAACCTAAATTAGGGCTGACAGCTGACGTTTAATTAACCTAAATTAAGAGCTGACACTAGTGTGAGATCTATGGTGCTGACAACTGACGTTTAATTAACCTAAATTAGAGCAACATAGACAACTCAAAGATCAGTGTTGCCAGTGGTAGCAAAATTCCGCTGGGGTAGCGACATTTGAAGCATTCAGCGGCGTAGCGGCGACGACGATAAATTGAACAAAAAGTAGCGGAATTTTGAGGGCGCCTAAATGTTTACATTTTATTTTCAAAAACCAAGTCAACAATAAATAAACTAGTTGTTGAAAAACTTACATAAAGATTTATTTAATTGCGTCATCAGAATAGAGTAATTAATAACAATTTTACTTGTAGAAAGTTAATCACAATCATTACAATAATCTTTAGAAAACTTAATTTGTATTTCTTCTGAGATACTATGTTATTCGACGACTTTAAAGCCATTTAATAATTCAAAATGACTCTCAGCAAGTATGAGAATTTTTTAATTAATTTTTGTTAGCGATCTTTATTTTAAAGATAAAAGAAAGGTTTTTGTATATGTTTGGTTTTAATTATCTTCTAAAAGTAAAAAAAAGGGATTTATCCTTCAAGGTCAGGCTTTTTGTAGAGTTCTTTACCCTTTTTGTTTTGGGTCGCTACCCAAAACAAACAAAACAAATTCCGCTACCGGCCGCTGCCGGTAGCGGAATTTTGAGGGTCCGGTAGCGACATTTGGTATCGAACCACTGGCAAATTTGTCAAAGATCAGGCGTTTTTTCGTGATAATGCTGGTATTGGTTGCTCTCTATTTTTGGTAAAGTTGCATAATTAATTTACACCTAAAGTTCTTGACGTAAGACAATGTTTAATTATTTATGACGTAAATCCTTGCAATAAAAAACCAAATTAAACTTTAGAGTTTAAATGATCTTTTGTAGTAGTTCATTTTAATGCAACCAGTGAGCCAACCTCTAAGTGGCTTTTCTTGGCGTCAGCAATTTTGTTGTTTTTAGGTTAGTTGTCAATTTTATGTTTTTTTCGGTAGTATATTTTGATTTTGTCCTTGGTAGTAAATAAAAGCTGACTTTAGTAGCCAGAATTTTCTGGCTATCCCGCATAAATATAATAAAAGACTCGTTTCTTCAAACATGGTGATCTGCAAATTTTTTATGCAAGGAAGTTGCCGAAATGGGGAAAGCTGTAAATTCGAACACGGTAGATTATCTGTTATCTAGTTGGCAAAAATATCATTAATAATGTTTCGTTTAGGGACCGATGTCAGCAATTATGCAAATTCGAGTGGAAATACAGTTCGTCAGAGTAACTTTGGCACTGCAAATGCCCGTAATGCGACGAAACCGCCTGTCGATACAAAAACTCTGGTGGATTCCGTCATGAATGATATGAATGCTGCCGAGAAAGGAGGACAGTGGTTGTTAACGTCCTACGCCCCTTTTAAAGAGAAGGCAGCTTTTCCAGGATTTGAGGATCAAAGCTTCGAAGAAGTCAGATGGGGATTCTACGAGGCACAGAAGAATGGTACAGTGGAGCAGTATGTAAGTAGATATTGAATACTTAATTGAAAGTTCTGTCTAGAATCAAATAAAAGGGGGGGGGGGGGAACAGCATATACCCAGTTGCTTTTTTTATTGCTTCATTTTAAAGCGAACGCAATAAATTTTGGGTTCAGTTGAAACCAGACGAATTACATCAAAATTTATAAGAAATTTTTCCATATAAATTATGGGTTTGTATCACTAAAACTTTTTCTAAAAATTCACACTTTCAATTATACTTTTTTTCCTTAAAGTTTCATTTTCAGTCAAATTTTTCTAGAAGTCTTGCCATTTTTTCCAAATATTTAAGTGTAAACATGAAAATTCAACTCTTCGTTTCGAAATTTTAAAATGTTCACGGAAAGGCTGCAGAATATTGTGTTATTTGGTATAGCTGAATGAAAACGTTTTTTTCACTATTTCAATCACCGTATTCAATACGTTTTTTGGTACAAAAAATAGTTGATTGCCTCAGAAAAAAAACATTTTCTTTTATAGATGGTTGCAACCCAGTAATTGCACTGAATAAGTTTAAATGGTATATTTTTCTGTTTCAGAAACAGCAACTTCAGGCAACTTTACAAAATGCAATTATGAGATTTAAAGCATTGCAACAACCAAACCAGGAAATTATTAATATGTTAACAACAATTTACAATACGCCAATACGACCTACGCACGTTCAGAATTGTTTTTGGTTATCTGGTGGGCTTGAACAAAATACATTTGGAAAGTCAAATTTCAGTTCCTTACCAGGCAATAATTTTGCTAACGCAAACCCTACAAACAGCATATTCGGAGGAAACCAAAATAATAGTCCACTGGCAAATCAAAACACATCAGTTGTAAATCAAAATCAGTCACCTTTTAGGAAGCACCTTTGGAAGACAGCAGTCAGCGACTTTTACAACAAACAACTCTGTATTCAGTCAACCAAATACACAAAACCAACCGTTTGCAAACAGCCCTTTAAATAGTGGTACAACTGTAAATCAGGCTTCTCAGCAAAGTATTTTTACAAATAATAAGCCAACGCAATCGCCATTTTCTCAGCCACAATCAATTTTTAATCAAGGTAACATTTTTCAACAAAATTCTCAACAGCAGAATACAATCTTTCAGCAAAGTAACCAAAGCGGGGTGATTGGTGCTGGACAAAGTGTCTTCAGACAACCAACGCAATCGAATTCACCAATGGCAGTAACTCAACAATTTCCCAGCCAGCAGATGATGGAGCAAGGGCAAAGTCAGCCGAATGTGGTTCAAAACCAACAGGCACCTGTACAAGTCCAACCTCAGCCTTTTCATCAGGCCACTCAGCAGGTCCCTTCAAATATATTTGGGGGAAGTATGCAAACGCAACAGAACAAGGGGTCTATAGATAAAGATGCATATTCTAAAATAGAGGACTTGACACAAGAAGAAATTGATTGGTTTAACAGTGATAGCTTAGATATTGATAAAATACCCCTGAAACCACCGACTTACGAAATGTGCTTTGGAGCTTGAATTATCAAAAAAAATTCAATCTATATGTCATTTATTTTATTCCATTGTGATATAGCGATAAGATTATTTGTATTAATAGTGAAAAATAAAGGTGTTTTTTTCCACTTACTTTTTGATCTACCTATAATTCGTTAGTATCAAATCACTAGAGCATTGAATACACTGGCTTATGATTAAGTAAATAGAAGGTTTCACCCTTTACAACATCGGCAATTAAACAATAATTACGCGATACGTACTTCGCCAGCAGAACTTGCATTTTCAAATCGGTTCCGAGCAAGGAGTGAACGTATTTGGAGGTTCAGGGGGATGGCAGTTGTACTCTATTTAGATTCCCCCTTGTTAATCTATTTTTTGGTGTCGTTTCTGTTTGTTCTGTTTAATCTTAAAACTTGAAAAAGAGACGAAATTTTGGTAATTAAAAATAGAAATTACTGAACGCACTCTACTGCCAACTGTTAATACTGGTCGGAAAGGGGAGTGGTGGGACGCAACTGTCACGTACTTCGCCAGCAGAACTTGCATTTTCAATTCAGTTCCGAGCAAGAAGTGAACATATTTGGAGAGTCAGGGGGATGACAGTTGTACTCTATTTAGATTTCCCCTTGTTAACCTATATTTTTTGGTGTCGTTTCTGTTTAATCTCAAAACGAGAAAATAAGACAAATTTTTGGTAATTAAAAATAGAAATTACTGAACGCACCCTACTGCCAACTGTCAATACTGTTAGGAAAGGGGAGTAGTGGGATGCAACTGTCATCTGTCTAACTTAACCATAGAGTATGGAAATTTCGACTTTGGAAGGAAGAAAAAAATCGAAACTTCGACTTTAATATCGGAATTTTAAGAAAACATTCGATATTTTGAGATTAAAGTCGAAATTTTGAGATTACAATCAAAATTTCGACTTTAAACTCGAAAATTCTGAATATTTTTTTAAAATTGATGTCCTTTCTACGCCTTCGTCGTTCCGCGAAATGACGTAGGTTTTTAGAACACTGCTGGTTATAGAGATACAACCTTAGATTAAAGATGAAATGAATAAAAAGCGACTTATGGTGTGTTCAACTTTTTTATTAAGTTTTCAATTTCGAGGAAACCGAACAAATGAACTAATTATTCGGACAATTTGAAAAACTGAAATGTTCGAGAAAAAATCGATCATGCGGCAACACCGCCATTAGTTAATGAATTACGCTGTATCAAGAAGACTAATTATAGTCTTCTTGCTCTGTATATTATATTTGGTACAATATGCTTCAAAAGGACAATAATTAAAAGATATAAATTCTTTATTCGAAAAATGAGTCAAATTTTTACGAAGATAAGTAGAATAAAAGACAAGATAGCTTATCTTGTTTAGACATTTAAGGTGCATCTACTTGCAAAATTCATCGTCTAACGTGTATACCTGCCTCACCTTTACCTTTACCGCAGAGTACTACTCTGTGCGTTTGTTGCATGATAATCGTCTTATCTGGTAATAAATGATGCAATAAGTGTTAACTCTGTCAGATTTCTATTGGGCAATTGCAATAATATAGATAAGTACGCTTTATCGGGCATGGATACAGAGGGGTAAGTCTCAATTAGACATAAATAATTGGTCAAAAACATCTTAATTGATGTAGAACGTGACGTCAATGATTTATGTTGTTTAACGAGAAGTTTATTACTATTGATAACACGTCACAGATTAACAACTTTGTCTTATCGTCTAATAAGATATTCTTTATTGCGGTCGATGTTCCCTGAAAACAATTTTTCACAATGATTTATTTTGCCATTTCCAATTAATAATGATAAACAATAGATCCGAGATACACAGGTGTATTTCGCACTCGTAGTTTAAATTAGTGGTAGTTTATTTCGCACCTGGAGTTTTTCTAACCTTAATCTATTTTTAAAATATTCAAAATAATTATGAAATTAGTTTTCACTGCTTTAAAAAGTACAGTGCGCCAGGTTTTAAACAATATTGCGTAGGTACATGCATATTTATTACGCGCTTAATGATATTAGTTACTTTGTTTGTGTGTTTGTAAATCATTTACAATCTTCCGAATTATTACAGCAAAGATACGAAATACGTATAGAATCGTTTAGTGTTTTGGCTTCAAAATTTGGCTAAGTCACTATGTGCTTGGTTCATATCCCGTGACTATGCCCCGGTTGTTTTAATTCTCGGCATTTTCGACAGACGTGAAACATGTTTTTAAAATATGATGGTTAAGGTCTCCCTTTTAGGTTTTTAAAACCCGACAGCCCTAGTTGCGTCCATTTAAGATAAATGTGCGTAAGAGTAGGCTGTTGGTCTTAAATCAACCTTTAGTTACGTTAGCAAAAAAATCATCAGAACTAAAGCTGCCTTCACGCGTAAAATATTTCGATGATTAATATATTGTCTACACCTCAAGGGCTGTTTGGCAGAAATTATCGATAACAGAGTTGGTCTTATATCAACCTTCAGTTAAGTTACCAAAAAAAAAAAAAATCACCAGAACTAAAGCTGCCTTCACGCGTAAAATATTTCGATGATTAATGTGTTGTCTACACCTCAAGGGGTGTTTGGCAGAAATTATCGATAACAGAGTTGGTCTTAAATCAACCTTTAGTTAAGTTAGCAAAAAAAAATCACCAGAACTAAAGCTGCCTTCACGCGTAAAATATTTCGATGATTAATGTGTTGTCTACACCTCAAGAGCTGTTTGGCGGAAATTATCGATAACAGAGTTGGTCTTAAATCAACCTTTATTTAGGTCACCAAAAAAAAAAAAATCACCAGAACTAAAGCTGCCTTCACGCGTAAAATATTTCGATGATTAATGTGTTGTCTACACCTCAAGGGCTGTTTGGCAGAAATTATCGATACCAGAGTTGGCCTTAAATCAATCTTCAGTTAAGTTACCAAAAAAAAAAAATCACCAGAACTAAAGCTGCCTTCACGCGTAAAATATTTCGATGATTAATGTGTTGTCTACACCTCAAGGGCTGTTTGGCAGAAATTATCGATAACAGAGTTGGTCTTAAATCAACCTTCAGTTAACTTACCAAAAAAAAATCACCAGAACTAAAGCTGTCTTCACGCGTAAAATAGTTCGATGATTAATGGTGTTGTCTACACCTCAAGGGCTGTTGGGCAGAAATAATCGATAACAGAGTTTTGATAAATTTTCAATTTCGAAGAAAATTGAAAAAATACACCACTATCCGGAAGCCCGAGTTTAAGTTTATTAATTTATTTAAAACTTCTGCGACCCAGTTTGGAAATATTTAAATTTTTATTAATTAAAGTTGACAATATTTTGAACATTTTTTGAAATATGACTACGTGATTTCCAAATTTATTTAAAACAGTTGACAAAAAATAGGTTAGTTTATTTTGTTTTCCAACATTCCGAGGAAAGAATTGAAATTTGCAGCAACAAAAACAAATTAAAAAAAATCTAAAATACGGATTTTGGGAAAAATATAGTTTTCCCAAAATCCGTATTTTTTTGAAAATTTGACTTTTATTTCAAAATCCGATTCTGCGTGTTCCTGGAAATCTGAATATTTTCCTCGAAATTAATCGAAATTTCGATATTTTTTCCCAAAATCTGTTTTTTTTTTGAAAATATATCTTTTATCTCAAAATCGGACGTGTTCCTAGAAATCTGAATATTTTCCTCGAAATTCGCATTTTTCTTAAACCGTTGATTTTTTTCAAAATTTGATTTTTTCTCCATTTCTCGAAATTTCGATTTTTCCCGAAATTTGGTTTTTTTTTCAAAATTCCATTATTTTTTAACATCGGGTTTTTGTGAAGATTTTGATCTTTTAGAATTTGATTTTTCAGAAATTTTAACTGGTTTCTTAAAATTTGTCTTTTTAACGAAATTTTCATTTTTTTTGTAAATGTAATATTTAAACTTTCTGGAGATTTCGTCTCTTAAAAGGTCGATTTAAATCTCAAAATTCTACTTTTTGGGATCTTTCAAATATCATGTTTTCTTTCAAAATTCCGCCGCTTTTCTCAACATTTACTTGCTATTATTGGTAGCAGTGATAGATGTGTATATATTTGCTAATAAAACAATTTTATCTCCAAGGATGAAAAATTGAGAATTTAAATGTACTAAAAATTGAATCTTTTGATTCACGAAAAATCAGAGCTTCGTCGTAAAATTCTCTAAACTTGCTATTATTGGTAGTAGTAATAGATACGTAAATATTTCCTATTATTTTATTATTTTTATTATTTTATTATTATTTTAGTTCCAAGGATGAAAGTTAGAATTTAAATGTACCAAAAATTCAAACTTTAGATTAACGAAAAATCAGTGCCTCGTCCAACCAACCCTTCCCCTGGCGAGATCAACCGTAAGATCCCTACTTAACGAAGAAATTTATCGTAAACACTAAGCCATATGGGCATCAATAACAACATGCCGACAAACTCACGCATTCATTAGAATGCCGTGCAGGGAAAGGGCAAAACTATGCCTACAACTCTCAAGGAATAATTCAGGAAACTTGTAGGGATATGGACAGGTCACTGTCGATTAAACAAACACCTCCACAGAATGGGAATTATAAACGACCCGAGCTGCAGAGAGTGTTTAGAAGAAGATGAGAGTGTCGAGCACGTGATGTGTCACTGCCCGGCACCAGCATCAATCAGAGGATCTACGCTGGGGGACTTCTGGCCTAGTGTGGCCAGTTTGAGAGATGCATCCAAGGGACGTTTTTCAGTTTCTCAACAAGGTTGGATGGCTGAATGAATGACCAAGGACACCTCAATTACGGGGATAGCACAATGGGCCCGGAAAGGGTAGCCTAAGTGCTGGCGTAAACTTTAGACAACCCACAATGAATCCAGAATCCAGTGCTTCCTCGTAAAATTCTCTAAGCTTGCTATTATTGGTGGTAGTAGTAATAGATACGTATATATTTACTATTAAAACAATTTTAGCTCCAAGGATGAAAAAGTTTGAATTTAAATGTAACAAAAATTGAAACTATTGATTCACGAAAAATCAATGCTTTGTCGTAAATATCTCTAAAAAAATTTTTCTTTTAAAAAAATGTTGCATTTTTTTAGATTTGACTGGAAATTTCAACTTCTTATCATACAATTCTTATTTTTTTTCAATTTATTTAACATTTCTTCGGCCCAGTTTGGAAATATTTAAATTTTTATGGTTTGTGGCCAATTTTTGAAATACGACTACGTGATATTTAAATTTATTGAAAACGTCACTTCATGACCGAAGAAATGTTAAATAAATTGAAAAAAACATAATATTTCCGGTCAATAAGGGTCTACCATGAAGAATATACAATTCTTATTTTCGAAATTTCGACTTTGATCTCAAAATGCAATGTCGTTTCTGGAAATGTCGACTTTATTTTCGAAATTGGTTTTTCCTTGAAATTTCGGTTGTCCCAAAATTTGTCGCTTTCCCTAAATTAGATAGGTTATCAAAAAACGAAAAAAAATGTTTTTGATAATTTTGAAAAAAAAATCTTGTAAATTCAATTTCTTTACTGAAATTCAAATATGTTTAAATTGTGATAAAGAAGTAAAAATTTTCAGAAAAATATTTCTGGAAATTATTTTTTTTTTAAATTCGGCAACTTTTTCTGAAAAGTGCGACTTATTTTCACAAAATTTGAAATATTAAATTTTAGAATTTTAAACGTTTTTCGAGGTATTTCGAAAGGTTAGGTTTTTAAGTTTGATTTTCTAAAAATTCCAACTTTTTGCCAAAACTGGTTTTTTCTCAAAATTCGTCTTTCGAAATTATTCTTAAAATGCTATTATTTCCTTTTGAAGGTGAAGCTTTCCTTTGGAAATTTTCTTCGAAAAATTTCGATCTTTTTCTCTACTTTTCGACGGTATTTTTCAAAAACCGCTGCGTCTATTATGCACAGAAGAGAGAGATCTGTGGTTAGCATTGAATGTTTTAAATTTGCCAGCGTAAATTTGATTGCATCTTGCATCATTAATTCCTTGAAGACGTTATTTAAAAAAAGTGGGACGCGCATCTTTAGGTATTTTCCACGCCACGCCCACTAAATCGTAGTAATTAAAAATTTAAGATTTGATAAATAACGCAAAAAATAAACAAAACAAGGACAACATATATTCTAAATTAAGCAACTGGAAAATAATTATGAAACAAATACGGACGTGAACATCATAACACAATAAATTTGTAATCGCCAAAAGATGATAAATCTGCAGTAACACTATCTAACTAGGTTTCGTAATATTTTTTTCATTACTCGCTATATATAAGTGTGAGGAATTAGCGATAATATAATTATTTTAAAGTTCCAACACCAGCAATGAAGTGGAAGTACGTTTAACTCATGTCTAGGTGATAACGATTAGTCATTTATAATTTTTTTATTTTTAGGAGAACAGCCGAGATAATCGATGGCAAACAAATTGCGGCAGACATTAGAAAAGAATTACGCGAAGAGATAGTCCAATGGGTGGAAAAAGGCAACAGACCACCTTGCCTCATTGCTTTACTAGTAGGCGACGACCCCGCCAGCCAAAAATATGTAGAAAACAAAATGATCGCAGCCAAGGAAATCGGTAAGTTCCCATACTTTCTATTAACCCATTTTACTAATCTTTCGCATCAAAGGTATCTACAGCAAAACACTTCACCTCTCAGCCGCTTCCTCAGAATCCGACATAATTAACAAAGTCAAAGAACTTAACGCCGACCCAGACGTTGATGGTATTCTAGTGCAACTACCAGTCCCCAAACACGTTTCGGAACGCAACGTATGTAACGCCGTCGATCCCAGGAAAGACGTCGATGGATTTCACGTTACGAATATGGGGAAATTATACGCTAATTTAAACACTTTCGTACCGTGCACGGCGCTAGGTGTAATCGAACTGCTTAAAAGGAGCAACATAGACGTTTTCGGGAAGAACGTGGTGGTTTGCGGACGATCTAAAAACGTTGGGACTTCCGATGGCGATGATTTTGCATTCGGATGCGAGAAACGACTTGGCGGGATGCGAGGCGACGGTGACTTTGTGCCATAGGCATACGCCGGCGAGCGAATTGGAATTTTTCGCTAAACGGGCTGATGTTATTATTAGCGCCACCGGGGTCGTTGGGTTGATTAAACCGGAAATGGTCAAACCGGGGGCTTGTGTTATCGACGTTGGGATTACGCGGGTTACAACGCCTGATGGTAAAACGAAGATCGTGGGTGATGTCGACTTTGATGGGGTTAGCAAAGTCGCTGGATACATAACGCCTGTGCCGGGGGGCGTTGGCCCAATGACCGTTGCCATGTTGATGAAGAATACGTTCCAAGCTGCAATCGGTTTGGCTGAAGAAGACAGAAGGGATTAGTTTTAGAATTGACGGCTTGTGATAAGAATAAATGAAGTATTTTATTTTTGAAAATAAAATGTTTTATAAGGTCTGAGAAATATTGCCTAATATGTAACCAGTATTAAGTTATTAAAAGAGTGACTTCTTTTACCTTTTGGTTTAATTTAATACCTAAAAAAAGTAGTCCTAGTTTAGTTTTTTTATTAGTTATCTGCTGCTTTCGTCACTATTTTATTCATCTTTCTTCTTATGAGTCTTCCATGCCCTATATGCTTTATACCAGTCTTCTCGCTTCTTTATATGTTTAGATCTTGTAAGCACCCACTCTTTCAGGCTGTAAAAAAATATAAAATGCTTTAGCATTATCGTAATGGATACATTCAACCTCCTTCTACCTAAAATTGGGGTAAAAAATGCTTTTAAATAATCATTGATAAGAATAAAAGTATATATTCATTAAATATAAATAAAATTCGTTCAGTTATTACTTATAATTATAAAATCCTTCGCCACTTTTTCTTCCTAGCTTTCTTTTCAGCGACCAATTTCTTCAGTGACTCACATGGCTCAAAGAGTGGGTTATTGGGGTATTTCTTGTGCCAACCTTCTATAATGGAGAGGGTGGTGTCGTGTCCTACGTAGTCAGCCAATTCGATTGGCCCCATCGGATATCCAGCTCCAAGCTTCATTGCAATGTCTATATCTTTGGCCGAAGCATCACCTATCAGCACAATTAAAACAATAAATTAAGCAAAATCATCACAATCATACAAACGTTGAGAAAAAAACTGACATTTAAGAATTCGAAATTTCGTAAAAAACCGAACTTTATAATTAAATCGAAATTCTCAAAAAAAACCAAATCACCATTTCTATAAAATAGTCTACATTGTGAATTTTAGTTAAAATTTTAGAGAAAAAAAAATAGAAAATTGCAGGTTTACACCTAACATTTCGAGAAAAAACTAAACATTTTAAAAAATTTCACGCTTACTAATTTATTCACGAATTTTCGACTTTGAAATCTAAATTTCGATTTTAAAGACAAGTACATACCAGAATTTTTTCCACTTTTCGACACATTTAAATTCAAGATTTTCACTGAAATCCAGCGATGGCTCATAGCCAAAACTAGTGAGGGTGCTGCGGTAAGAAACGTTTAGCGTTTGTGTTAAAGCAGTGGCGTGCAGTGCCATTTGAGACAGAATCACAAAAGATTGACTTCAAGCTGGAATATTTGTTTTTGTTGAAATTTATCTGGGAACTTCAAAATTATTACAAAAAATTGAAATTAGTACATTAAATTGTTGATTAATTGTTTTTTTCAACGTTTTCATTTTTTTTTAATTTCGAAATTTTGTACTTTTCTAGAAATGTTGACTCTTTTTTTATGAAAATTTTAATAATTCCTTCTTTAAATATTTTGCACAAAGTCGAAATTTTGAGAATATTTTTGATGTCATTTATTTTTTAAAAATATTGTAAGAATATTAATTTCAACTACAAACTACAAACAAAATGAAATTTTCGACAGAAGACTTGAGATTTCAGGAGCAACGATAACATTTCGAGAGAAAGAGAAAATTTCTAACTGATATCGTCATTTTATAATAAACAATTGAGATATTTTGAAAAAAAAAAAAAACGAAATTCGACGTTTAAAACAAAAATATTCCAAAAAAATTCAATTTCGAGATCAAACTCGATTTTACGAAAACGTAGAAAGGACATCGATTTAAAAAAAATATTTTTAAAAATTTCGTCTTTTTTCTCGAAGTTTCGACTTTTATTACTCGAAATTTCAACTTTAATATAGAAATTTCGACTTTAGACTCGAAATTTCGTATTTTTCCTCGAACTCGACTTTAATCTTGGAATTTCGACTTTAAACTCGAAATTTCGGCCTTAATCTCGGAATTTCGCCTTAAATTTCGAAGTTTGGACCTTTTTTATATAAGTCGACTTTTATCTCGGAATTTCAACTTTCAACTCGAAATTTAGACTTTTTTCTAACTGATATCGACATTTTTTTAACAAACAATTGAGATATTTAAAAAAAAAGAAATTTCACGTTTAAAACAAAAATATTCAACAGAAATCAAATTTTAAGATCAAACTAGATTTTACGAAAGCGAAGAAAGGATTTAAAAAAATTATTTTTAGACATTTCGACTTTTTTCTCGAAGATTCGACTTTTTTTTCTCGAAATTTCGACTTTAAATATAAAATTTTGATTCTACACTCGAAATTTCGACTGTTTCCGCGAACTCGACTTTAATCTTGGAATTTCGACTTTAAACTCGAAATTTCCACTTTCTTCTCGAAATTTCGGCTTTAATCTGGGAATTTCGCCTTATATCTCGAAATTTAGACTATTTTCCCGAACTCGATTTTAATCTCGGAATTTTGACTTTCAACACGAGATTTAGACTTTTTTCTAACTGATATCGAGATTTTATAATAAACAATTGAGATATTTTGATAAAAAAAACGAGATTTGACGTTTAAAACGAAAATATCCTAAAAAAAATCCAATTTCAAGATCAAACTAGACTTTATAAAAGCGTAGAAAGGAATTCGATTTAAAAAAATTATTTTTAGAAATTTCGACTTTTTCTCGAAGTTTCGACTCTTTTTTCTCGAAATTTCGATTTTAATACAGAAATTTCTGCTTTAAACTCGAAATTTCGACTTTTTTTCTCGAAATTTCGGCTTTAATCTCGGAATTTCGCCTTCAATCTCAAAATTTAGACTATTTTCTCGAACTCGATTTTAATCTCGGAATTTTGACTTTCAACTCGAGATTTAGACTTTTTTCTAACTGATATCGAGATTTTATAATAAACAATTGAGATATTTGGATAAAAAAAACGAGATTTGACGTTTAAAACGAAAATATCCTAAAAAAATCCAATTTCAAGATCAAACTAGACTTTATAAAAGGGTAGAAAGGACTTCGATTTAAAAACATTATTTTTAGAAATTTCGACTTTTTCTGGAAGTTTCGACCCTTTTTTCTCGAAATTTCGATTTTAATACAGAAATTTCTGCTTAAAACTCGAAATTTCGACTTTTTTTCTCGAAATTTCGGCTTTAATCTCGGAATTTCGCCTTAAATCTCAAAATTTAAACTATTTTCTCGAACTCGATAATAATCTCGGAATTTTGACTTTCAACTCGAGATTTAGACTTTTTTCTAACTGATATCGAGATTTTATAATAAACAATTGAGATATTTTGATTAAAAAAAAACGAGATTTGACGTTTAAAACGAAAATATCCTAAAAAAAATCCAATTTCAAGATCAAACTAGACTTTATAAAAGGGTAGAAAGGACTTCGATTTAAAAAAAATTATTTTTAGAAATTTCCACTTTTTCTGGAAGTTTCGACCCTTTTTTCTCGAAATTTCGATTTTAATACAGAAATTTCTGCTTTAAACTCGAAATTTCGACTTTTTTTCTCGAAATTTCGGCTTTAATCTCGGAATTTCGCCTTAAATCTCAAAATTTAGACTATTTTCTCGAACTCGATTTTAATCTCGGAATTTTGACTTTCAACTCGAGATTTAGACTTTTTTCTAACTGATATCGAGATTTTATAATAAACAATTGAGATATTTTGATAAAAAAAACAAGATTTGACGTTTAAAACGAAAATATCCTAAAAAAAATCCAATTTCAAGATCAAACTAGACTTTATAAAAGCGTAGAAAGGACTTCGATTTAAAAAAATTATTTTTAGAAATTTCGACTTTTTCTTGAAGTTTCGACTCTTTTTCTCGAAATTTCGATTTTAATACAGAAATTTCTGCTTTAAAACTCGAAATTTCGACTTTTTTTCTCGAAATTTCGGCTTTAATCTCGGAATTTCGCCTTAAATCTCAAAATTTAGACTATTTTCTCGAACTCGATTTTAATCTCGGAATTTTGACTTTCAACTCGAGATTTAGACTTTTTTCTAACTGATATCGAGATTTTATAATAAACAATTGAGATATTTTGATAAAAAAAACGAGATTTGACGTTTAAAACGAAAATATCCTAAAAAAAATCCAATTTCAAGATCAAACTAGACTTTATAAAAGGGTAGAAAGGACTTCGATTTAAAAAAATTATTTTTAGAAATTTCGACTTTTTCTGGAAGTTTCGACCCTTTTTTCTCGAAATTTCGATTTTAATACAGAAATTTCTGCTTTAAACTCGAAATTTCGACTTTTTTTCTCGAAATTTCGGCTTTAATCTCGGAATTTCGCCTTAAATCTCAAAATTTAGACTATTTTCTCGAACTCGATTTTAATCTCGGAATTTTGACTTTCAACTCGAGATTTAGACTTTTTTCTAACTGATATCGAGATTTTATAATAAACAATTGAGATATTTTGATAAAAAAAACGAGATTTGACGTTTAAAACGAAAATATCCTAAAAAAAATCCAATTTCAAGATCAAACTAGACTTTATAAAAGGGTAGAAAGGACTTCGATTTAAAAAAAATTATTTTTAGAAATTTCGACTTTTTCTGGAAGTTTCGACCCTTTTTTCTCGAAATTTCGATTTTAATACAGAAATTTCTGCTTTAAACTCGAAATTTCGACTTTTTTTCTCGAAATTTCGGCTTTAATCTCGGAATTTCGCCTTAAATCTCAAAATTTAGACTATTTTCTCGAACTCGATTTTAATCTCGGAATTTTGACTTTCAACTCGAGATTTAGACTTTTTTCTAACTGATATCGAGATTTTATAATAAACAATTGAGATATTTTGATAAAAAAAACGAGATTTGACGTTTAAAACGAAAATATCCTAAAAAAAATCCAATTTCAAGATCAAACTAGACTTTATAAAAGGGTAGAAAGGACTTCGATTTAAAAAAATTATTTTTAGAAATTTCGACTTTTTCTGGAAGTTTCGACCCTTTTTTCTCGAAATTTCGATTTTAATACAGAAATTTCTGCTTTAAACTCGAAATTTCGACTTTTTTTCTCGAAATTTCGGCTTTAATCTCGGAATTTCGCTTTAAATCTCAAAATTTAGACTATTTTCTCGAACTCGATTTTAATCTCGGAATTTTGACTTTCAACTCGAGATTTAGACTTTTTTCTAACTGATATCGAGATTTTATAATAAACAATTGAGATATTTTGATAAAAAAAAACGAGATTTGACGTTTAAAACGAAAATATCCTAAAAAAAAATACAATTTCAAGATCAAACTAGACTTTATAAAAGCGTAGAAACGACTTCGATTTAAAAAAAATTATTTTTAGAAATTTCGACTTTTTCTGGAAGTTTCGACCCTTTTTTCTCGAAATTTCGATTTTAATACAGAAATTTCTGCTTTAAACTCGAAATTTCGACTTTTTTTCTCGAAATTTCGGCTTTAATCTCGGAATTTCGCCTTAAATCTCAAAATTTAGACTATTTTCTCGAACTCGATTTTAATCTCGGAATTTTGACTTTCAACTCGAGATTTAGACTTTTTTCTAACTGATATCGAGATTTTATAATAAACAATTGAGATATTTTGATAAAAAAAACGAGATTTGACGTTTAAAACGAAAATATCCTAAAAAAAATCCAATTTCAAGATCAAACTAGACTTTATAAAAGGGTAGAAAGGACTTCGATTTAAAAAAATTATTTTTAGAAATTTCGACTTTTTCTCGAAGTTTCGACTCTTTTTTCTCGAAATTTCGATTTTAATACAGAAATTTCTGCTTTAAACTCGAAATTTCGACTTTTTTTCTCGAAATTTCGGCTTTAATCTCGGAATTTCGCCTTAAATCTCAAAATTTAGACTACTTTTCTCGAACTCGATTTTAATCTCGGAATTTTGACTTTCAACTCGAGATTTAGACTTTTTTCTAACTGATATCGAGATTTTATAATAAACAATTGAGACATTGTGATAAAAAAAACGAAATTTGACGTTTAAAACGAAAATATTCCAAAAAAAAATCCAATTTCACGATCAAACTAGACTTTATGAAAGCGTAGAAATGACATCGATTTAAAAAAAATATTTTTAGAAATTTCGACTTTTTTCGAAGTTTCGACTCTTTTGTCTCGAAATTTCGACTTTAATACAGAAATTTCTGCTTTAAACTCGAAATTTCGACTTTTTTCTCGAAATTTCGGCTTTAATCTCCGAATTTCGACATTAAACTCGAAATTTCACTTTTTTATAGAAATTCCGAGATTAAAGTCGAAATTTCAACTTTAACCTCGAATTTTCAAGAAAAAGACGAAATTTCGGTAACTAAAAATTGAAATTACTGAACGCGCCCTACTGTCAACTTTCAATATTGTTGGGAAAGATGAATAGTGGGACACGATTGTTATCTGCTTAACTTAACAATAGAGTATAAAAATTCTGACTTTAATCTCGAAATCTCGAAAAAAAGGTTGAAATTTCGAGATTAAAGTTGACATTTTGACTTTAGATTTTAAGAAGAAAGTCAAAAAATGAAGTTTCGAGATTAAAGTCGAAATTTTGAGACAAAAGTCGAAATTTTGAGACAAAAATCGAAAATTTGAGAAAAAAGTCGAAAATTCAAGAAAAAAGTCGAAATTTCGAGAAAAAAGTTGAAATTTCGAGAAAAAGGTCGAACTTTTAAGAAAAGATTCCAAATTTCAATAAAAAAGTCGAAATTTCTAGAAAAAGTCGCAATTTCGAGTTTAAAGTCGAAATTTCGAGAAAAAAGTCGGAATTTTTGATTTTTTTTTTAAATTGATGTGATTTCTACGCCTTCGTAAGAAAAGAAGTCGAAATTTTCAAGAACAAATCAAAATTTTGAAAAGCGAGTCATCATCTTTGAAATTTCAAAATTTCGACTTTAAATTGGAATACTCTACATCTGGTTCAAATTTCGACTCTAAAATTATAAATTTCCAAAACAAATTCGAAATTTCGGCCAGAATGTTGCGAAAAAGTCAAAATTTTAAAAAAGAAATCATACATCACGGAGATTGAGATGAAATTTTCAGAAACAATTCAAAAATCTAAAAAAAAACCGAAATTTGATGGAAAACCCTCTTTGAGAGTCGATGGAACTTAAAGAAAAATCGTCGCAATTTCGAAAAGAAAAGTGAAACTTCGAGAAAAAAAGAATTTCGAGAAAAAATCGAAATTTAAGGAAATATAAAGTTACATTTTGCCATTTTTATGGTAAACATTTCCAGAATATGTCAAAATTTGAGAAAAATACACAAATTCTAAAAAATATCAAAATTTTAAATCAAAATCTAATTATTTTGAGAAAAACTGAATTTTTCTAATAGAAAGTCCAATTTTGTAAAAAGTCGAGATTTGCGAAGAAGTGGAAATTTTGAAAAAAAAAAAAAATTGGAAAATAAACTGGAATTTCGAGAATTCGAGGAAAAGACCAATAGGCGAATTTACAAAAAAATTGTAAATTTTCAGAAAAAAGAACGAGCTTTAAAGCAAGACCAACTTTTTCAGGGAAAGTCAAATGTTGAGTAAAAAAATAGTAAAAAGGGCGACGCATCCGAAAATCTCCAAATTAGACCAAAATGCAGCATATAGAAAATTCAAAATTTAAATAATCACTTTTTAGTAATTAAGACAATTAATGGTATCTACTGGAAGCCGGCATCGTGCATATATTTTTAATAAAAGAAACTTGTTAAGCAGAGGTTGATGTAATTACATTTGTTAACACATTTGTGTTAATTATAATCCATTTACTTTATCAAACTGCTTATGTCAGAGCTTGGTTATTTTTATTATTAGCTTTTTTTTTAATGAAAGGGACTGGTCCTTGGCTATCTTTAAAAATTGAAATACAAATCTTGTCCCCTGAGACCAAGAAAGATTAAAAAACACAAAAAAGGTTGCTCTAACGCGTTTTCGATCAGTATCTCTCTGAAAATGATAACTTGGCTATCGTAACGCGAATGAGCAACCTTTGTTGTGTTTTTTAATCTTTCTGGTTTCAGGGAACAAAATTTGTGTTTCAATTTTTATTATTAGCGATACCCAACCTACCTCTTTCCAACATCCTAATTGCTTCAGCGATATAAGGTACCAATAAACGATTAACTACAAAACCAGGGGTGTCTTTGCATGTGATACACACTTTACCAATCGCCTTCCCCCATTCCATCATAGCCTTATAAGTCTCTTCGGAAGTTTCAGGCGTCCTAACCACCTCCAAAAGTTTCATAACAGGCACAGGGTTGAAAAAGTGCAACCCCCCAAATTTATCCTTACGTTCGGTCACCGATGCGATCTCCTTGATGGAAAGTGAACTGGTATTCGACGCGAACAATGTATTGGGTGGTGCGGCCTTATCCAAACTTTTGAACAGTTTATGTTTAACGTCCATGTTTTCGACGATTGCCTCTATGACGAGGTCGGAGCTTTGGACGGCTTCCTCAGGGTTGGTACTGCCTTTGATGCGGGACTGAGTTTCGGAGACGAATTTCTGAGCTGCTGAGGCGTCATCTTTATGGACTTTTTTGGCCACACGTCCTAAGCTGGCAGGCGATAGAAGCCTCCGCCTTTTTAAGCAGATCTGAGTTTACTTCGACCAAAGTTACATTCTGTCCAGCTTGGGCTGCCACCTAATCAGAATTGATTAAATTATTAGGTTCTATAATATTATAAGATTTTTCTAATATATTTTAGGGGACACCATTTTGAAATTTCTGTTTTATTCTCTATTTTTCTATTTCTATATTTCTAATTATTTTAAAAGTAAGTTTTTGCCAAAAAGTTGATGTTAAAAAACTAAATGTAAAAAAAATCTTGCAAGATTTTCTGTTTTTTGCTCAGAAATTTCGATTGCTATTTCCAATTTGGATTTTCTCCAGAAATGTTGACTTTTATTTTTGAAACAACGTTATTCTGAAATTATCGAACTTTTTTCTCGATATTCCGATTTTTTATTTCTACTTCAATCTCGATATTGCGAATTGTTTATGGAAATTTAAGAGTTTATATAAAAACTTCTTGAATGTTTTTCGAAATTCGCACTTTTTTTGCGTCCATTTCTCTTCAAATATTCCAAATTTCTATTTTTCCTCCATTCGACTTTTTCTCAAAATAATCGAGTTTTCATTTTCAATTTACACTTTATTACCTAAAACCTCGACTTTAATCGAGAAGAGCATTTTTAATACTTTTTTTTGATATTGGTATTAATCTGAAATTTTCAACTTTTAATTATACATGTATTATGAATGATTTTCTAAAATTTCCATTTTTCCGTAAACTTTTTTTTAATGTTAAGAATTTGATCTTACAGAAAAATTTTTACCTTTTTCGAAATTTTGACAACAATGTGATTTTTTTAATTTTTTGCTTTATCTACACTTTTATCAAAAATTCCCGTTTGATATTAAAAGTTTTACTTTTTACTAAAATTTCGACTTTAAAATGAAATGGCGACTTTTAAATGTTATTCAAATTGAAATTTCGAAAAAACTGGGAAACTTTCACGGTTAAGTAAACGTATGAAAAAAAATTATATTTATAAAAAGTTTCCCTAAAGCACTGAACTGAAAACTGAAAAAGTTTTCTAAAATTTCCAGAAAAATGTCGACATTTCAAAATTAAAATCGAAATTTCTAAAAAAAGCGAAAATTAAAATCCCCAAAGCAGTTTCAATCAATGATCCAACCTGTAGTTGGAAAACCTTGAAGTGTGTAAATGAACTACCGACTGGAGATTACCAAACAAACACTGATTTAGAAAGTAATCAAGGCCAATTTGGGCCGAGGAGAGGTCTTCAATTTCAGAGTGCAAAGTTGCTAGAGATTATTTTTTTATTAAAATGCCTACTGACTAATATTAGTACTTTGTAAAAATTACCTACAAAGTAATTTTATAAAATGTAGCAGGTATTAATCATCTCTCTTAAAACATTGTAAATTGGTGCAATTATTTAGGATATTTAATAAAGTTGGTCAGCACAACAATTTAGACTATCCAGCTTATCTTTTGTACAAGATTTGGACTTACCTGGGCGATTCCTGTACCCATAAGGCCGCCACCAATAACGGTTACGTTTTTCACGACGCCCGAAGACATGAATCTTTTAACCATTGTTAGAGAATTCGATGCCATTTTTCGAATATTAAATTAATACGTGAAAATAATAACACCCACTAAATCAACAAAGTCGAATGCAGCAAAAGCTATTAACTGAATGCAATACTGGATCCGTAATTTGTGCTTTCTGGGTCAAAGTCTAAAGTTTGATTATTTGTTTACAGCATTGGATAAGATAAAAGGTATTACCTAACTTAATTAAAGAAATAACGTGAAACTGACCAGAATAAAATATTAATACTGTTTTTGAGTAAAAATTTAATATGAAAAACTACAAAAACGAATTACAAGCACAATACACAATAATTAATAACAGTAGCGCTCATAGTCTCTGGTAGCGCTAATGCACTGTAGATTAGAGATGCGCATCGAATGTCGATGTTTCGAAAACATCGATGTGATGCAAAAAAACATCGATGTTTTGTTTTCGATGTTTTCATGACTTCGATTTTGATCCGATCGATTTCTTATATTGTTTCCATTTTTGACAGCAATCTTATGAAAATGAACTAGAAAAATGGCTTCTTCAATTTAGTGGCAACTTTTACCTACACATTATTATTAAAATTGAGAACCAATTAATTTGCTTATGTTATTATAATTTGTCTATGTTTTGTTTCGATGTTTTCATGACATCGATGTTGATTCAATCGATTTTTTATGTTGTTTCCATTTTTGACAGCAATGTTATGAAAATCGTTGATCGACGTGAAAATGAACGATTTGCACTAGACAAATGGTTTTTTTTAATATACTGGCACTTCTTACTTATACATTGTTATTTAAACTGAGAACCAATTCATTACTCTCATGTTAATATAATTTGTGTGAGCCATCTAATAGTAAGTAGCATTACCATTCGCACCAAGAATTCCAGGGAATACTTTTAATTCTGTAATATTATTAAATTAATAGTTTACCTTCTCTAAATTACACGATAAAACATTGTGGCCCTAATTACAAAAATAGTTTGTTAATCGCTATTTGGTTCGAATTTTAGGTTTATTACCCTTTGATTGGTAGGCATGCGCATGGAATATCGATGTTTTAAAAACATCGATTGACATTTCCAACCCATACTTCGTTGAAATTCTTTAATATTCATAACTATTCCACCTTGTGTGCGTTTTTATCGTTAATAAAGTTTAGTGCAATTTTTAATTTCTGTTGCGTTTTTGTCGTTAATAAAGTTCAATTGTTATGAAAAACATCGATGTTTTCATTCCAATATATCGTTAACATCGATTGTTTTTATAATATTACCATTATGGTTATCTAGAAGGTAAGGTTGCGTTACGCCGTACTTTGAAAATGGGATTGAAAACCTTCCACTGTTCGCAGCGTTATCAATTAATCCGCAAATACATACACCACAGAATCGTAGGTCAAACATTCCCAAACGAGTAGTTAAAACGTACACCTAATAGATTAAAGTAATTTTAACTTCCTTTAACTCCCTGACTTAAAGATGAATAAAGGATGTTCTCAGAGACTAAATAGACTGAACCTAACACGGTAAGCAGTGAAGCCAGTTGAAAGCCTGGCGAAAGCCTAGCTCCATCTAGCTCGCAATGCCCTCTTATTATTTGACAGACCTTTGCGAAGATAACATCGGTTTTTTTTAAAGAAAATGGGGTGTAACTATGGGGAAGTGTATTGTGAATCATTGTTGAAACCTCAGTGAACACATTAGTGAAGGAAAATCAAGAGTTTCATTCTTTGGGTAGGTAAAAATAAAATATATAAATATTCAATTATCGGCGTGCGCGCGTCGCCATTTCACTGCAATCATGACGTGTTTACAGCACCGGCTTAACAATATTGTACACAGGCGTCGCGTATTGAAAGAAAATTATTTTACTATTAAACCAAGATGTCTTTGAAAATAGTTCTCCTGAACTTTTACCAAAAAGCACTTATAAAAATTATCCTATTGGTCCAAAAGCCCCTAATTCTAAAGTTTCATCTAAATCGTTAGAATCGTTACGCGGCAAGTTTCGTATCTATAAATTTTACTTAATCCGACCATATCAAATAGTAGTGGAATGCACCTCCCCACTTCCCCGAATTTTAGCTTCCAACTGTACCCATGAGACAACATTGAAACGTTCAGTCTATTGAGTCTCTGGATGTTCTAGACACGCTTTCCTAGGAAAAGTCCAAAAAAAGGTTAACACGACAGTGATGTGATAGATTGGATACATTTTACCTACGACTACCACCATCCATTGAGATCAGTAGGTTCAATTAAAGATCTCATTTTAAAGTTTTCGCACAATACTTGCCGGTAAAACACAACAGAGACCGCTGATGTCAGTGGGTGGAAATCAATCCCATTTTCATTCGACAAATTACGTTACCGATTCATCTCCTTCTTATAGGACTCCCTAGTTACCATTGATGTTATAACATCTATGTTTAGCTAATCGATGCGGATTTCTACTGTAGATTATATCTATGATCTGGACTGTCAAAAAACAAACAGAGACTATAATCATTGTTGCCAACCCTGCAGTTTTAACCGTGGATCTAGTTTTTTTGTAAAGGTTTTAATGGGTTTTAAATTGCAAAACGAAAACCCTAGATCTCCAGCTTTTTTTATTATTCCTGTTGTGCTTTTGATAAAATTTACTCTCAATTTGTTCATTTATTTTTAGTGAAGAGTGAATTTTTTAGTCATTGTCCAGACCAAAATAAAAAAATCTGGTCAATTTATTTTATACGAAGGCGTAGTAAAGAATATCGTTAAAAATATTATTTTTTAGAAATATCGACTAAAAGGTCTGGAAATCTGAAAGTTCTGACAATTTCGACTTTTTTTCTTAAAATTTTATCTCTTAAATCGCGAAATTTCAACTTTAATCTCGAAATTTCGACTTTAATCTCGAAATTTCGACTTTAATCTCGAAATTTCGACTTTAATCTTGAAATTTAAACATATTTCTTTCTATTTTAATTTCGAAATTACGACAAAAAGTTGAAATTTTGGTAATTAAAAATGAAAATCACTAAACGCCCCATACTGTTAGCCCATCAATATTGATTGCAAAAGGGGAGTGAGGGGACGCAACTAGGGATGCAACGATATACTGGTGGACCGATAATATCGAATTTATATCGATATCATAACATCGTCGAGATGATATATCGATATTGCCCGATAGCCGATACCAATATGGAGACCGAGGACCTTTTTTTGGTCACCAAAAACAATATGCCCGAAATTTCTAAGAGTGGAGCCCCATTTACAATTGTTTTTATTAATTTTCAAAATATCGATTATCGATAAAAATATTTTCGATATTATCGATTATCAATATTTGCCTGCTAGTCAATATTTATATCGATATTAAAATTATCTTGGATCCCTAGACGCAACTGTCATCTGCCAACAACCATAGAGTATAGAGATTTCGAGATTTAAGTAAAAATTTTAAGATTATAGTCGAAATTTTGCCTTCAATCCCGGAATTTCGAGAAAAAAGTCGAAATTTTGAGTGTTTCTCTTGGAATTTCGACTTTAAACGCGAAATTTCAACTCGATTCTTGAAATGTTGGTAAATAAAAATAGAAATTAGCGCCCTACTGCCAACTGTCAATATTGTTGGGCAAGAGAAGTGGTGAGACACAACTGTCCTAAATCTGTCTAAAACTGTCACAACTACCTAAATTAGCCATAGAATGCAGAAATTTCAACTTTAATCTCGGAATTTTAAGAAAAAGGTCAAAATTTCGAGAAAAACGTGAAAATCGAAGTCGAAATTTCGACTTTAAACTAGGCATTTCTACACTTTATGGTTAAGTTAGAGAGAGGGCCTTAGATAATATAAATATATATATATTTAATATATATATAATATAATAGTCAAAGGAGAGGACACTTGTTAATTGATGTCCTTTCTGCGCCTTTGAAATTTACAGATTCCTACAGCTTTTTTTCGGGCATTAGCAGTTTTTATCGGTGTCTGGATTGGCAACACTGATCATGGCTAGCATTATATATTTAAATTTTTTTTAGCAAATAAACAAAATGATACTTATATTGTCTTCTAATTATTTATTGTCCATACTTAAACGGATGAGTGTTAAATAAAATGTTCTGGAACCAATAAATCTATGTTTAAGACAATTAGGCAAAACAAAGAGATGTTATAATCTCGAAAAGTAAAATACATTGTAGATAAAACGTTCTGTAGGTAAAATGATTTTCATGATTAAAATGAATTTCGAAAATGGTGAATGTTATGAAAGGAGTTTTGGTCAAATGGTATGTATTTATGTTACTTTTTTTAATAATAGATTATTATATCAGTTTGAATTTGTTTCATCGTGCTTTTGTTGATATGGTCATGCATTATTTAAAATGCAGAAACAAAGTTTTGTTTATAACCTAATTGACCCTTTAGCTGCCAAATTTTTGTGCTAATATTTTTTAACGGATAATAAAAGTTATGTGCATGAACAAAAAGATGTGTGAAAATCATGTAAAAACATAATTCTGTTATTTAATCACATTTTGTTGCAAAAATATTTCATTGTTTTAGAAATTCCTCCCAAATGAGGTTTGTGACATGTAGCATGAAAAAAATTACTAAGAAAAGGTTTTTTGTGGTATGAATTATTTTATATAGGCAAAAAATTGATAATTATTTGAGTCATGTTATCATACGCAGAATAAGAGTAAGAATTTTCTCAAAAAATTTGAAAAAGGTAAAACCCATGACATTTTTAACCCTTTGTGGAACTCGTCAAAATTCATAACTATTAAACTCTATTAACGATAAATACAAGAACATGTATTAAAAATTCTACGATGTTTCTATAAATATTTGTAGAAACATCATGGAATTTTTAATATCTGTTGTGGTGAAACGGACTGGTCCTACTGGAATACAAATCTTGTGCCCTGAAACCAAGAAAGCTTAAAAAACACAACAAAGGTTGCTCTAATGCGTTTCGATAGCCAAACTATCATCTTCAGAGAGATACGCGTTAGAGCAACCTTTGTCGTGTTTTTTAATCTTTATTGGTTTTAGGAGACAAGATTTGTATTTCAATATCTGTTGTATTTATCGTTAATACATTATAATATTATGAAGGGTAAAACCTTCTGGACTCTATTATAAAAAGCCATCCATTATTCTTGACAAGGTCCCAGTTTCTTTAAGGAACAATATTTTAGAAATATCCTTTCAAAAGCAATTTTCTTTTAAATTTCAGTGACCAGGCAATGAAACAGTTTTTAGCTTCATTTGGACGAAACTCTAAAACTAGGCAGAAAGTTCATCATCCAAGATTTGGACGAAAATCACCTCTTTATATCCGCAGACATCTTGGACGTTCTCCAAGGCGAAAATCGACGATTTGATGGACCAGATCAGCTTCCCTGTAGCAGAAAAAGGCAACGCTTAAGATGACAATTTCCAAATCACAACTCCGCGCTTCCAACCGCTTCAAGGATGGCGATAAAGCGTCGCATTGTCGACGAAACGTCGCGCAGGCGAAGACATCGCAAGATGTTGGAGCTGTTGGAATCCGACAATTATCACGACGATCCCCACTCGGATCTTGTTATGAGTAAGAAGGTGCCCAAGTTTGAGGAGAATTTGGAACAGAGGACAACAAGGAATAAAAAAAAGGATAGATCAGCTGAATACTACCAGATGAAGTACAGGAAAAATTTTCAGCAGCTTATGGAAGAAGATAGAGTTCGAAGCTGAAGTAAGCGGGAGAGTTTCTTACATGGACGTTGCTTGTGAAGAATCTGACATTCCACCGAGACATTTTTGTGGTGTTTGTGGGTTTTTTGGACAGTATTCTTGTCTTGCTTGTGGCACTAGATATTGTAGTATTAGATGTATGGATACCCATATGGAAACACGATGTTTAAAATGGGTGGGTTAAGTAAGCACTTGTATTTAATTAACATTTTAAGATAACCATTTGTACAATAATTTAATGTTATGACAAAATTTATTAAATCTTTTTAGACTAATCTGGTAAAACGATAAATTCAACTTCAATTAAATAAAACAGTCAATTCAATTCTGTGTTAAAATTTAAAACTGACCTCAGATGAACTGACTTAATTGTTGTCAACTTTTTAGAAGCCTAAGGTTTTCTTGTTGTTTTAATTCATTACTAATAGTCTTTACTAACGACAAAAATGCAACAAAATTTAAAAAATTCCACTAGGTTTTTAATAAATATTTGCTAACACCGGACCAGGTTTCACCTTACTCCATCATCGACGGTCATACCAGCAATTTGTTTAGCTGTTGTCAATTATTGTTTTATCAACTGAAATTTGGAACTTTTGGAGGAAGGTTGGTGGTGATCAATTTAATAATCAGTTTTTATGGAGGATCTTTTTACTGAAGCCAGGAACATTCACTATTTATTATTTCATTTGGCGTCAGTTATCTCTGCAGCACTGCAGCTTTCACAATTTTGAAAAGACTATTTTTTTTTTAAATTCCTTAAGTTTCCTTTTAAAAAGATTAAAACTTTCAATTCAATAAATTGGAATATCGAGAAAAAGTTAAAAATTTACAAAAAAAAGTGGATTATATTTGAAATGTCTAAGCTTTCCCTAAAAGTCGGATTAAAAAAAAATTAAATTTCATTAAAAAAAATTTGAAAAGATCAAGGGTTGCAAAAAAGTTAAAATTTCGTGAAAAAAGGTTGAAATTTTAAGAGAAAGTCAAAATTTTGAAATAAGGAAGTTTTAAAAAAAGTAACCTTCTGAAATGTCTTAAAATAAAAAAAAAAACTCGGAAGTTGTCAATAATGAATTCAAATTTAAAAAGACAAAGTATTCAAAAAAAAGTTAGAATTTTGAAAACATTCGACATAATTTTTTTTTTTTGAAAAAGCGACATTTTCAATATAATTCGCAATATTCATATTGTCCCACATCTTAAGTATTTGTACACAAATAAATTCTGATTAATTACGTCAAGAATAAGTTGAATTTTTTAATTTACAGACACAACTGTAAAATTTCGATCATAAGCATTGCTAAATAGCAGTGGCATCTGTTGTGTGAAAAAGAGATTTTAAAATAAAATGATTAATGGACATTTTGTAAGGGAAGCTGTGTCACTGGACCTACTGAAATGAATGCATTTATAAACACTCAGGAATCGGTGTCTGTGAGGCAGCGACAATTCTGAATTTCCGATTCAGAAACCTAATCTGAATACAGTGTGTGGCCCCTGGCCTTAAAATTAAAAAAAAGATGGGTAAAGAAAGTAGAACACAATTACTTAAATACACATCTATATTACTACTAATCTGAATGCTGTGTACGGCCTTAAAATTAAAAAAAAAGATAGGAAAAGAAAATAGAACACAATTACTTAAATATACATCTATATTACTACTAAATTTTATGCTACATTTTCAACAAAGGGAAATGGGGGAATTTCCTCCAGTTCACCAAGTTCGGTATCACCTATGTTGTGAAAATTCACCAATTTCTCATACTGTTCCTCCAATTCGAATTTTTCTTCAGCCAACTTCTGATATTTCGCCTCTACTTCCCCAATTTTGATCTTGAGCAGCTCTAATTCCTTATTCTGGTCTTCCAAAGCACTCTTCAAATTATCTGTTACTTCCCTTAATTCTTTAATACTGTTTTTGCATTGCCTATCACTCTTATTATTACAAAGAGCAGTCCTTAAGGATTCCCTTAGAAAAGCATTTTCATCTTTCAGTCGTTGTACTATTTCATTTTCTCTGAGAGAATCATTTGGAGTTTTCTCAATCGATAATGATTCTGTACAGTCGGAATAAAGCGAACTCTTCATAAAACTCTGAGTGTTTGGATTTATAAACTGAAATGGAGAGCTCACGCCATGTAACACGTTTTCAATACTTATGTAACAAAACTGAAAAATTTCCTTTTCGTCTTTTGGCAAAGTGTTCCCTGTAATTAGTTGAACAAAATTAGGATAAATCAATTTAGAGATATTGAAAAAAACTTAAGATAAATTAACAAAAATCTGTAAAACTTGATACAAGTATTGAACTATTATCTGTACTAATGAATGAACTGTGTTATTGGAGATATGGTGATGCGGTTGTGAAAAAGAATAAACTGTTCATTTAACTATTAGGTGTTTCAAATCAACGAGTCAGTCAAGTTTGTTGTGAAAATTTCGTAATTTTTGAAACGTTGTATCTAATTTTTTTAACGTACATCTTACTTATTATCAGTGATTGACAGCTGCAACATATGAACTACTATCACAACAAATCTGGTGATAGAAAGCAGTTATCTTGAATAAAACCACTCAAATACCTTAAGCGACTCATTGCTATCATATTAATTGAAATATTTTGTCAAAGAATATAACTTTTTAAACGATCTTCTTGCCTTGGAAAATTCTAAACTCCTTACATAAATACGACCTCAAAGTGACATTTAACAAGTCAACCAAAACAATAAGTAGTCACATGCCTTTTTTTGCTACATGCTCTTGTAATAAAAAATCACAGGCTCATTTCATGACTTTTTTCATTTGAACACTCAATATAAATTTAAAAAAAAGGAGTAAAAATCAGCATCAACACATCAAGATAAAAGACATACATATAAGAAGTTTTAAAGAAAAATCTTATGTAAACGCTTCAAGAAAAATATGAAATTTGTTAGAAACACATTCAATTTTGAATTTAAAATCAAAATTACAAAGAAAAGAAAATTTATCTACCGAAAAGAAGTAAGATAAAGATAAATAAGGTATAAAGAGCACAACAAAAAAATATAAAATTTCCTAGGTTAGTCACCTTACAAATAAATAGGTTCACATAATTGAATATGGTCTAATGCTACAAAAATATAACTACATCGGATGTAAGACTGGGTCACCTTAGCCCACATAAATTACCCACCATTAAAAATGACACACTGTTCTCTATTTCTCGTATCTATTTTGGGCACATTTTCAAATACCAAAGTATTCTCTGATGCTAGTCCACCCCAATATAAAAATGGCTATTTTGTCTCCCTCCTGTGGAGCGTAATCGTTAAAAACAAATTTGCAAACCAAATTCTCATTTATAGGGTAAGCATACTGGCAATCGACGAAAACAACCTAAAATGACGCGCAATTTCCTAATTATGTATCCACCCATTTGATTAATACTTACTGCAGCGTTTATCGATTCGAAGTAAGAATCCCATACTTTGGAAGTCATGTTAATGCTTTGTTTACATGGTTTAATCACCTTTTCAATCCATGCAATATTTCTCATCTACATTACTCAAATGCCAAAAATATTCAATGTTATTAAATTGAAAGGTGACATCACATCTGTCAATATCATAGAGTAAATACGTGGGGGCGTAGGTCATATATTTAAGTGCTAGTCGATATTTCACCCTTGAAATGGAATAACTAGTTTCCGCCATCCCCCGCTAGATGGCGATGAATCTGTGCGCATAGATTTAATATGTAGATCTGACCAGTTCATGTTTCCGGTTTGACTTTCATACCGGGACAACAAAAATTATCTTGGTCAAGGGTGGTTGTGGAATGTAAAACGTGTGTCTCACTTTACGTTTGAAATAATTATGTCAGTCACACTAGGGATGATCGATATTAGAAAAACATCGGTATTGACATCAATATTAACATCGTTTCAAAAATATCGATGTGCGATGAATATCGAAAGAAAAATATCGATGTCCGAAAACATCCATGTTTTAGGTAAGAAAAACCAATCCATTTTATTATAAAGTATACATATAGTAAGCGACGTAAGCAAATTCATGGTAGATTGTTTGGTTACATTACTGCAAAAGTTTGAGTTTACTGGACAGACATAGAGTACAATATAGGGTAGATTTACTGTACCTATTATTTCGAAGTTTCATTACTAAAAAAAAATTAAGTTCTACTAACACTCGCACCCACTTTATTCTTAGATAAGAAAAAAAGTTGACCATGCCTTGAAATTGACAGTTTTTTATTTTGTTGGTTTTAATTTGGTTACATCGATTAGCGACATAGTGAAATAATACTAATAGCCACATTTATCAGCAACATTTGTTACACCTAATCACGCTAGATGGCCTAGCCCCAGACTTAGAGTGTATCGATATCGATGTTCCGATTTTATTTTCATAACATAACATCGATGTGTCAATATTATCGAAAACTTAACATCGATATTAAAACATCGATGTTTTTCCACTAAACATCGATGTTCATTCACCATCGATGACTATCGATCATCCCTAAGTCACACTGACATTATCAGTAACCTACAAATTTCATACCTATCTATTTCAGTTGTAAAACAATAATGAACTACAAATTATGAAATAACGGTTTTAGTAAGAAGAAAAACTAAATTGACCCTAAATTACAGTAATTGTTTGAAATGTCCCCCGTTTTGTTCGATGCACAAGTTGACGCGCCTCCTCATGCTGTGAACAGCGTTTTGCAGCATTTCTGGCGTTATGGTTGCACATTGCTGAACAATTCTTTGTTGCAGTTCTTGCAAATTATTTACCGGAGTTGCGAAAATCTTGTTTTTTAAGTAAGGAAATATAAAATAGTCCATAATTGTCAAACAAGGTGATTTCGGAGGAAACCCAACTTCTGTATGCAAACCTATCAGCCCGTCATCAAAAAACTCGCGAAGGAAAGCAATATTTTCTCGTGTAGTATGTGCTGTTATGGAAGTAACTGTACCGAAGTTCATCATTGTTTAACTGTTGCACAAATTCAGCCAAAAAGTTGTGTTTGTACCTTTCTGCGTTGACGGTGAAATCGAAAAAAATTGGCCCAATTATTTCTCTGCGAGAAACTGCCACCCAAACACCAATTTTTTGAGCATGTAGTGGCGATTCCGTAAAAACATGAGGGTTATCATTGCTCAACATTCGCATATTTTGAGAATTGATATATCCCGAAAGGTGGAAACAGGCTTCATCAGAAAAAAGTTAAGTCTAGAAGATCGTCATTCATTAAATTATTGACAAACCGATGGGAGTAAGCAAGACGTCTGGGGTGGTCTGCGGGCAGAAGAGCTTGATATGCTTGCATCTTACATGGATGCATGTTCAAGTCTTTCTTTAAAATCTGACATGTTCCATAAGAAAGTCCAATTTCCTGAAAAGGACGTTTCAAAGGTTTTGCAGACTCCTCTTCCATATGTTGACGAACGTCATTGACAACTTCTTCTGTACGAACTCTTGATCTACCAACACCTTTTTTATGAGTCACACAACCAGTTTCGTAAAACACTTCAAGACAATTTGTAAGGCACGCATAAAAATTGTCCGGTAATATTGCCACGTTTGGGAAGTGCTCTCGAAAATGGTCCAAACACAAACGTTGACTGTATTGCCAATTTCCATTAACTAGCTGCACTCGTTCGAAAATAGGCTTCAATCATGAAAATTTTGTGCTGTGTGGTAAGAAGCCCGATTCAAAAACTGGATTAGAAAATTTCAGCACAATGACTTAAAAGATTTTGACACAACAAAACATTCAAAAATTTAAAGTAAGACACACGTTTTACATTCCACAACCACCCTTGACTAAGATAATTTTTGATATCCCAGGTACACTAATGACAACAATTTTTGCAATTTATTAACATAAAGTTTGAGTTAATCTCAGGGTTTTTGTTCTCTTTTAATTAGAGACTTTGATTAAAGATCCATATTTAAACAAAATTTCAAAAAATAAAATAGTCCAAAAACCAAATTAAACATTAAAGAAATAATCTTCAAAGTTTAACTTAAAAATCTGGACTTCTTTAAAGTAAATTTGGACAAACTCTGGATTCAGACCTAAACATTTCGACCATCTTCTCGAAACTTAAATTTAGATCCACATTTCGAACTAACTGAATCATGAGATAATAAGCCTTGTATATACTAATATATAATGTTTGTATGTAGTTTTATTGGCTTTTTCTTCGCCGGTCACTCCTTGTCACAATCCTAAATTTCAGTACCTTCTATTAAGGAATGGCAATCTGTTATAGATTGCCGCAAACAAAAAATAACACTGCCTGAAACGTTAAAATTCTAAATAATCTTGTTATTTTTTTACGTCGTTTAAATTTTAATATAGTTTTAAGTGTTTTTCAGTGTTGTCCCAAACAGCCATTGACAAACCAAGATCCAACGCAATCGCTGTTTGCGGCAATCTTATAACAGATTGCCATTCCTTAATAGAAGATACTGAAATTTAGGATTGTGAAAGGAGTGACCGGTAGAAGAAAAATCCAATAAAACTGCATACAAATATGAATAATTCGCAAATAAATTACAGAGAATATATACAAGTTTATTACGATGCAATAGAAATCTAATCTCATTAGAATCTAATGAAAACTAGCACGTTTAACTGTTTAATTACATTTAATTAATTGAATTATGACAAAAAGGAATATTACTTTTTGAATGCTAATGAATTTAAAATGTAAGCAGTTGAAAGCAAATTGTTATAATCTTTTAAAAGGTTTTCCAGCCAGCTTTGCCGTAAGTCACGACGTGCCACTGGGCTGTGATGAGAAAATATTAGTTAATATATTGAGAAAAAAAATCGAGATTTCTGAACAAACATTAGAATGTTAAAACAAAAACTTGGAAAAAAACTCGAAATTCCTGGAAAATCAAAATTGAACCTTTTAAATACAAATAACTTAAGATAGATTAAGGTGACCTAAAGATCACCTTTTCTCTATGATTAGATTTTCGACTTATATGAAGTATTTCCTAGCTTAAATTCAATTGAAATAATAAAACTCCATTTATCATAATTTATTAGTCCAAAGGACAACTCACTTAAATCATAATACACATAAAATTACCTTATACTAAAAATTACAAAACTAAAATTAAAATTCCCTCCTGTGATACTTATCAGGATCAAAGTATGAAGTGACCACAACACGATTGCTAAACTTTCTACCTGTAAGGGTTTGTTGGGCCTTTTGACAATCTAACACCGAATTGAACTCCACAAACACCTAGAAACAGTCATGAATTAGTTAAAAATAATACAGCATGCATATTATATACTTTTCCACATCCTGGAACTTCAACGCCATCTATTGGCCTTGGAATCTCAATACTACGCACAACACCGTACTTGTTGCATTCTTCCTTGATATCTTCGAGAATATCTTCATATTCCTCTTCGTCTTTAAGCTCATCAGGCGTAACCTATAAAATTAATGTTATAGTCGATTGTTGGGTAACGACAATAGATAATTACCATGTTGAGCAAACAGAGAACTTCTGTGGCTGGACCCGAAGCCCCAACCAAACTCAAACCTGGCACTTGAATTTGAACAGCTGGCAACACTGTCGTATTCTTCGCGCCTACGCTGGCCCTCTGCACAATCAGTCGCTTGTCGCCCAATTGCATACCATTTAAACCTGCAATAGCCTATAGGTTTGTATTAGATGAGGTTTCTGATTTTGAGTGGTTGAAACTTACCTGATCTGTCATGGTAATGTCGATGTATTCAGCAAAGGCGTACCCCTTGCTCAAGCCAAATGCTGAATCTTTGACAAGATTGAAGGCTCTCAGCTGACCGAATGACATAAGCAACTCCTTAACCTACATTGACAGATGTGGATTAGTAAATGTGGTAATGTACTAGAACACACCTAAGACTTTTTGAGTGTAATGACTAGAGCTCGGGTAGTAAGGCTAGTTTTTTCGCGCTTTTGCCTAATTCCCTTTTGTTCGTTTATGCCTTTTTGGAAGAAATTTAACGGTATTATGTCTTATAAAAATGTATAAAAGAACAAAAAGGGAATAAGGTAAATAAAGCAATTATCTCATTGAGAGAAACATAAGCGATTTGCAACCAAACATCGTTCAATTTCTAAAGACGATTTCTTTAGCGAGTTACCTGATTAGGAAAGTGCAGCATTTCGTATGTACATAATACAAAAAAGCCGCTTGAAAACACTCAAAATTAAAAGAAAAAAGCGGTTCAAAATTACGATTTCTCAACAAAATCGATATTTCTAAAAGCAAAGTCGGAATATCGAAAAGCCAAAATTCCTAGAAAAAGTTGAATGTAAAGAAAATTTTAAACAATAGAGACACAATCTTCGAATTTAAATGAGAAATTTTGAAGAAAAAACAATCGTCGGTATTCCAAAAATAAAAGTCAAAATAACAGAGAGTGCAAAGTTTTAAATAAACAAAAATTGAAGTTGAAGAAAATTGAGGTTTACACTTTTTTTATTAAAAAAAAAATTGAGCATACACTAAGTTTCCACTTTTTCTACGAAATTTCAATAAAAAAAGAGAATTTCTAAATAATATCAAATTTTCCAAATTAGTTTCGATCGACACCACCAGACTTCGAGAAGTCTTTTAGGAATTATTCATGACATTAATAAAAGTCATTATTTCCTTCTATGAATTATTACAACATGAAAAATTTCCTGTTTTTATTTGGAGAAGTAATTAAGCAGAATCTTTCACTTCAGAAGAACTAATCGACTTGTGCGACTTCCACTAAAACGAAGATAAATATTACTGACGAAACATATTCTGTGTCACTTCTTTTTTCTGTTTAAATAAGACATTTTAATTTGCCTTATTACAATTTTGTCTCATTATCCGGGCTCTAGCAATGACTATATTCATCGTTCTAGTGTGACATACAGCACAGATGAAGCTGAATTTTACTGGTTTTGATTTCAATCAAGTCTTAGGTATGTTTCACATAAACATCTTCAGAGGAATGGTAGCTGTGTGATTCAATTTAGATTTTTGAAAAAAGAACTGAATTTATCATTTAATTTATTAAAAATTTTCATATTATCACCCATGGAAGCGGTTGTTCTTAGAAAAGTTAAGTACTTTTTTTAACTTGCCTGATTTCATCCACAGGGCGTTCAAGTTATTTTGTTCAGATTCATTAAATGGAACGACACCGTAACCCTAGCTATAGGGCAGATAAAGCAAAAATGTATGAGAATATTGAATCAACTATTTGCAAAAATAATAATAATCAGTGATGTGAGCCAATCTAAAACTGTAAAGGGAAAATTTTTTCCACAGGTTAGACAGATTAGGGGAAAATTTTTCTCAATTGCTTCATGCAACTTTCCGAAATAAATAAGAAATTTTTTCCCATAATACATGTCTGATATGTCCACAGGTGTACCTAAACAGCTGTAATTTAATTCCAAAACTATCTGAAAGAGAAAAATCTGAAAACCCATTTGGAAAAATTTATCCAAATGCTAAAACACCTGAAAAGTAGCTGAAAAAACCTGTAACCGCATTTACTGAAAAACCTGTTTACTGAAAAAAAAAAGGACGAAATCTACTTTATGGACCTGTAAAATTTTTCCTGAAGTCTTTTGCCATAATTGAAATCAACTGACCATTGCTGAGCTGCTCTAGAGCTATGAAAAAGGAAAAATTTTGAACAATTTATTCACTCGCTCGTAAAATGCTGTCCAAAAGTGAATAAAATGTTCCCAGTTGCTTAGAAAACATGCACCTACCTGGTCCTCGTTCAAGTAGTTTGGTAGCCCACCAATAAATATTTTGTGGGGAGAATCAGGTACCACTGTGCTTATAACACCTGCTGGCACACTAATCGAACTCTCCGACATTCCGGGCATCGGTTGGTAATCATGGGGCCGTCTTATTTTCAAACTTTGACCTAAATAAATAAACAGTAAATCAGAAACGTCTCAAATAAAATTGAAAGTGGCGTAATTCGCAATTTTCTAGCCCCAGCATACCCAAAATTAAACTAACGATTGGGGTAAAAAATCAGAAAACAAAACTCGAAAATTCTAAAAACAACTCGGTTTTAATTTTAAAAGTTGAAGTTTCAAATCAAAAGCTTAGTTTCAACTTGAACATTTAAGAAAAACCACATATTTCAGGATAAAACTGAATTTCAAAAGAAAGTTCACGCTTTGAGAAGAAACCGAAGTATCGAAATTTTGACGAGATAGACCAACAGATTCAAAGAACATTTTGGCTCTTTTTGTCTTTCATTACTGTCTTATCTTGTGCTGCTGTTGTTATAGTAAAAATTATGATGGTAAGATGACACTGCTTTTAAATTCTTTATGAATTATGTTTGAAGGGTACAGGCAAAGAAGGTGATAAGTCAAAATGAGTAGTTTTGAGAAAAATGGGTTTTAAGATGTAGATTCTCTATCATTTCTTTATTAAAGGATAATGAAAATGTAATTATTCCTTACTTGGTGCATTTTTACAAAGTGATTCTAGGATTCTAATGCGCAGATCAATAGGTTCGAACATTTATTAGATTCGAATTTTAGAAATCAAATACCGATTTCGATCTTGTTAGATCTCGTCAGTTTGGTATATCCAACTCGAATGCTAACAAATGTCTGGAGGGCTCCATGAATTTGTAGTCTAGGTTGCATTCTACTTGCAAGTGATTCTAGATCAAATGAAACTTTACACCGTTGGCTAGCAGATGATGCAGGTAACTCATTTTTAGAAAAAATTGATATATCGCATAGCCTACACCCTTCGAATAGTTTAGTTATAATTTCAAGTGATCACCATTAAACGTTTTAGGATATTTTGTAGCCGAAAACTATTTCAAAGTTATTTTCTATTTTAACCGCAACGTTCCCCTTGATACTTCGATCACCACCCCACTGCAAATACTGAAATTACAAACCACAAACTGTTACTACGTACCCTTAAAATTAATACCATCAAAGGCCATAGCTTGTGTTGTCTCATCAATCGATCTAAATTCCAAGAAAGCAAAATTCTTATCCAAGTTTATCTGGCAAGCCAACACCGGATTTCCAGCGGCTTGGGCCAATCCACTCAAATGCATTTGTTGGTTGAAAAACTCCATCATTTCCTCTTCTGTGACTCCAAACGGTATATTACCCACAGTACAATCGACGGGCCTGCCTGGTTATTGTGGAACCAACCACCGGGACAGCAGCCTGAGGAGTATCCGCCACAATATTCGCGGGAATTTGACCAGCGGCTTGCATAGCTTTGTACTGGAGAGGAGTAATGTGCTCGAAGCCTGGCGGGGGTACATCCCAATACAGAGACGGTTTACGACGCCGGGAATAGCTATTTTTGTGCTTGCTGCAAAATTACAAGACGTTTTATTTTTGTTACAAAATTTTATGTCATTTTTTATTACAAACTTTCATGTCAGTTTTTATTACAAACTTTCATGTAATTTTATTTTTGACATTTTTAACTCTTATTATGTGGAATTCGTCAATATTTATAACTATTAAACTCTATTAACGATAACACAAGAAATATTAAATATTTAGAATATTGTTGAATTTTCATATTTCTTGTTGTATTTATCGTTAACCCTTCCGTTGCTGAATTAAATATTCCTGGGCAACCGCCCAGTGCTGAATTATTTTGTATAGGAACGGAGTAATAATTGACATTTCCAACCCCTTCATGGAATTTTTTAATATTCATAACTATTAAACTTTATTAAGGATAAAAACGCAACAAAATTTAAAAAATTCCACAAGGTTTTCGATAAATATTTGCTAACACCGGACCAGGTTTCGCATTACTGCATTATCAGCGATCATACCAGCAATACCAGCAAAAAAATTGCTGGTATGACCGCCGATGATGCACTAATGCGAAACCTGGTCCAGTGTTAGAAAATATTTATCGAAAACCTTGTGGAATTTTGTTGCATTTTTATCGTTAATAATATCATATTTATGAATAGGAACGAATTTTACGTGAACGAGATTCCGCTATAATGGATACGCATGTCCACTCTTGTGCATATCTTTCACTTTTCAGTATTAATTTTTTTCGTTGAAAACGTAAATATCCGTAAGAGGCGCGGAGATTACAACTTCTTGATAATGTATATGTACGTCTGCAGCAGTGAAAAGGTTAATAGTTTAATAGTTATGAACACTATTTTTGTTACTTTTGAAAGCATGTACGGCTTATGTTTTAATTGAAAACCTACTAAGGTGAAGGCGATCGACTTCTTCTGCGTCGGTCCCTGCTCCTGGACCTTGAACGTCTTCGATGTTCCCTCGACCTGGAGCGCCTTCTGCGGTCTTTGTCGTTCCTTTCTCGGCTGCGATCCCTTTCTTTGCCATCGCCTGGGAAAATGTTAAATCTTTGTAGTTAAGCAAGGGGCACCGGCGAGAATGTGCTTTAGAACTAACCTTTATCTTCGCCCATGATGAGAAGTTTTTGACGTCAGAAAACTACGAATTAGATCAAATAAAACAGGTGAATCTATCTGTTGCTTGCAAAAATTGAAAATTTGCAGGCGTTCTATCGGATGCTATTAATATTTAATTAACTTGAAAATGTCAAATCGCTAAAAGAAAATGGCGCCGACGCCAGAATACATTGACAGCTGGGATGCGCATTGAATGTCAATGTTCTGAAAACATCGATCTTGTGCGAAATAACCATCGATGTTGTGACATCGATGTTCTGTTTACGATATTTTCATGACATCGACGTTGATCGAATCGATTTTTATGTTGTTTCTATGTTTGAAAGAAATCTTATGAAAATGAACTGTAAGCATTAGTCTGAAAAATGGTTTCTTTAAATTATTAAGAACTTTTGCCTATGTATTATTATTTAAATTGGGAATTAATTTGTTTACTTACGTTAATCTCGTTGTTAGTTAATCTAATTTTTGAGCGCCATCTAATGGTGAATAGCATTATCATTACAAAGAATGAGAGGAAATACTTTTTTAATTCGCTAATATTTCTAAATTACTAATTTATTTGCCTCCTAATAAATGGCAGGATGAAACATTGCGATCATAAATACAGAAATAATTTGTTAATCACTATTAAATTAGACATGCGCATAGAGTATCGATGTTATAAAAACATCGATGTTTTCATTACGATATTAATGGCCATTTGCACCAATTGCAATACCACAATATAGATATTAGCTTACGCATGCAGTAGCGATAAGAAGTGTCGGTACCTTTGATTTTGAAGTAGCTAAAATCGTTGACCTTCAGTGGAGTCAGCCATGTTGTGGATTATGCACGCCCGCGAAAATTTAAATTCATTTGTTAAACAAAACCATCAAGTTTATTAAATTCTAATTTACTACTTTACAAATAGTGCAAAAATACTTATTCTCGTGTATTTTTTAAATAATGTGTATTTTGTAATTACTGATAACCTGATAAATATAAAGAATACACAAAGAAAAACTAAACACAAATTGTGACTGACAGCAAAATAATTTCTACAGGAAACAACTTGTTTATTTTTTTGTATAAAACAGGCAAATGCGAGTATAATAAAACAGTTTTTTTTAAATATAACAATGTGGGTGTACCCGAATATTACCGTTTGCCGTCTTTTGGAAATTAAAAAGAAGCTGATTTTATCAAATTATTATTGCTGTTAGAGTTACATTTATAAATAGAACGTGTAAATTCTCCTCTTTTCTCTTTTATTTGGTTTCATCTTATTAGCGCAATGAATTAAAAAAAGACTAACATTTAAATAAAACTGATCCGGTGTTGCCAGATGATCTAAACACTATTCGCGAACAATCTCCTTAAAAATCCCACAATTCGGATGAAAATCCCTGACTATATCAAATTTCTAGAACTATCCATAAATGTAGATAAATTGTCTTACATTTTTACCATGAATGAATAACATATGAACGTAAAATAAAAAATCATATTCGCTCAAGTGCTGATTTTCCCGAACACTTGGCAACTCTCAACTGACATTCAGTTACCCAACGACCATAGATCTTATTTCTGGTTATCATAGGACACTGCGACGCCATGTCCGGGATTGTGCAAATTGACGCATGAGCAAACAAAATTCCTGACAAAATTTTAACACCTTGTCGCTACTGTATGCGTAAGCTAATATCTATACTGTGGCAATACTATGTACCGGTTACTTAACCGAGTTAAAATTTAAACCAGAACTTCCATTGCACGGTACGTGTAAAATTGACTGGTTAACTAACGGCGAGGTACATTTGGCAACGTCGGAAAAGTTAGTGATTTTTAGGCTATTGCAATGAAATTGTGGCAATATTCAAACACTCCAATTGTCAATTTTGTTGACAAAGCTGGAGAAGTTCTTATTTTTCACGTGTTATTCGTCAGTAGGTGTTTTTGGGCATTCAAGATTATGTTCTATTGCAGTTAACAACTGCAAAGTACATAGTTTCTTGTCTTTGACAAAAAGGTTATTTTAGTTTTTAGGATATAGGTTATGAATAGACAATGCGGAAAAATTGCAGCAGTTGCGAAATTTCGGTTCGCCTCTGATGCGTCCACTGAGGTAAATATAGTTTTCGTTTAAACTGCGAATTATATGCGAATTTATTCGCACCGAAACTTAATTCGTAACTGGCTGCGTTTTTTTTTCGGATTTTCAATAGTTTCGCAGTGTCTATAAATAGGAAAATAATCATAATAGAAAAATTATTCAATTGGTTTGAATGTATTATACTATGCAGTCTGTTTAATTACAAAATTATTTGAGCTATGTAACCCATTTTTAGACTGTAGCAATTTTTTAATTTTTTTTTCTCACTGTAGATGAATGGTAATGCCATTGATGTTTTTAAATGAGGTTAATTTTTTGCACCTTTTCATAGATTTTTTTGTAATTCACTTTCCAATTAAAGAAATTTAATGTGCCTTTGGGTAAAGAATTTTTAAGAAACGAGCTTTTTAACCTTTTCGATACAGAAAATATGATGCATAGGATGCGGTTATATTCGTTTTGGTGTGAGGTTCCCTACGAATCCTGTCAGGAATTTCACGATTTATGGTTACGAATTCGCAGCGAATTGTTCACTCAAATATTCTATGATATTTAAATTCTTCATACTCGATATCTTCTATTACATCATCTTGAACATCTAATGGATTTATAGAATTCAAGCTGAACAATTTTATAATAAATTTACAGTTACAACTTAATTAAATTATTTATTATTACCTATACATGTAGACAAAGGTTACATCTGTCACAGTGTGAATAGGCAGAACGCATAGAACCATCCGCCACAGATCCGTTAGCTTCAACCACAAAACCTATATATTAAGAAAGACAGGTTACATTTAAAGCGGCAGCAACGAAATGACAGAAGTGGATGGCAATACGCGCCATATTCAAATTTTGGGTGAAATTACTGCATTTTCCATTGTAACTAAACAAATTTGACGTTTTATTTTTGCACAATGAAAATGTCACAACGTATTGTTTAATTACAAATGAAAATGCAAAAATAAGACGTACATTTTTTTAGCTAAGGTGAAAAATTCATTAATAATTAATGTACTTAATGGTTAATATGCTAAACGGAAAATGAATAATACGAAATATATAATAGACAGATGTTTATTGGTTCAAGATAAAAAACATTGTAAAAAACTTAGCAATATGTATTAAAATACAACTTACATAATAAACGGAATATTAAAATATGAATTACAACATGCTATGCACAGTAAGTATGTAACAAAGCTTCTCATGAACTAATGACAACTAGAACTAATTCTTTCTTGTGTGCCGTAAAAGTCCCAGGAGCAAAACATGAAAAATAAATAAATAAATCAATAAATAATCAAGGGAATAAAACGCAATTAGAAATTTCGACACAAGAAAATTAACACTTAATGGGCATCTTAAATAAATGCTCTATTTTACTTAAACTTTTTATGAACCAATTTACAAACGAGTTTAATGTTTTTATTAATAAATTTGGTTAAACATAAATTGGAATCATAGCAAAAGGGAATAACTACAAAACTCATCATTAGACTCTTTAAAGTTATCAATCAAACTGTATTTGTTGAAAAACTAATAGTACATACATGAATTTCATCTGAATAGGTAGGGGAAGCAATTTGTTAATTATGAAGAGGATTACTTACCGTAAAATTGTTGTTTACATGAATAACACACGCCATAACCATATATGGTCATAATCGTTCAACTGACAGACGACAGTCGACGGAAAGCAGATCTTAAACGACAGACTTCCAACCTAATCTATATGTATCTCACTTGCACATTAATGAATTATAATAACCTTTTTCATTTTGACATTGCGTAGCTACAATTTTACAATCAAAAACCGCCGGCAGGCAATTTGACATAAGTGGATGGCATGACAATTCGGCTTGTTTCACCCCCACTCCTATTACTTTCACTCCCATGGCTCCAACCATATATGTAATACTTCTATATGGCCAGTTCCTCGTTTCTTATGGGAAAGACTTCTCTTTCTCGCTGACCTTCACACGAATTAATGAGTCACAATGCGCAGGTGCTACAAATCATCTGCGCATGGCCAAAGTCAGCTGTTCGCGGCCAAACATAAACACCCGTTTAACCCGCGCGTAGCGATTGGTTCATTTTGTTCAATTCATGCGCAATACTCGCCATTTATTCATGTTCCATCTTTATCGAATTTGGTTGGAACAAACTCATGAAGAGAATAGGGAGCTGGCCATATAGAAGTATTACATATATGGCTCCAACGCAGGAGGAGCGGCAACACTACAAGACCTGTGAAATGACAGCTGACAAGAATGACGGTTGACACTTGGAATGTCAAAGACGGAGGCACGACTCTCTCTCTATGACTACGACTCGTGCAAGTTTCACGGGTCGAACTGAAATTCACGATCAGACATTTTATTTGTGAATAGTTCTAGTTAATTATAATGTAGTAAGTTAGAATAAACTAATTTCTACTTATGTTAGTGTGCATTATTTACGTCGCGTAATAGCAAGATACCACAACAGTTTAAAATATTTCAGTTTTTGGCATTTTAAATGTCACGTTTTCTTAACGGAACTTTAACCAGCACTTCCACCACTGGTTAACTTTTCAGCTGTTAACGGTCCCCTAGTTCCCTAACCGATGCTTAATTGAGGGTGCAACGCATTTTACGTCAAAATGTCGGTTAAAGTCTCCGTTAACATTTAAACTGGTGTTGGTGCATATGGCTATGATTCTAATTTTTGAGCGCCATCTAAAAGTGAATAAGGTTATCATTATCAAGAACTAGAATTCGCCAATATTTTTAAATTACTAGTTCATTTGCCTCCTAATAAATGACACGATGAAACATTGCCATCATAAATACAGAAATAATTTGTTAATCGCTACCTTAGATAATATAAATAATTTATATGTATAGTCAAAGATCGCTACTTAATTACACTTTGATTAGGCGTACGTGTAGTATCGATGTTATAAAAACATCGATGTTTTCATAACAATATTAAGTTAATATCGATTGCACTTACGATTTCATCATTGACGGCACAACATCGATATTTAGCTAATCGATGCTCATCCCTAATTGACAGTTAATAAATATGAATTAATTTGTCTGTGAACGGACACACAGACTCCAAACTTTAGAAGAGATTCAGATGTAGATATATTGTAATGCAAGTGGCCATTTTGAAGCTAGGATAAATATTCATGACTAATAAACTTTATTAACGATAAAAACGCAACAAAATTTAAAAATTCCACAAGGTTTTCGTTAAATATTGGCTAACAGCGGACCAGGTTTCGTTTATTAGTTATGAATATTAAATATTTCCACGAAGTAAGGGGCTGGAAAATGTCAATTATTAGCTAGGTGAAACTCGCGAAGATTCTTGTGGCAGAACCAATCAGTTTACGTTATAGTAAAATGGCGCTTAATTTAAATTGAATTACTATTTTAGCAGAAATAAAACCATCTGTTATGTATCTCGGAGTACATCTAAATAAAGTCAAATTAGAATCAATCAATTAAGATTAGTAGGCTTGAAAATGACAGTTCTGCTGGCGAAATAGGCTTGGCGAAATTATTGGTTTAATTGCCGATGTGGTAAAGCGCTAAAACCTTCCCAAATGAGGATATTTATGTTAACTAACAATGCGATGATTGAATTTTTTTTCGAACATTTTCATTTCTCGATTTATTGGAACGCAATTTTTAGTCCCAAATTTTATTATTACTTTTCCGAATAGTCCCTAAAACATTAATTCAATTTTAAACTTTCAGTTTTTTTCCTAGCATATTTTAAACTTGAAATTTCAATATTTTGTTACATCTTTTATAGCTATTCTAGCTTTTTTCCGAAATCTAGTCGACTCTCGCTAATGTTGAGCCCGTTAAAGTTGTCCGCTCGTTAAAGTTGTCAGGATAGATCATTGAATTTGCGTGGATATTCCCCCACTCTAATTTTCGAACAATGAATGGGACTTCCGAGTTTAAGCGCCACTTTTGAATAACCCACTCAACTGCGCAAGGAGCAATAAAACGTATATATTTTTCTAGAAAGGTAGGAATGACGGGGAGTAGCAATTTTAACGGTCGATCCAGTACGGTGAGCGCAACTTTAGCGGGAGTCTACTGTAAATAAATTTCTCTGTAAAATTTCGAATTTTTTCTTGAAATTTCGATCTTTTTTCCCAAAATGTCAATCTTTTTCTGGAAATTGCTTCTTTTTTCAAAATCCGCTTGGGTGTTTGGAATTTTCGATTTTTGCCTCTTTTCTCGAAATTTCGATATTTTTCTCAAAATATCTCTTTTTTCGAAATTTCGACTTATCTAAAAATCTAACCTTTTACGTTTCAGGAAATCATCTTTTTTCTCAAAATTTTGCCACTTTCTTAGAATTAGACTGTTTGGAAATATCCAGTTTTTTCTAGAAGCTTCGTTTTTGTCGCCGAAGTTCGTCTTTTTTTTAGAATTTCGACTATTTTATTAGAATTCGTCTTTCTTTAAATTCAAGGCTTTATTCGACAAAATTCGTCTTTAGTTTGAATGTAGGCTATTTAAAAAATATTTCTTTTTTCTGAAAATTGGACTTTCTCTGGAAAATTTCGAATTATTTCTCGCAATTTCGAACGGTTTTCTCGAAGGTTTAGCTTTTCTTTTCCAAAATTTCCTTATTTCTTTACATTGAGCTTTTTTTTCAAAATTTCGAACGTCTTCTCGAAGGTTTAGCTTTTTTCTTTCAAAATTTATTTTTTCCTTACAATTGAGCTTTATTTGAAAATTTCGATCTTGATTAAAGTTTGCATTTTCTTGAAATTTTCTTTCTGATCTCCAAATTTCAATATTTAATATTTATTTCTACTTTTGCTTCGCAATTCGTCTTTTTCTTGGAATTTTGACTGAGTACTTTATTAAAATTCGTCTCTATAAATTCATATTTATTCGCAAAACTCGTCTTTATTTTGACTTTAGGCTACTCACAAAATTCTTCTTTTTTTCTGAAAATTTGACTTTTGCTTCGCAATTCGTCTTTTTCTTGGAATTTTGACTGAGTACTTTATTAAAATTCGTCTCTATAAATTCATATTTTATTCGCAAAACTCGTCTTTATTTTGACTTTAGGCTACTCACAAAATTCTTCTTTTTTTCTGAAAATTTGACTTTTGCTTCGCAATTCGTCTTTTTCTTGGAATTTTGACTGAGTACTTTATTAAAATTCGTCTCTATAAATTCATATTTATTCGCAAAACTCGTCTTTATTTTGACTTTAGGCTACTCACAAAATTCTTCTTTTTTTCTGAAAATTTGACTTTTGCTTCGCAATTCGTCTTTTTCTTGGAATTTTGACTGAGTACTTTATTAAAATTCGTCTCTATAAATTCAGATTTTATTCGCAAAACTCGTCTTTATTTTGACTTTAGGCTACTCACAAAATTCTTCTTTTTTTCTGAAAATTTGACTTTTGCTTCGCAATTCGTCTTTTTCTTGGAATTTTGACTGAGTACTTTATTAAAATTCGTCTCTATAAATTCAGATTTTATTCGCAAAACTCGTCTTTATTTTGACTTTAGGCTACTCACAAAATTCTTCTTTTTTTCTGAAAATTTGACTTTTGCTTCGCAATTCGTCTTTTTCTTGGAATTTTGACTGAGTACTTTATTAAAATTCGTCTCTATAAATTCAGATTTTATTCGCAAAACTCGTCTTTATTTTGACTTTAGGCTACTCACAAAATTCTTCTTTTTTTCTGAAAATTTGACTTTTGCTTCGCAATTTGTCTTTTTCTTGGAATTTTTAATGAGTACTTTATTAAAATTCGTCTCTATAAATTCATATTTTATTCGCAAAACTCGTCTTTATTTTGACTTTGGGCTACTCTCAAAATTCTTCTTTTTTTCTGAAAATTTAACTTTCTCTGGAAAATGTTGAATTTTTTGTCGAAATTTAGACTGTTTTTTCGAAGCTTTAGTCTTTTTCCATAAATCCATTTTTTCGTTACATTGGATCTTTTTTGAAAACTTCGACCTTTCACCCAGTAATTAATTTTCTAAAATTTTTGACTTCGGTTTTTAGGTTTGCCTTTTTTTTGGAAATTTTAATTTTTATTCTAAATTTCGATATTTGGTATATCTTGTCATTTCGACTTTTTCCTCGCAATTGGACTTTTTCTCGAAATTTTAACTGTTTTATCGAAGCTTTAGCCTTTTTTCAAAAAACTATTTTTCCTTACATTGGCTCTTGTTTGAAAATTTCGACCTTTCATCTACTAATTAATTTTCTAGAAATTTTGTCTTCGGTTTTTAAAAGTTTGCCTTTTTTTTTTGATATTTTCATTTTTATCCCAAATTTCGATATTTAATACATCTTGTCATTTCGACTTTTGTCAAAATTAGATTTTTTCTAGAAATTTTGATATTTACGCTTAAAATTAGCGTTTTTTTTTCTAAAATGATTGAAATTGAGACTTTTTTTAGGTTTAATCCCTCGCAAAGGTAACCCCATTACGTCTCTTTTAAAAATAGTCTTTTCGAAATTACATACATTTTTCTTGATAGTCATCTTTTTCTGAAAATTTCGACTTTTTTAAATTTGATCTGCCCCCGTACATGCTTAAGTGAGAATACATATGAACTCAGCCACAAAATTTTTTGGTTTACTTTTATTGTCCATCAATTTTTCTAAATGATTGTGCCCCTAAAAGAAATTCTACGGAAGGAGTTTTGTGGTGTTTATGAAATTTTAAAAGTGGTCTACTACACAAAAGATGAAACATTGCATTAAAGCACGTAAATTACATTAAAAAAAGATCTATTGCCAAAATTGCTTAAAATCGGGATTACGATCGGAACGCGATCGTTGGTGCCACCGCAGTGCGATTAAAGTTTAGTGAAGTGACCGTGCGAGAATAGAGAGGTTTGTTCTCCAAGGGAATTGTGCGACAATGAAGAGAAAAAAGGCGAAGACCTGGAAAAGGGCAACAAGCTCGAAATCCGGCGACGACTTTAAAAATATGTCGATAGAGGAATTGACGGAATTACTTATAGTGCTAAAATCGGCACTAGAAGAGAGAGTAAGCGACTTAAAAGCTACAGAAAATATAGTAAGTTTTGTTGCTGAAGAAAAGAAGGAAGACTTAATCTCTACACAAAAAGGAGAAGAAAGCGAGGAAAGTACTCAAAATTCTGTCGTTAACTCAGAGAGAATAACGATGGAAAAGAAAAGTGAAGAAAAGGAAAAGCGCGAAAAGCGCAAAAGGAGTGAAGAATTCAAAATAACGGCTATTCAAGCAAAGCCAAGCAGAAGCAACAACAAAACCTGTGAAAGAAAAGGACAGGTACCTCCAGTTATTCTGCGGGAGCAGCAAAATTGGTCGGTAACCGCGAATATTATGAACGCAAAGAAAATTGCATACATCAAGGCACAAGCGAGTAAGGATGGTATAAAAATCTATCCTACTCGTCCCGAAGATCATCAAGCCCTTGTACAGGAACTCAAGAAGAAGAAAATTCAGTACCACACGTACTTCCTTTCAGAGGAAAGAAATCTCAAGGTAGTACTGAGAGGAATTCCCACTTTCTTAAAGGAAAAAGAAGTTGAAGACGATTTAAAGAAAAAAGGATTTCATCCAACTAAAATTGTTCGGATGTATAAGCGAAGCAAAGAAAAGACAATAATGCCGCTCGTTTTTGTTGAGCTTAACCGAGACGAGAAGAAGATATACGAAATAAAAACCTGCTGCGGCCTAAATATAGGAGTAGAGGCCCTCAGGAGAAGAAAAGACGTCGGGCAGTGTTTCAACTGCCAGAGCTACGGACACACACAAACAAATTGCCACGCGGACCCAATCTGCGTCAAATGCGGGCAAAAACATGCGACAAAGGCATGCGAACTTCCGAAGACACTACCGGCAAAATGCGCCAACTGCGAAGGGGCTCACCCTGCGAGCTATCGCGGTTGTCCCGCATTACCGAAAACCAAAAACAACAAAGCCAATACTGCAAAAAGAAACGAGGGAGTTTCTTATGCAAGTAAAGCTAGGGCAAAGAGTGTAGACAACGAAAAGAAGGCAGAAAAAGAAGAAGCCGGAAAGGCAAAAAAGCAAGAAGAGAGAGAAAACAAGAAGGAAAAAAAAGAAGACAAAAGGGCAAAGGTAAGCATTATTCTGTGTGACATGATAATGCAATTTTCCAGCTCAGGAGCAACAACAAAAGAAGTTAACAACTTCCTAGAGAAAATGCAGGAACTACTGAAGATAGTAGAGTAAATCAAGAAGACAGCAAGCAGTCTACTAACCCCGGGTTTTTGTATGGTTTTCCCGGGGGCTCGGTCAAATGACTAGTAGGCAAAAGAAAAGCAAGGCGCTCCATACGCGTGAAGAGGGTGTTTTCAGGGCAGATATGTAAAGTCTGCAAAAAAAGAGAGAAGCAGACATGGAAGGTCTGAGTCTCTCAAGAGGTCAAGAAGCAAACAGAAACAACGAGAGGAGACAAAGTTCTTAATAGAAAGAACAGAGCGACGAAGGGGTAAAAGGAAGGAATTCCTGACCCCACAGGAAGATTGGAAGACAAAGACAAAGACGATCGGAACGCGGAGCTTTGGTGGACTGTTTCAACCGAATTGGAGCAGATACTGTGTCTCTAGACGATGGGGGCCCCTGTGCAGTTGCACACCCTTAAATGCGCCTCTGTCTAAATTATTAAGTATGATAGACTAACCAATAGTGATCTTAAGTAAATATTTTTTTGTTATATCAAGATATATTTTTAAAATACATATACATAAGAGGCGGTCAATATCCTGTGAACTTGTTAATCACGAGAAGTTATCATTCAAGTTCGGTATCTCTTCAAGCTAAAGCAGAAGACCCAACTTATCGGCGCCTTTACTTTGTGTAGATGTAGACATCTAAAAATACATCATCGACTGACCATTTTAAAAATATACAACAATATGAGTAGTTGTTTTTAACTACTTTATCAATGAAGGGTCAAAACATTGTTATTACCGTCAATCGGTTTGCACAATGGATTTATAATTGAACTGTATTTTAAAGGCAAAATCTCCAGGAAAAGTCGAAATTTCAAAAAGAATTCTTTGTATAAAATGTTTAGAGAAAAACACAAATTGCATAGGAAAAAATAAAATTTCTTAGAGAAAAAATCGAAATTTGAAAAAAAATTTGAAATATCTTTACAAAAAGGTCGACATTTTTTGTTTTTCCCAAAATGTTAAAATTTTTATACAACTTTCAGGATTTTTTCCAGGGCTTCGGACCGTTATGTTTCTCGTTCCGGTTTGGGGTTTCGTTCCATCAAAAAATTTATATCGGTTCAGTTTCGGTTTTCATTCCGACAAAAATAACGGTTTTTTCCGGTTTTCGGTTTTCGATTCAGTTCCGGGTGACTCGTTTGTTTGAGTTTTCAAAAGTTTTTCGAATTATACATTGATTTTTGAACATAATTTTGAAAATGTAATGTCTTTTTCCTTTCTTTAATATTACAATATCTTACTACTCTGACTTTGTCTAAAATTTAAGGAAAATATTTTTCAGTTTTCAAGTTAAATAATTTCAAGCTGAGACCCTGAATTTCGAGTTTAATTTGAGTTCAAGTTTCAAGAAAAACCTGAACTTTATAAAAAACTAAATTGCAATTTCGGGTTTAGAAATTTTAAATTTGAATTATTCTTCTTTGTAGACACTTACTGATTGGAAACGTTATCATTATTAACTTTATTTAACATTTCTACGTTAAATATTTCCAAATTGGATCGCAGAAATGTTAGATTTAAGTTCAAACTGGAAATTTTCATAAGAATCTTTAAATTATATACCCAAGATTTAAAAAGTTCGAGAATATGCGAAATTTGGCGATTAAAATCGAAAATTTGAGGGACTTTTTTTTCATAATTTTGGTTTTCTAGTGATGTTTTGACTTTGATTCGCTTTTTATAACAAAATTGATTTTTGTTGTTTTGACTTTGTTTTCTTGAACTTTGGATTAAAAATATCACATTAAAAAAATAAATAAAAATGAAAGCTACCAAAAACTATAAAATGAAAATGTTTAAATTGAGATTTTGATGAAACAATCAACATTTCGAAAAAACAACTTCAAAATTTAACAGAAAAATTTTCAAAATTTTTGCGTTAACTTAGAAATATTGACCTTAAGCCCAAATATTCGTTTTTTTTTCTGGAAATCTTGTTAGAAACTTTAGAATTTCTAAAAAAAAGTAACATTTTTCAGAAAGTTTTGGTAAGTGTATTTACTTTCTTTCGATATTTTAACTTTTTTTTCATAATTTTGGTTTTCTAGTGATGTTTTGTCTTTGATTCGCTTTTTATAACAAAATTGATTTTTGTTGTTTTGACTTTGTTTTCTTGAACTTTGGACTAAAAATATCAAATTAAAAAAATAAATAAAAATAAAAGCGACTAAAAATAATAAAATGAAAAGATTTAAATTGAGCTTTTGATAAAACAGTCAACATTTTGAAAAAACAACTTCAAAGTTTAACAGAAGAATTTTCAAAATTTTTACCTTAATTTAGAAATATTGACCTTAAGCCCAAATATTCTTTTTGTTTTCTGGAAATGTTGCTAGAAACTTTAGAATTTCTAAAAAATAAAGTAAAATTTTTCAGAAAGTTTTGGTAAGTGTATTTACCTTCTTTCGATATTTTAACTTTTTTTTTTGAAGTTTCAAATTTAAACTTGAATGTACTTTTTATTATTTTTTCTCTAAAATTACGATTTTAAATAAAATTTAGTCTTTCCTTAGCAAGTATAACCATTTTATCGACATGTTGGCTTTTATTCTTTAATTCAAGATATTTTTCTCGAAATTTTGAGTTAAGACGCAGACAATAAGTTTAGGTTAGGAATTTTCGACTTTTACCTTGAAATCTCAAAATTTTCAGGACTTGGAATTGTGAGATTAATTTTAAAAAATTGTTAATCATAAACTTAGTTAGTTTTTCCTCAAAATTTAAACTTTTTCCAAGAATGTCAATTTTTTTTATTGAAATTTGGATAATCTTTCGAGATTTTGAATTAAGATTCAAAGTAAAAAATAACATAAAATATTCACACTCCAATTACCAATTTTGCATTTGAAATCTAACTTCTGCTAATATTCTCAGAAATAATTCGAAATGTTTAATTTAAATGTATATTTTAAGAGTAAAAATAAAGAATTCATAAAAAATGCAATTTCAATTATTTCTAAACTTCAATTTTCTATACAAAGATGGATATTTCAAAATCAACGACACATGTTCTGAAAAAAAAGCGAATTTCAATTTTAAAGACGAAATAGTTGGAAAAATTTTAACTCTATCTAAAAAGTTTGTGAAGAGATTTAACATTTTGAGATTCGATTTGTGACACAAACGTTCAAGAAGTTTCGCAAAAATAATATTTAAAAAACACACAATTTTGACTTCGAGATTTTAAACAATTTGAAAAAAATATCGAAATTTCGAGGCTAAAGTCAAAATCTTGAGAAAAAAAATCTATGTTTTCAGAATAAAAATTACTATTTTAGCGTAAACAAAATCGTTGGAAATCATCATTTAAAGTTTACTCTAACATTTTTGACCCCAATTTCGATCCCAGCTTTAAATTGGAATATAATGTTGTATTTTTTCCTGAAATTTGTACATAAAATTTAAAAATGTCAAGGTTAGATTTGAAATAGCGAGATTTCAGCGAAAATTTTAAGAAAAAAGTTATATCTTAGAATTTTAGGAAGTTTTAGAAAGTCGAAAGTGCATAAATCATAAGAATTTAAATTTTGGATTTCGAAAAAAAATCGAAATACTAAAAGAGATAGAATTTGAAAGAAAATATTTACCAAAACTCAAAAATTTAACTAATAACTTCAAAAAATAGAGATATCAAATTAGAAAAGAAAAATCGAAGTTTAAGGAAATAAGTTAATTTGGAGTTTTCTAAAAAAAGTTCAAATTTCTAGAAAAACTTGAATTTGCAAATAAAATTGTAAGGAAAACCGAGTTTTCCTAGTTTGAATGAAAAAAGCCCTACTGCTTCATTCTAAAGTTACAAAGAAGGATATATTTCTTTATTTTGAAATCGAAATGTTAAGAGAAGAAAAGAAGTATTTTGAGTAATTTACAGATAAAAGTGAATATTTCAAAAAAATGTCGAAAATTTTGAAACAAAATTCAAGTTCAAATTTAAAATTTTAATTGAAATTTTGAGAATAAATTCAATATTTTCTAGAAAATGTGGAAATTGTTAGTTTCAATCTAATTTTTTAAACAGAAATGAGAGACTGAAAGTAAACTCCTAATTTCAAGGGCAAAATATTTTGAAAAAGTAATTGAAATTTCCAAGAAAACATTCCAAACTTAATGGTAAAATAAAAACTGTTTTAGGTACTTAAATTCAGCGAACCGAAATAAACTGATATTTTTTTCCGGTTTCGCTCCGGTTTTCGTTCCGACGAAAATAACGGTTTTTTTCGGTTTCCGGTTTTTGGTTTAGTTCCGGTTCTAAGCCCTGGTTTTGTCACACATTTTTTGTCAAAAACTACAAAATAAAATGAACTTTAAATTGTGAAAGCGTCGTGAAAAAACATGACATTTTTAAAGCAAATTAGAGGAACACAAAAAAAATGTGGAGAAGTTGGGATTTCTGGAAGAAATTTTAAGAATAACACTTTCAGGAAAAATGGAATTTTTGAGAAAATTTCTGTTTATAAAATAGTTAAGAAAAATGGAAATTCTGATTTACAATTTTCTTTGGTCCTACAGCAGTGGTAATTTTTTAGAGAAATATCAAATTGTAAAAAAGGTTGAAATTTACAAGGTCTATTTTTTCTTGAAATTTCAATATTTTTTCACAAAGTCTTCTTATTTTTATGCAGATTTGAAGTTTAGTTTCCTTAAACTTATTCCTAACAATGTTTAGTTTCTTATTAAAAATTACAAAATAAATTGAACTTTCAAATATTAAAATTTAGTTAAAAAACTTATAAATTTCCAAAACAAATTAGGAAGAAATCAAAATGTCTACAAAAAAAAAATTTTAAAGGCAAAATGTCCAGGAAAAGTCGAAATTTCAAAAAAATTCTTTGTATAAAATGTTTAGAGGAAAATACAAATTGCATAGGAAAACAAAAGTAAAATTTCTTAGAGAAAAAATCGAAATTTGACAAAACATTTGAAATATCTTTACAAAAAGGTCGAAATTTTTTGTTTTTCCCAAAATGTTAAAATTTTTATGAAACTTTTAGGGTTTTTTTCACACAATTTTTGTCAAAAGCTACAAAATAAAATGAACTTAAAATTGTGAAAGTGTCGTGAAAAAACATGACATTTTTAAAGCAAATTAGAGAAACACAAAGACAAATCTGAAGAAGTTGGAATTTGTAGAAAAATTTTAAGAATGACACTTTCAGGAGAAATGAAAATTTTGAGAAAATTTCTATTTATAAAATATTTAGGAAAAATGGAAATTCTGATTTACAATTTTCTTTGGTCCTACACTAGTGGTGATTTTTTAGAGAAATATCAAATTGTAAAAAAGGTTGAAATTTACAAGGTCTATTTTTTCTTGAAATTTCAATATTTTTTCACAAAGTCTTCTTATTTTTATGCAGATTTGAAGTTTAGTTTCCTTAAACTTATTCCTAACAATGTTTAGTTTCTTATTAAAAATTACAAAATAAATTGAACTTTCAAATATTAAAATTTAGTTAAAAAACTTATAAATTTCCAAAACAAATTAGGAAGAAATCAAAATGTCTACAAAAAAAATATTTCAAAGGCAAAATGTCCAGGCAAAGTCGAAATTTCAAAAAAAATTCTTTGTATAAAATGTTTAGAGGAAAATACAAATTGCATAGGAAAACAAAAGTAAAATTTCTTAGAGAAAAAATCGAAATTTGACAAAACATTTAAAATATCTTTACAAAAATGTCGAAATTTTTTGTTTTTCCCAAAATGTTAAAATTTTTATGAAACTTTTAGGGTTTTTTTCACACAATTTTTGTCAAAAGCTACAAAATAAAATGAACTTAAAATTGTGAAAGTGTCGTGAAAAAACATGACATTTTTAAAGCAAATTAGAGAAACACAAAGACAAATCTGGAGAAGTTGGAATTTGTAGAAAAATTTTAAGAATGACACTTTCAGGAGAAATGAAAATTTTGAGAAAATTTCTATTTATAAAATATTTAGGAAAAATGGAAATTCTGATTTACAATTTTCTTTGGTCCTACAGTAGTGTTAATTTTTCAGAGAAATATCAAATTGTAAAAAAGGTTGAAATTTACAAGGTCTATTTTTTCTTGAAATTTCAATATTTTTTCACAAAGTCTTTTTATTTTTATGCAGATTTGAAGTTTAGTTTCCTTAAACGTATTCCTAACAATTTTTAATTTCTTATCAAAAATTACAAAATAAAATAAACTTTCAAATATTAAAATTTCGTTAAAAAACTTATAAATTTCCAAAACAAATTAGGGAGAAATCAAAATTTCTGCAAAAAAAAAGTATTTTAAAGGTAAAATGTCCAGGAAAAGTCGAAATTTCAAAAAAATTCTTTGTATAAAATGTTTAGAGAAAAGCACAAATTGCACAGGAAAACGAAACAAAATTTCTTAGAGAAAAAATCGAAATTTGAAAAAAAACTTGAAATATCTTCACAAAAAAGTCGAAATTTTTTGTTTTTCCCAAAACGTTAATATTTTTATAGAACTTTTAGGGTTTTTTCCACACATTTTTTGTCAAAAGCTACAAAATAAAATGAACTTGAATTGTGAAAGTGTCGTGAATAAACTTGACATTTTTAAAGCAAATTAGAGGAACATAAAGACAAATCTGGACAAGTTGGAATTTCTAGAAGAAGTTTTAGGAATAACACTTTCAGGAAAAATGGAAATTTCGAGAAAATTTCTATTTATAAGATATTTAGGAAAATGGAAATTCTGATTTACAATTTTCTTTGGTCCTACAATAGTGGTAATTTTTTAGAGAAATATCAAATTGTAAAAGAGGTTGAAATTTACAAGGTTCATTTATTCGCGAAATTTCAATATTTTTCCCAAAGTTTTGTTATTAATTGTGTAATGAAAAGTGTTCAGAAAAATTTGATAAAAAAACTCGTAAGCGAAATTGGGGGTGCTGCAGTTCCACAGTGTCTATATGCCAGCCTCCACTACCCCTATTAAAATCTTGTCAATTTAATTAACACGGTTATAAAAAAGGGTAAAAGGAGTAAAAATATGATTACATTTTTACTTGTTGTGCTATCAAAACACTGTTTGTTTAAACATTTAATCAGACAAAATAGCACAATAACTAGATTGAAGATAGACGTGAGAATTTAAATAATATTTTATCTGTAAAGATTTTGATTTTTTACGTTGATATTTGCGTGCCACTTGGTGAATAAAATTGAAGTACGTGATGAAGATTAAACTAACATGTTCAATTTTTATCTAAATAAAAATGCAGAACAATGAATGCACAATTCAACTTATTCTTTAACGATTTGTTTAGGTGAATACGTATTAACGTTACGTAGGTGATCAGAAATAACTTTCACCCTAGAAATATTCCAGAAATCTTTTTATTTATTAAGTAGAAAAATATACCAAATATTATAACAATAAAATGTTGTTAAATATTGAAAGGATATAGATAAAATTCATTCGAATTATGGAAATTTGATGTAAAATACGTATAGGTTCGATTACGACTGTGGTTCATTCTTAGAACGCAGTTCATTTATGCCGTTTCATCGCGACCTCGCAACAAAAAAAAGTGACTTCCCGGTATTAGACGAAATTTTGTACAACGCAAAAGTCTCTATCAAATATTTAGTCTATTTGTTTGTGTTGTTTACATTAGACGGCATAGATAATGGTGTCAATGTTTTACAAGACATTCTCGTTTGTAGTGCACATTGCAAAACAAGCTCGACTTTCGTGGTATAATAACACTAGGCTGTACGTTTTCCGCAATTCTATCGTTTCATTGAACATTTCTCCGGCAATCTGATCGGAGGTTCGACAGTGTTTCATCAGCTTCCACCGCTCGCAAGAAGTTTAACAGTTTCGAATCACTCATATTGGAACATTTTAAGAGTCGATTTATTTGCGAACGAGCTCCACAATTTGATTAGTTGTTTTCTTGAGTATAATTGATAGACGATAAGGCGTTTCACAATCTGAAGGATCCTAATTACGAGTTTATTTTTTAATTTATCGTGTTGCCAAGTGCATCGAGGATGTCGTTCTTGAAGAGTATTTGGAAGAATAACTCAAAACATAAAAGTAAGTCCCTTTTATTTTTTGGTTTTTTTAAAGGTGAAGTGGTTTTCTTTAGAAGTGTTAACTTCTTTAGGCGCGTTGATTGATTTTGGGTAAACTTGAGACGCGTGACCATCACGCGTCACCATGTCGCGTTACCAGCGTGCTCTAATGTTAAAAGTATTGTCAGTACGTAGTCCTATAGTACTGTTAACATTAGGGCACAATAAAGTCAGTGGCGGCTGGTGACTTTTTGACAGGGGGTGCGCAGATGCAGAAACAGGGCTTCGAACCGGAACTGAACCAAAAACCGGAAACCGAAAAAAACCGTTATTTTTGTAGGAACGAAAACCGGAGTAGAACCGAAAAAAAATAACGGTTTACTTCGGTTTGTTGAATTTGTATGTTCTTAAAATAATTTTTACTTTACCCTAAAGTTTAGGATTTTTTTAGAAATTTCCTTTTCAAAATTTTATACAAATTCGTGCAACTTTCATCTGAAAATTATGAGTTAACTTTAAAGAAAATTTTTTTGAAAGTTCAATTAGAAACCTACAATTTCCACTCTTTCTAAGAAAATGTTGAGTTTATTCTCAAAATTTCAAGTCAAATTGAATTTTAGGTTGTATAACTTTAATATTCATTTTTTATAATGTTTGGTTGTGTTTTGAAATTTGGACCCTTTTCTCAAAATATTTCTTTTCATTTTATAAAATTTCGAGTTTAAAATACAAATTTTATGTGCTATTGTAAATATGGACTCAAGCAGTGAAGTCTTTTTCATTGAAGCCCAGTTTCCTGGCAATTTTATTTGCAAATTTGAATTTTGCCGAAAATTCCAACTTTTTCTTTAGAACAATCACTCAAACTTTGTTTTTTTCCCCTCAAACTTGGATTTTATAATACAATACCCTTGTTTTTTGAAGTTATTAATAAAAATTTCGAGTTACCTTAAATTTTTTCCTTCAAATTTCACTTTAGTTTAAATATGCCAATTTTTTTCTCGATATTTCAAATCTCTAATGATTTTTTACTATGCCCACTTCATCAAACTTCCCAAAATCTCAAAATTTGTGATAAAATCTTGCTATTTCTAATTTTTCCTAGAAATTGAGAATTTCAGTCAAAATTTCAAGAGAAATATACAACATTTATATTCCAATTTAAAGCCGGGATCTTGAAATTGAAGTCGAAATTTTAGGGATAAACTTGGAACGATGACATGTTAGAAAATGTCCAATTTAAACTTCCAATTTTTATCTGGTTTTGTTTAAGCTATATTTCAGTTTTTTCCTAAAATTTAGATTTTCGTCTCGAAGCTGCGATTTTTGTTTAGATTGTTTTGAATTTACGCAGCTTTAAAATCGAAATTTAGTTAAATCTTGAATTCCTTTTGTAGAATTCGTTCAAAATTTAAAAATTGGTAATTTGAAAACCTAGATTCTTCACCAAAATTAAAAAATTTGTGGGACAGGCGAATTTTGAAAAAATGTTAAAGTTATCACAAAAACTCGAACCTTTGAAAAAAAATGGAGATTTCGAAAAAACTTTAAATTTTGGATGAAGCTATATTTAATTTCGAAAAAAGTCCCAATTTTGATGATAAAAGGTAACACTTTTCAAAAAAGATTAAAATCCTGAAAAAATTCAAATATTTCAAAAATTCGCAATTTTTAAAAAAGTGAAAATTTTCGGAAAAAATTCGGAATTATCAAAAAAAGAAGTTAACTACTTCGAGAAATAGTAAAAATTTTGAGCTAAAGTGGAAATTTTCAAAAAAAAAAGGTAAATGTTTTGAAAAAAAATGTTTCATCCTAATCATATTATAAAAAATCCAAACTTTTAAAAAAAAGAGGAAATTTTCCAACAAAAAAATCAAATCCTGAAAAAGTTACAGCTTTGGGAAAAAATCGAAATTTCGATGATAAAAGGTCGAAGTTTTCAAAAAAAAGTCTAAATTTTGGAAATGGTTTGAAAATATTAAAAATGTCGGAATTTTGGGAATAAATTTAATTTTTCAAGAAGCAAAAATTAAAGAAAAATCTAATTTTTTCAAATAAAAGTTCAGTTTAACACATAAAAGCCGAAACTTCAAGAAAAAGTCGAAATTTAAAAAAAAATCTCATTTTTCAAAAAAAAATCAAAGCTTTGAGAAATTGTCAAAAGTTTGACCAAGGTCAAAAATTAAAAAAAAAACAGGGTAGAAGTTTTTAAAGGTCAGTTTTTTAACATCATTAAATTTGCAGAAAAAATCAAAATTTTGAAAAAAAAATAACAATTTGGAGAAAAGATCAAAATTATATATAAAGATTTTTAAAAAATTCAGAACTTGGAAAATAAATTAAAATCTTAGAGAAAGGTCAAACTGAAAAAGTCTGGCGATTAATAAAATAAATAAACATTGAAAACTAAAAAAAAGAACATTTGAATTTGAAAGTTTTCAACATATAAAGACGAAATGCTTTAAGGAAATCGAAAATTGTTTAAGAATTTTCAAATAAATCGAATGCAGCATTTAAAAAGGGTAATCATTTTTAGAAAGTCAGTATCTTGCGAAAAAGTGAAAATTGAAAAAAAGTTTAATAAAAAAACAAACATTCGAGAGAGTCGATATTTGCAAAAAGTTAAAACTTTGAAAAAATTCAAATTTTTAAAAAGAATTGAAATGTTTTGAAAAAATCGAATTTAAAATGAGTTATATTTGCAAAAAAAGATGAAATTTCGAGTCTGAAATTTCTGATATTTACAAAAATAAGGTCAGACAACTTCGAGATCAATTCTAAATATTCAAAAAAAATTGTAATTTTCAAAAAATAAAATTTTTAACAAGAACGAAAGTTATAAAAGTAAAATGTTCAAAAAAATCAAAACCAATCAAATAAGACAGAATTTTGAGGAATTTGGAATATTCAAAAAATCAAAATTTTGAAAAAGGTCGAAATTTTCGAAATCAAATTCAAATTTCGAAAATTTGGAAGTCGAACGGAAAAAGATCGACTTTGTCAAAAAGTGGGTTTTTATTGTCGAAATTTTCAAAATAAGTCAAAATTTTCAATAAAAATTGAATTCTTCAGAAAAGTCGAAACTTTCAAAAAGTATATAACCAAAGGATCCTTTCTCTTTTTTTCACCTAGTCAAATGTACGGGTATCAGCTAATTTTTTTATAAAGTTGGAGGTTTGAAGTTTGAACTCAAAATGAACCCAGAATCCAGAGTTTCAGCCTGAAATTTTTAAATTCGAAAAATCGAGGAATATTTTCTTCAAATTTTGAGCATTACCACAGAAGTTATATGCTGTAATATTTAAAAAAGAGTTAGAACATTTCCTGAATTATGATAGAAAATCAATTTAAATAACAAAATTTTAAAAATTAAAAAATTAGTAAGCTGGAACTGAACCGAAAACTGGAAAAAACCGCTATTTTTGTCGGAACGAAAACCGGAACGGAACCGATATGATTTTTTTCCCGGAACGAAAACCAAAAACCGGAACGAAAAAAATAGAGGTTCGATGCCATGTGCAAAAATATTAGTAATTAAGAGTTTAGGTGACTCCAGTGCCATAGCAAGGTATTAAATTTAAGAGAAACAAAAGTGATACAAAATTTGTGATATTTAATAGTATTTTTACGAATTAAATTTATATAACATCTTATAGCCTCCAAAATATTTTTGGGTTATCATCTGTAAATTATTTTCATCGAGTACAAGAAAAAATCATTATCGACAGTACTCTGTGCGGTTGCACCTGGTTACGGTTCTAGATTACTTAATTAAAATTGTTTGCTTTCATAGGAATAAAATTATTATCACTTTTTCATGAAAACTGCATTTGAAGATAAAACGTATTTTATTATAAAGTTCTAATTAAACTCTACAAAAACACAAAAAAAATATTTTTTTAAACAACATCCGCTCTACGATCTTTTAAAGAAATAAAGTGTTCATTACTTTCTTAGCAAAATTGTTTAAATCCAAATTTACAAATTAATAATTAGACCCTAGAATGGGTACTGCTATCTCTTTGTAAATAGCCGTACTATTGGCAGTTAGACCTGTAAGTGGCACAATTAGCAATCGCAATCACATCAGCCGGTACCTACGCATTTAGCATCATAAACCGTAAATACACACTTCAAACTCTGACTCGTACTCACCATTTGGCAACATCGTTTCAGCGGAGCGGCGTACCGCACCGCGGGCTAGCTTTAGCGTGGTGTTCTGTAGTTTATTTCTCCGTATCCCGTGGAGGCCGTTGATAGGCATCGCATGGCAGCCACGCTAGGTGCATAATTCTGCGCGCATCAACATATTTCAATTTCCTCATAGTATATAATATAATGGAATAAAAGTTTGCGTACTTTATTCCAAGTCACTCACAAGTATTATTAGTTAGTTAGTATATCATTATTTTGTGTTTAAAAATGTGATAAATCCAAGACTTTTACATTAAATAGACAAGAATAGATCGCTCATTTCACGAGGAGCGCGCGCTCTTGCGTTCTTTAAGACCAGCCACCACTGATTAAAGTGTATTTCATTATCAATAAATATTATGTTCCTTTCCACACGATACAAGCAACCGAATCACAAATATAAAAAGGTGGGTCAGTTTGACAGCATTTATTTAAAAATATTCCCAATATTGACTGACTTGCTTACCACTGTGGGTCTGAACTGCAACACTACATATTTCCCGATTTTAAGTTTTCACGTCTCTCGGCTATATTCAAGATTGCCTTTGTTTTTCATTAAAAGAATTAAATTATTACGATCCAGTTTGATATTTTTTAAGTGGTAAATATTTCACAAATCCTATGTACAGGCTGGACCACAGTGGCGGCTGGTGACTTTTTGACAGGGGGTGCGCAGATGCAAAAAATATTAATAGTTAAAGTTTAGGTGACTTCAATGCCGCAGCAAGGTATTAAATTTAGGAGAAACAAACGCTTTTTGTAAGGCGTGGTATTTAATAGTATTTTATTTATTTATTTATTTTTGACATTTTTATTCCAATTTTAACACTGGCCTACCTAGTTCTTTTATTTTCACTTTCTCTTCTAGTGGAAGTATATCAAAATCGTTTTTTAATATAAAAATGATGTTTATTTTAAAAACACAATTAAATCTTCTAAAACCTGAATCAGAATACTAACACACTGACAAACATACACTTCAAATTTTCACGCATACTGACAATGTCATAATAAGCGGTGGGCGTTTATTGAACGAACTATTTTTTGTATAATTTAGAACCAAATACCAAATCAACAAATTAATTATTATGCCCTAGAATGAGCGCTGCTATCTTTTTGTGAATAGCGGTACCATTGACATCGTTCAAAAAAGCATCGATGTTTGAACATCGATTTCAACGAAACATCGATGTCTTAAACATCGGTATCCTGTATCGATACATCGATGTTTTTCTAATGTTTTTTAAATATTTAATTGCGAGTTTAAGAAGTCCAAATTCGGAAAGTGTAGAAAAGGACATCAATTTAAAAAGAATTTTTTTTAATTCCGAGTTTAATTGGAATTTCCACTTCTTTCTCGAAATTTCGTCAAAATTTTGACTCTAATGTCGAAATTTTGACTTTTTTCTCGAAATTTCGCCTTCAATTTCGAAATTTCAACTGTTTTCTAGAAATTCTAAGGTCAAAGACAAAATTTCGACTTTAATCTCGAACATTCGACCATAAATATACACGAAAATTAGGTTAGGCATACAATATTAACAGATGTGTTCAGTTACTTCAATTTTTAATAGCCAAAATCTCGACTTTTTTCTCGAAATTTTCAGGTTAAAGTCGAAATTTGAGATTAAAGTCGAAATTTTCACTTTACTCCTGGAATTTCGAGAAAAAAGTTGATATTTCGAGATTAAAGTCGAAATTTCGACGAAAACTCGACAATTCGCCTTTAAACTCGAAGTTTCTAACACTGTTTATTGGTTGATGGTCTTTCCTCGACTAATTTCTTTGATTATTTTTTATGAAATGTCAAAAAAAACTCAAATTTCGGGAAAAAACTAAAATTTATAAAAATAAAATCTGGTTTATTAGAAATTTTGGAATTTTTTAAAAATAAACGAATTTTAAAAATGTCAAAATTTTGAAAAAGAACTTAAAATTTTGAGAAGCTTCGGAAATTTAAAAGAAAAGGCTAAATTTTGAAAAGTTAAAATTTTCATAAAAAATTCAGGTAGAAATTTCGAGAAAAAAGTCCAAGTTTGAGAAAACGTAAGTCGAAATTCCAAGAAAAAAGTCGAAATTTGAGAAAAAAGTCGAAATTTCTAGAAAAATAGTCGACATTTTGAGTTTAAAGCCGAAGTTTCGAGAAAAATGTCGAAATTTCGATATTAAGGTTAGGATTTCGAGAAAAAAGTCTATATTTGAGAAAAAAGTCTAAAATTGGGAAAGAAAAAACGAAATTTTGAAAAAAAAGTCGAACTTTTCAGATTAAAGCCGAAATTTCGAGAAAAAAGTCGAAATTTGAAAATAACGTCGAAATTTCGAGAAAAAGTCGAAATTTCGAGAAAAAGTTGAATTTTCGAAATATTTCGAGCAAAAATTCAAAATTTGAGAATAACGTCGAAATTTCGAGAAAAAAGTAGAAATTTCAAAATATTTCAAGCAAAAAGACGAAATATTCAGAAAAAAATCGAAATTTGCGAAAAAATCGAAATTTCGATAAAGAAAGGTCGAAATTTTGATAAAAAAAGGGTCTAAATTTTGAATATAAAGTCGAAATTTTGAGAGAAATGTCGAAATTTCGATATTAAGGTCAAAATTTTGAGAAAAAAGTCGATATTTGAGAAAAAAGTCGAAAATTGAGAAAAAAAAAACGAAATTTAGAGAAAAAAGTCGAACTTTTCATATTAAGGTCAAAATTTCGGGAAAACGGTCGAAATTTCGAGAAAAAGTCGAATTTTCTAGAAAAAAAGTCGAAGTTTGAAAAAAACGTAAGTCGAAATTCCGAGAAAAAAGTCGAAATTTGAGAAAAAGCCTAAATTTCGAGAAAAATGTCGAAATTTCGATATTAAGGTTAAAATTTCGAGAAAGAAGTCGATATTTCAGAAAAAAGTCTAAAATTGAGAAAAAAGAAACGAAATTTTGAGAAAAAAGTCGAACTTTTCAGATTAAGGCCGCAATTTCGACGAAAAAGTCGAAATTTGAAAATAACGTCGACATTTCGACAAAAAGTCGAAATTTCGAAATATTTCGAGCAAAAATTCGAAATTTGAGAGGAACGTCGAAATTTCGAGAAAAAGTAGAAATTTCGAAAAATTTCGAGCAAAAAGATGAAATTTCGAGAAAAAAAGTTGAAATTTGCGAAAAAAGTCGAAATTTCGATAAAAAAGGTGGAAATTTTGAGTATAAAGTCGAAATTTTAAGAGAAATGTCGAAATTTCCATATTAAGGCCAAAATTTCGAGAAAGAAGTCGAAATTTGAGAAAAAAAATCGAAATTTCGAGAAAAAAGGCAAAATTTCGAGAAAAAATCAAATTTTGAGAAAAAAGTCAAAATTTCGAGAAAAAAGTCGAAATTTTGAGAAATTAAGTCAACATTTAAGAAAAAAAATCTAAATTTCGAGAAAAAAGTCGAAATTTCGAGCTTAAAATCGAAATTTGAGAAAAAAAGTTGAAATTTCTTAAAATGACATTTTTTTAATCGATGTCTTTTCTACGCCTTTGTAACATTTCGAAAAAGTGGAAATTTCCAGAAAAAAGTCAAAATTTCCAAAAAGAGTCGAAATTTTGTGAAAAAAGTCTAAATTTGAGAAAAAAAGTCGAAGTTTGAGAAAAAAGTGGAAATTTCTAAACACAACATTTTTTTTTAATCGATGTCCTTTCTACGCCTTTATAAGATTTTCGTTTTTAAAAATTAAAATTTCAACTTTTTTTAGAAATTTCGACTTTAAACACCAAATTTCGACGTTTTTTTTTCAAAATTTTCCCATTAAAGTTGAAATTTTGACTTTCATCTCGGGATTTAAAGAAGAAAAAGTCAACATTCCGTGATAATTTTTTTTCAAATTGATGTTCTTTCTACGCTCTTCGTAATTTTCACTTCAAAAAAAAAGTCGATTCTTGATCGGTGATAAGTTAAATACGTAAACTCAAAATATATATTAGGAAATTTTTCTTTGGTAAGTTTCACGTTTTTATTTGTCAAATTTATATAATGTTAAGGTCACTAGATTTTATTCTTCACTTTTACTAATTAACAAAATGAAAAAAAAAATAAAATAAAAGAAACAAATACGTAAAAGTAATTGATGTATGTTTTTATATTTTCTGAAGAGTATTTTCTAGAAATTTTGATTATTTTTTTCAAAATTCCGAGTTGAAATTGAAAATTCCAAGTTATTTTCCTCCATTCTACGTCTCTATAAGCATATAGTCGATACGTATAAACGTATAAACAATTTTTTGCCGAATTCTGCTGTTTTTTCTAAGAAATGTTTTATTTCTGAGTGATTTTTGTGTATAAATATCGATCTTTTTGCAAAAGTTTAGCTCTCTTTTAGAGATTTTGATTGTAATTTGTGATTATAATTTTTTTTTAAACTTCGAGCTTCCAGAAATATCTTTCACAAATGTTTTACTTAAAACTTAAATTATTTTCTAAAATTTGCAATTATTAATATTATTATTTTCGCGATTTATTTTGGAGGGAAAAACTTAAACTAAATATTGGCTGCAAATATAAAGGAAATTACACTATTTTTTAGGTGCAGTTTCATAAATTTTCTATACATTCCAATGTTTTTCGAAATTTCGATTATTTTTAGAAATTTTCGAAATATCAACTTCTTTTGTAAAATTCTTTCCACTTTCTTTTAAATTTTGATTCAAATTCAACATTTCGACTCTTTTGATAAACATATTTATACGTATTTTGACCTTATTTTCAAAATATTCATTTTAGTTTAGTTTAGTTTCAAGTTTGGACTTTTAATTTTCCTTTTATTTAAACAAAATTTTCAGTTGATATTCTAACTTTTGATATTTTTGAGACTTAATTTTTATTTAACATTTTGAAATAATTTAGAAATATCTACATTTTTATTTTGCCATTTCGACTTTAAGATCGAAATTTCTAAAAAATGATTTTATAAATTTCGATTTTCTAAACATTTTCTTTTCAGTTTAGCTCGAAATATTTTTTATAATGTTAGCGTTTTTTTTTGTTTAAAATTTTAATTTTTTCTAAAGATTTTTATTTTACAATTTCAGTTTTTTATTTTTTTTTCTAATTTTTTTGGTTTGCACTAAAAATTGTGTTTTTTTGTTTCAAATTTTAATCCTAGTCGCGAAATTACTACTTTTTTAAACAAATTTCTAGTTTAAACCCAAAAATTTTGCTTCATCAGGTAACTTTCGGTTTTTTCTCAATATTTAAATTTTTTCTAAATATTTGGTAAACTCAACATTTTGAGTTTTACAAAAATGTACCTTCAACTTCGACGCTTCTGGATTTTTAATGATAAAGTTACTACTTTTTTAAACAAATTTCGAGTTTAAACCCAAAAGTTTTGCTTCATCAGATAACTTTCGATTTTTTCTCAATATTTAAATTTTTTCTGAATATTTTGGTAAACTCAAAATTTTGAGTTTTAAAAAAATGTACCTTAAACTTCGACGCTTCTGGATTTTTAATGATAAAGTTCTTTTTGTTTCATCCTTTTAATATTTCGTCCAAATTTCCGCTTTTCCTGAAGATTTTTAAAATAAATTCAAAGCTTCGACTAAAATCGAAATACAAATTAAAATGGAAGCTTCTATTAATTTTTTTTATTTCATCTTTAATATCTAATATTCCTAATTTCATCTTTTTTATGCTGCTCTGAAAAGTTCAAAAATCAGTTATTTTGAATAAATTACTGGGTAATTCTAAAAAAATTTTTAAAATTTAAATTTGAAAGATTTAAATATGGAGACTGAAGTCGAACTTTCGAGTTTCGAATTATAGTCCAAATTTCAAAGTTAGGATTAGAAGTTTTATGCAAAAATAAAAAAATGAGCACTAAGTAAAAGACCAAGACGTTTATTGATTTAACAACTCAGTTTTGTCTTTAAATTTTGCAATATTGCTTTTTTCGAAGAAGTTTCTGTGTCTCTAACATAAAAAAAGGGAAGGGAGAGTTGGACCCCCCCCCCCGAACGAAAATCCTGGCTACGTGCCTGGCTTCAGGGACAAGATTTGTATTTCAATTTTTGAAAATAACCAAAGACCAGTCCGTTCCACCAAAAAAAGTCTGATTTTGTAAATAGAGCAAACAAATGATGAACAAATAGCGCAGTATGCACATAAATACGAAAACCAGACACCTATAAAGCATTTTTCTAAGAATGTTACGTAATTATTTATCTTTTTGAGTACAACCTTGGCAACAAATATTCAAATCAGCTAATCAATTGTAATTAGCAGATAAATACACATTCCGGTACATCCGTCATATAATGAATTTTAGGAAAAGTGATTTAAAATTTCTGGCAAAATTTGGAGATATATAAATGCGAAATAGAACGTTGTAACGCAACGATTAATTTCCTGAAGATTTATCAGTATTTTACGCAATGATAATACCATTGCAATAAAAAAAATCTATAATGCGTAGAATGTAGAACTCTGATCTTTTAAAGGAAATCGTAAACGACTATGATTATGTACGTCAAAATTCCTGTAAATACGAATATTTGTAAAAACAGCATGTGCAATTTATACGAGTTTCCCAATGTTGATGTTTTGTTAAATCGATTATATCGAAACACCCATTTGATGAAAACAAAATTTAAATATAAATAAAAAATATTTCTTCGATTATATTACAATAGTTTTATTAAATAATGTATTATAATATTATGGTTATTAAGTCTTATCACATATTATCAGATGTGTCTAATCTCTGGATGTGTCACTACTGGAACTTTTTAGAGGGGGGGACAAAAGCTAAAAATTCCTGACTACCAATGGCGGCTGCCGTATAGGCACTATGGAACCGCAGCACCCCCAATTTCTCTTACGAGTTTTTTTTTCTCAAAATTTTCTGAAAACTTTCCATTACACAATTATATGTAGAAATTTTCCATTTTCTCTCAATTCTTTTTATAGAAATTTTACGTTTCTTTCAGTTGCAAGATTTAAAAACCTATTTTATTTTTAATTTTGATCAAAATCACATTTTCGAAAACTAATTTTTATAAAAGTTTTGAGGAAGAAATCATTATTTCGAGCAGGAATTAAAATGTTAAGAAAAAACCTCAAATTTCTTTGAAAATGTCAATATTTTGAGTAAATAATTACAATTTCAAGAAAAAATCTAAATTCAACTCATCTCGCATTTTACTATTTCTCTAAAATATAATTTAATACGGTATCTTCGAATTTTTACCCCAAATTTCATTTTGTATAAAAATTTTAAGTTTTTTCGGATATTTTGATTTTTTTAGGAAATTTTATTTTTTTCTGCAGTTTCCATTTTTCCTAAATATTTTATAAAAAGAAATTTTCTCGAAATTCCCATTTTTCCTGAAAGTGTCATTCCTAAAATTTCTTCTAGAAATTTCAACTTCTCCAGATTTGTCTTTGCGTTCCTCTAATTTGCTTTAAAAATGTCAAGTTTCTTCACGACATTTTCACAATTTGAAGTTCATTTTATTTTGTAGCTTTGACAAAAAATGTGTGTAAAAAACCCCTGAAAGTTGTATAAAAATTTTAACGTTTTGGGAAAAACAAAAAATTTTGACTTTTTTGTAAAGATATTTCAAATTTTTTTTCCAAAATCGATTGTTTCTGTAAGAAATTTTGTTTTCGTTTTCCTATGCAATTTGTATTTTTCTCGAAACATTTTATACAAAGAATTTTTTTGAAATTTCGACTTTTCCTGGAGATTTTGCCTTTAAAATATTTTTTTTTGTAGAAATTTTAATTTCTCCCTAATTTGTTTTGGAAATTTATAAGTTTTTTAACGAAATTTTAATATTTGAAAGTTCAATTTATTTTGTAATTTTTGATAAGAAACTAAAAACTGTTAGGAATAAGTTTAAGGAAACTAAACTTCAAATCTGCATAAAAATAAGAAGACTTTGTGAAAAAATATTGAAATTTCAAGAAAAAATACACCTTATAAATTTCAACCTTTTTTACAATTTGATATTTCTCTGAAAAATTACCACTACTGTAGGACCAAAGAAAATTGTAAATCAGAATTTCCATTTTTCCTAAATATTTTATAAATAGAAATTTTCTCGAAATTTTCATTTTTCCTGAAAGTGTTATTCTTGAAATTCCACAAAAAGTAAATATTTTAATAAGGTCAAAAAGTTTCCAAAAAAAGTAGATTTTTCAAAAGTCAAAATTTTCAAGTAAAAACTGAGAGAACAAATCAATTTTTTGAAAACCAATCAACATTTCAAAGAAGAAGACATTACTTACAAAGATCGCGAAATTCTTAAAGGACCAAATTCCTCCAAAAAGTAAACTAGGAAAATAAGATTTTGAACAAAATTTCAAAGGTGAAAACTTGGATTTGTTTCGAAATTTCGACTTTTGAAATTTTCGAACTTTTTCCAGAATTTACATTTCTCTCAAAATTTCGACTTTTCATCATTGGATTTCGACTTTTTTTGCAAGTTATAATTATTTTCGGAATTTAAACTTTTTTTAAATTTCGACTTTTGCGAAAACTTTGACTTTTTTCAATGTTTTGTGTAAATGATGGGCTTTTTCTCGAAACTTCGAATTTTTGTAGGTTTGACTTTTTAAAAAATTTATCTATTCCTGAAGATTTCACTTATTTATTTATTTATTGAAGAATCTGACTTTCTAAATTTCGAATTATTAAAATTTTGAACGAACTGCATCAAACGCATTCAAGATTTAACTAAATTTTGATTTTGAAGGGAATTTTAAAAAGGAGAATTTTCAAGTTTTAACTGTAAAGTTCCAAAAGAAGTGGACAGTTAGAAACATTTTCGGATTTAAAACTTGAATAGGATTTTTTTTGCTCGAACGGACTGGTCCTTGGTTATTTTCAAAAATTGTAATGTAGAACTTGTCCCCTGAAACCAAGAAAGATTAAAAAACACAACAAACGTTGCTCTAACGCGTTTCGACAGCCAAGCTGTCATCTTCAGAGAGATACTTAGTTTCCCTCTCGAAATTTCTAAGTTTTTTCCAAGCGCTTTTCCATTTACAAAATGTAACGTTGCCTCTTTTTTTTTGGTGGAACGGACTGGTCCTTGGTTATCTTCAAAAATTGAAATACCAATCTTGTCCCCTGAAGCCAAGAAAGATTAAAAAACACACCTTCGCTACTACCACTACTACCTCTCTGAAGATGACGGCTTGGTTGTCGAAACGCGTTAGAGCAACGTTTGTTATGTTTTTTAATCTTTCTTGGTTTCAGGGGATAAATTCTCTATTTCAATTTTTGAATAGGAATGGAAAAAAAGACCCCAAAGCAACGACTTTCTGAAATTTTAAAATTTTGAACGAATTGTATAAAATGAATTCAAAATTTAACTAAATTTCGATTTTAAAGGGAATTTTAAATAGGAGTATTTTCCAGTTTAAACTGAAAAATTTCAAAAAAGTCGAAATTTACAAAAAGGTTTGAGTGTAAAACTTGAATAGGAATTTTGAAAAGAAAAAAGAGCACGAAGCAAAATTTTGGTTTTAATTTAAAAATTTCTACACAGCTGCTTCTCGAAATTGCAAACTGCTTCTCGAAATTTTAAATTCAAAGTCAAAATTTGGAAATGAAATCGAAATTTCGAAAAGAAACTTCAAAATGTGTAAGAAAATGTTCCTCTACCTCTACATTTCAACTTAAACATCTAAGGTGCCAAATTAAAGCCACAATTTTGAGTTTAAAACTTGAATTGTAATTGAGTTAAAAATATGTGATCAGCGACTGGGAGGCGAACCCAGGATCTTCTCGTTACGGATCAGGTTCCTAACCACGGAGCTATCGCCACCGCTACTCTCAACTCTACTCATTCATTTCACATAACAATATCTACCGTCTGCTACAAAATGTTTAGAAATTTATATTTAAGAAAAAAGAGCCACCATCGTCTGTAAAAAGTTGGTTAAATTCGTATGTAGACACATTTCTTAACGACGTCAACTTTTTTTAAAAGTTTAATCCACTCAGAAAGGGTAACCCCATTATACTCTCAAAGCACTGCGAGTAGGATGCGGAAATAAGGATAGATGGCGATGAACCGCCTTTCTAAACAAGGATAGGTTGTAATTTTTGGGAAAAATTCCTTTCGGTAGCAAGTTCCATAACTTGGAAGTTCTATAGAAAAAAGAGTCTTCGTAGACAGAAGTCCTCACTGTGTCACGCTGGACCGCACAGGAATTTGATGTCTTCGACTGTCTAGTACGCCTCAAGAATCTTGCCCTTGGGGGGATTAAACCTATTAGTTCCTGCCAGCATCTTCCATGATAGTGCTTGTAGAAAAGAGACAAGTCACCAACCATACGCCTGTGCTCTAGTGTTTCGTGAGAATTGGTCAAACTCTCGTCATCAATTAGGCGAATCGCTCTTCTTTGAATTGAATCCAAAAGATCTAAAGTGTATTTTGGGGCTGAACTCCAAACATGAGAAAAGTATTGGCTAGTGTTGCCCTAACTTGAGCTTTGTATAGTGTTAATAGCTGATGAGACGTGAAGTACTTTTTAGCTCTAAAAAGAAAGCCTAGCTTCTGAGAGGCGGATTTGCCAATGGCGCGCACATGATCGTCCCAAGAGAAGTTAGTGCTCGCATTCAATCCTAGGACAGATAGACTAGATCCCATGGGAAGGATTTCACCGTCCATTAGTATATTTGTTGCATTATCCCTTGATTTTTTCTTAGAGAAAACCGCGGCCTGAGTTTTTGAAGCGCTAAAGTCGATCAAATTGTTCTTATCCCATTCCAGAATAATGTCGACATCTCGATTAATTGTCTGCATCTGCTGTTCCCTTAGTCGATCTGAAGCTGCAATAGATAATGGTTTTTTGGAGAAAAAAGATGATACAAGGTTACTATCATCTGCGTAGCTGCATATACGATTGGAAGTTGAAGCCAAGAGATCGTTTATGTGTAACAAAAATAGAGTAGGAGAGAGAACAGACCTCTGAGGCTCCCCTACGTTAATCGCAAATGTCTCAGATGAGATGCCATCGACGACGGCTTGAAGAGATCTGTCAGCGAGAAAACTGGATATCAAATGGCAGCGTATAGGCAACTTTAAATTCAATCGGGTGTATTTTCTTTGCATACATTTTAAATGGTTTTTAGTGACTATTTTTGCCACCTTAGAGGCTGAATTTTGAAAAATTAGTGCTCACCTACGTATTATGGGAAATACCTATGTAAAATTTCATGCTCCTACATCGGTTTAGTCTGTGCGTTATCTGTCAGTCTTAGAAATTTATTAGGTACTGCTTGGCTAAAAAATGTAGGCTTTAAAACCATATTTCGAGAAAAAAGTTTACATTTTGCGAAAGCCCCAATTGAATAAAATGTTTAATACAAAATTTTGATAAATCAAATAAACTTAAAATTTTAATAAACTTTTTGTTAAGAAACTTTTAGAGAAGGGAAACTTTAAGATTAAAAGTTGGAATTTTCCCCAAAACCTTACATTTGAGGTCGAAGTTTTAAAAAAAAATTTAGTCTCATTTAGTTTTTCAAAACTCTTTCGTTTTAAAAATTCCAATTTTTGTATTTTAATTTTTTTTTTAATTCCAATTTTTTATTTTCTAAAATATTAGTATTTCATTGGCTCCTTTTCTCTCGACATTTAATTGTAAATTTCTGAAACTTTACTTTTTTTTCGAATACTCGATATTCGTAAAGTCAAAGAAGAAATAAGTAAGGTTGGTTATAATCTTCTATTTCGTTATATTCTCGAGTAATTTCATAAGTTTTAAGGAAATTTGAGTTCTTGTAATATGTAGAACATCTAATGAATATTTAATCACATAAAAATACTTTATTTCCAATTAATATTCCACCTCAGACATGCAATGTTACCGGTAGAAGTATGCAAGGAAGTTTAGTTGTAAAATAAACCCATTTTTTCGAAACTTGCACCAGAAATTAATGATCTAATATTTTGCATTTAATATTATTCGAACTTTTAAATCTGTAATTTGTTGCAGTAAAATATAGAAATTAAAAACTAAATTACTATGAAATTTGAAAAAAAAAGTGTTAAGACAGTTAAATGTATTATTAATTAAGATGAAAAGAATGTATAACAGGAATTGTGGAAGCTTCTTATCTTTATTTCGTACCAGTCCGTAACATGAACTCGTAATTATAATGTGGTAATCATCAACATAAATCAGGCAAATTAACCTTATTATTGCAAAAATTTCAATTTCAACTTATTTTCTAGCGAAATTCGTAAGACTTTGTTTTGTCATGTCAAGTCATGTTATTTTTTTGAGAAATATGTAGCCAGAAAATTGCTATGGGAGAGAATTTCTAGTTAAAATTAATTCCGTAATTTTTAAAAATAATTTAATATTTCAGACAAATCTTATTTTATTAAAAACGACGTTTACACTCGAAATTGTAACAATAAAAGTGAAATTGATTGTGTAGTCTTGGAATATGCAATCTAGACCACAGTATGCATCCCTCCAAGCGTATATAGTGGATCGTAGGTGGCCGAACTACCAACAGTTGAACCACAAACGCTTAGCAAAACGGTTGCTCTCTAGGAAGGTCCCAGAAGACTAGATTCTAATGCACAGACCACATATTTGAACATTTATCAGATTCGGAGTTTGGAAACCAAGAACTGGTTTCGATCTTATTAGATCTTGTCAGTTTGGTGTATACAACTCGAATGCAATAAATGTTCAGGTAAATAACTAATATAGAATCAACGAATGTCTTTTTTCTTCGTAGATCGTATTTGTCGTCTTGAATCTAGTGTCAAGCGTTGTCGGTGGAATTTGTACACTTCAAATGAATTTGAAATTTTTTGTGATGAACGTCCTACTAACCCAATAAAATATTCTGCTAATGAAACAAGGTGTCATAGATGAATAATTTCCAAAGTTGTAAAATTATCAAATTTGGTCAAACAAACTTGTTGCCCGTCAGAATGAAAATACCCGTAGACCCCACAAAGAGCCGGATCTATTTCTGGACGTCTGCGGATAAATCCTCTTGAATTCACTCACATATATCATATTTGTTGGTGATACGTTATCAATAGAAAGTTCAATGCATATTATGTGGCTAATGATCATTATTTTTAATCACAACTGAATCTCAATGCTCTCCATATGTTTACGTCAAAATCATTCCACAAAGCAATTATAGAATTAACATTAACAATAAACATTTTCTTGCGTAAAATATTTCATCTGTAAAGTTGGCGGTCGTAAGATAACGGACGATGATGATTCCTACTAAGAACGTCTTTCACGGAATTAAAACAGTCAACGTTTAACTTATGTTAAAATAATTTATCTTTTTTTATAAAAAGATAAGTTATTTGTGGGTATATCTTATTTCCAAAAATTTTTAATTGTACAGATCGAGCGAAATTTTAGCCAAAACCGAAAACGAATTTCGGCCTCTACTTTGATTTCGGCCAAAAGCGAAACCGAAATCAAAACTTATGAAAATTGCTTTAGTAAAACACGTTCAACTGAAACAAGACTGTAACAAGCAGCAATAATTTAAATGTTTAGCTACGCTTTAACTACTTTTTACTTTTAATATTAAGACTACTGTAAGTTAAGTTTAAGCTTGAATTTTTCAAGTTTTTGAAGCGTTTAAACTTTAAATTTCATACAAAAGGAGCCAACGTTTTAGATTTGAAGTAACAATATTATAAATCGAAAAAATAAAACTTTTGGAATTTTTAAAACGAAGTCAAAGTTTTGAAAAAATAAATTAAACAAAAATCTTCTTATTAAAACATCACCTGTTTTAAGAGATTTAACTTTTCGAGCGAAATGTTGACCTTTAATCTTAAAATTTTCCATTTCTGGAAGCTCCTCAACAAAAGTCGTAATTTTATCAACATTTTAAGTCTATCTGATTTATCAACATTTTGTGTTAAAGGTAGAATTTTATTTGTGTCAATTTTGAGTCTCTCGCAAAAGTAAACTTTTTTCTCGAAATAGAGTGTTAAAGCTTAAATTTTTAAACCAAGCAGTACCTAATAAATTTCTAAGACTGACAGATAACGCACAGACTAAACCGATGTAGAAGCATGAAATTTTACATAGGTATTTCCCATAATACGTAGGTGAGCACTAATTTTTCAAAATTCAGCCTCTAAGGTGGCAAACAAAGTCATTACAAAACCATTTAAAATGTATGCAACGAATAATACACTCGATTGAATTTAAAGTTGCCTATACGCTATGTCATTTGATATCCAATTTTCTCGCTGCCAGATCTCTTCAGGTCGTCGTCGATGGCATCTCATCCGAGACATTTGCGATTAACGCAGAGGTGCCTCAGGGGTCTGTTCTGTCTCCTACTCTATTTCTGTTACACATAAACGATCTCTTAGCTTCAACTTCCAATCCTATATACAGCTTAATAAATCTCTAAGTATGAATGACAGACAACGTAGAGACTAAACCGATGCGTGTAGGAGCATGGAATTTCGCACAGCTGTTCCCCATAATACGTAGGAGAGCCCTAAGAAAGGATTCTTCAAAATTCAGCTTCTAAGGTGGTAAAAATAGGCATTAAGAACCAATTAAAATGTATGCAAAGAATAATACACACACAAGTTAAAGCTTAAATTTTTAAACCAAGTACTCTTAATAAATCTCTAAGTATGACTGACAGACAACTACAGATTAAACCGATGCGTGTAGGAGCATGGAATTTTGCACAGCTGTTCCCCATAATACGTAGGTGAGCACTAAGGGCGGATTTTTTAAAATTCAGCCTCTAAGGTGGTAAAAATAGACATTAAAAACCAATTAAAATGTATACAAAGAATAACACATACAAGTTAAAGCTTAAATTTTTAAGCCAAGCACTTTTAATAAATCTCTAAGTATGACTGACAAACAACGTACAGATTAAACCGATACATGCAGGAGCATGAAATTTGGCACAGCTGTTTCCCATAATACTGTAACGCAATGTAAATAGATGAAATAGGATTTAGAATAGAATTGTAGATTTTAGTAAATAAAAAAAGTTTCTAGAAGGATCTGATAAGGGGAAAGCGGCCGCGATAACGAAACAAATGGCAGATAAGCTTTCCAGAAATTTCGGCAAACGATAAGCCTTATCTGCCGAAGATTCTAGAAGCCGCGGCCCAAAACTATAAAAAGGCGGTCAGCTTTCCCTCGAGTCAGTCAGCTAGAAGTCAGTGTAGTTAGTGGCTTAGTAATTAGTAAATAAGTAGTGAGTTACTGTTCAGTTGAAGTGTGCCGAGTTAATTTGGTAATAAAGTGGTATAATCCATCACGTGTAATCAATCGAATCGATAAGCCCGTAACAATACGTAGGTGAGCCATAAGGGAGGATTTTTCAAAATTCAGCCTCTAAGGTGGTAAAAATGGGCATTAAAAACCAATTAAAATGTATGCAAAGAATAATACACACGATTATATTTAAAGTTGCCTATACGCGTTCAAAGCTGACTGATGAATGTGTCTCCACACAAATTTATCCAAATTTTTTCAGGTGATCAAAGCTCTTTTTTTTAATATAAACTTCTAAACATTTAAGTTTTTTAAACTCGAAATTTTGGCTTTAATTTAGACCTCAGATATTTACCTTGAAATGTCGAGGGACAGTTTTTTTAGACATTTAGAAGTTTCTTCTCGAAATTGCAATTTCATTTCCAAATTTTGTCTTTGAATTTAAAATTTCGAGAAACAGTTTTGCAGCAATTTTTAAATTTAAGCCAAAAATTGGCTTTGTGGTCTTTTTTTTCATTCCTATTTAAGTCCGAACATTTTTCTAACTTTTCTTTTGAAAGTTTCCAGTTTAAACTTGAAAGTTCTCTTTTTTAAAATTCCCTTTAAAATCATTTTGAAGTTTCTTCTCGAAATTGCAATTTCATTTTCAAATTTTGTCTTTGAATTTAAAATTTGGAGAAGCAATTTTGCGGCAATTTTTAAATTAAAGCCAGCAATTTGCTTTGTGGTCTTTTTTTTCATTCTTATTTAAGACCGAACATTTTTCTAACTTTTCTCTTCTTTTGAAAGTTTCCAGTTTAAACTTGAAAATTTTCTTTTTTTAAAATTCCCTTTAAAATCATTTTGAAGTTTCTTCTAGAAATTGCAATTTCATTTTCAAATTTTGTCTTTGAATTTAAAATTTCGAGAAGCAGTTTTGCAGCAATTTTTAAATTTAAGCCAACAATTTGCTTTCTGGTCTTTTTTTTTCATTCCTATTTAAGTTCGAACATTTTTCTAACTTTTCTCTTCTTTTGAAAGTTTCCAGTTTAAACTTGAAAATTCTCTTTTTTAAAATTCCCTTTAAAATCATTTTGAAGTTTCTTCTCGAAATTGCAATTTCATTTTCAAATTTTGACTTTGATGTTAAAATTTCGAGAAGCAGTTTTGCAGCAATTTTTAAGTTAAAGCCAACAATTTGCTTTGTGGTCTTTTTTTTTCATTCCCATTTAAGTCTGAATATTTTTCTAACTTTTCTCTTCTTTTGAAAGTTTCCAGTTTAAACTTGAAAATTCTCTTTTTTAAAATTCCCTTTAAAATCATTTTGAAGTTTCTTCTCGAAATTGCAATTTCATTTTCAAATTTTGTCTTTGAAGTTAAAATTTCGAGAAGCAGTTTTGCAGCAATTTTTAAATTTAAGCCAAAAATTGGCTTTGTGGTCTTTTTTTTTCATTCCTATTTAAGTCCGAACATTTTTCTAACTTTTCTTTTGAAAGTTTCCAGTTTAAACTTGAAAGTTCTCTTTTTTAAAATTCCCTTTAAAATCATTTTGAAGTTTCTTCTCGAAATTGCAATTTCATTTCCAAATTGCAATTTCATTTCCAAATTTTGTCTTTGAATTTAAAATTTCGAGAAGCAATTTTGCAGCAATTTTTAAATTTAAGCCAACAATTTGCTTTGTGGTCTTTTTTTTCGTTCTTATTTAAGTCCGAACATTTTTCTAACTTTTCTCTTCTTTTGAAAGTTTCCAGTTTAAACTTGAAAATTTTCTTTTTTAAAATTCCCTTTTAAATCAAAATTCAGTTAAATCTTGAATTCGTTTGATGCAGTTTGTTTAAAAGAGGTCGAAAAGTTCGTAGTCTCGGGAAATAGGTCAACATTTTCAAAAAACTTTAAAAAATAAAAGAAATCAAATTTTTCACAAAAAATCGAAATTCTGAAAAAAGTTTAAATTTTGTTAATAGTCATAGCTTTAAGAAAAATTCGAAATTTAATGATAAAAAATCGAAATTTTCGAAAAAAGTGAAAATTCTGAAAAAAGGTTCGAAAATTTTGAAGAGATCGAAAAATTCCAAGTTTCGGGAAATAGATCAACATTTTCAAAAAACTTTAAAAGAAGTCAAAGTTTTCACAAAAAATCGAAATTCTGAAAAATGTTTAAATTTCGAAAATAGTCACAGCTTTCAGAAAAATTCGAAATTTAATGACAAAAAGTCGAAATTTTCGAAAAAAGTGAAATTTTTGAAAAAAGTTCGAAAATTTTGAAGAGGTCGAAAAGTTGCAAGTTTCGGGAAATAGATCAACATTTTCAAAGAACTTTAAAAGAAGTCGAATTTTCACAAAAAATCGAAATTCTGAAAAATGTTTAAATTTCGAAAATAGTCACAGTTTTCAGAAAAATTCGAAATTTAATAATAAAAAGTTGAAATTTTCGAAAAAAGTGAAAATTCTGAAAAAATTTGGAAAATCTTGAAGAAGTTAAAAGTTCGTAGTATCGGTAAATAGGTCAACATTTTTAAAAAAATTTAAAAGATAAAAAAGTCGAATTTTTCACATAAAATCGAAATTCTGAAAAAAGTTTAAATTTCATAGCCACAGCTTTCAAAAAAAGTTCGAAATTTAATGATAAAAAGTCGAAATTTTCGAAGAGTGAAAATTCTGAAAAAAACTCGAAAATTTTGAAGAGGTTGAAAAGTTCGAAGTTTCGAGAAATAGATCAACATTTTCAAAAAACTTTGAAAGAAGTCGAAGTTTTCACAAAAAATAGAAATTCTGAAAAAATGTTTAATTTCGAAAATAGTCAAAGGTTTCAGAAAAATTCGAAATTTAATGATGAAAAGTCAAAATTTTCGTAAAAGTGAAAATTTTCAAAAAAACTCGAAAATTTTGAAGAGGTCGAAAAGTTTGAAGTTTCTAGAAATATATAAGAAGAATGCAACCTAGACTACAAATTCATGCAGCCCTCCAGGCGTGTATAGTGAATCATAGGTAGCTGAACTACCAACAGTTAAAACACTGCCACCTAGCGAAGCGGTTGCTCTCTAGGAGAGTTCCCAGAAGACAAGGATTCTATAATGCACAGACCAATAGGTTTGAACATTTATTAGATTCGAAGTTTGGAAACCAAATACCGGTTTCGATCTTGTTAGATCTCGTCAGTTTGGTATATCCAACTCGAATGCTAATAAATGTTCCAACAAGTAAGTACTAAAACATTCACAGGCGTCGAGCGAGTGACTTTTTAGTACTACCACCTATTGGTCCATAGAGAAACTATGGCCATCGCCAACAATGTCACGACATCAAAGTCGAAATTTCAAAAAAAAATCAAAATTTTTGAACAAAATCGTAAATTTGTGGTCGATATTAACAAAAATCGAAATTTTGACAAACCCAATTTTCCAAAAAGGTGAAAATTTTAAGAAATCCGTTGAACTTTTCAATTCTTCAAATAAAATAAAAAATCGAAATATTTGAAAAAAAGTCGAAAATTTGTGATCCATATTAACAAACATCGAAATTTTGACAAAATCCAATTTTCCAAAAAAGTGAAAATTTTGAGAAATGCGTTGAATGTTTTAATCCTTTAAATAAAAATCCAGTGAAATCCATGAAAGTCGAAATTTTAAGAAAAAAAAATCGAAATTTTTGAAAAAAGTCGAAATTTTGTGGTCGATATTAACAAAAAGTCGAAATTTTGTGGTCGATATTAACAAAAAGTCGAAATTTTGAAAACATCCAATTTTCCAAAAAAGGGTAAATTTTAAGAAATGCGTTGAATTATTCAATCCTTCAAATAAAAATCCAGTTTACCATATGAAAATCGAAATTTCGAGAAAAAAGTCGAAATTTTCAGTAAAAGTCGATATTTGGAGAAATTTCCAAAAAGTCGATACTTCGAGAAAAAGGCAAAAATTTTAAAAAAGATTGGGATTTTTAAAACGAAACAAGTCGAAATTTTGTAGTCGATATTCAATCCTTCAAATAAAAATCCAGTTAACTACATCAAAGTCGAAATTTCGAGAAAAAAAAACGAAATTTTTGAAAAGAGTCGAAAATTTATGGTCGATATTAACAAAAATCGAAATTATGACAAATTCCAATTTTCCGAAAAAGTGAAAATTTTGAGAAATGCGTTGAATATTTCAATTTTTTAAATAAAAATCCAGTTTACTACATCAAAGTCGAAATTCCAAAAAAAAAAAGAAATTTTTGAAAGAAGTCGAAAATTGGTAATCGATATTAACAAAAATCGTAATTTGGACAAAATCCAATTTTCCAAAAAAGTGAAAATTTTGAGAAATGCGTTTAATATTTCAATTTTTTAAATAAAAATCCAGTTTACTACATCAAAGTCGAAATTTCGAGAAAAAAAATCGAAATTTTTAAAAAAAGTCGAAAATTTGTGGTGATATTAACAAAAATCCAAATTTTGACAAAATCCAATTTTCCAAAAAAGTGAAAATTTTGAGAAATGCGTTGAACTTTTCAATTCTTCAAATAAAAATCCAGTTTACTACACGAAAGTCGAAATTCCGAGAAAAAAATTGAAATATTTGAAAAAAGTCGAAAATTTGTGATCGACATTAACAAAAATCGAAATTTTAAAAAAATCCAATTTTTCAAAAAAGTGAAAATTTTGAGAAATGCGTTGAATTCTTCAATCCTCCAAATAAAATTCGAGTTTAATACCTTCCAGTTTAATACACGAGAAAAAAATCGAAATTTTTGAAAAAAGTCGAAAATTTGTGGTGATATTAACAAAAATCCAAATTTTGACAAATTCCAATTTTCCAAGAAAGTGAAAATTTTGAGAAATGCGCTGAACTTTTCAATTCTTCAAATAAAAATCCAGTTTACTACACGAAAGTCGAAATTTCGAGAAAAAAATCGAAATATTTGAAAAAAGTCGAAAATTTGTGATCGACATTAACAAAAATCGAAATTTTAAAAAAATCCAATTTTTCAAAAAAGTGAAAATTTTGAGAAATGCGTTGAATTCTTCAATCCTCCAAATAAAATTCGAGTTTAATACCTTCCAGTTTAATACACGAGAAAAAAATCGAAATTTTGGAAAAAAGTCGAAAATTTGTGGTCGATATTAATAAAAATCGAAATTTTGACAAAATCCAATTTTCCAAAAAAGCGAAAATTTTGAGAAATGCGTTGAACTTTTCAATTCTTCAAATAAAAATCCAGTTTACTACATGAAAGTCGAAATTTCGAGAAAAAAATCGAAATATTTGAAAAAAGTCGAAAATTTGTGATAGACATTAACAAAAATCGAAATTTTAAAAAAATCCAATTTTTCAAAAAAGTGAAAATTTTGAGTAATGCGTTGAATTCTTCAATCCTCCAAATAAAATTCCAGTTTAATACATGAAAGTCAAAATTTCGGGAAAAAAATCGAAATTTTGGAAAAAAGTCGAAAATTTGTGGTCGATATTAATAGAAATCGAAATTTTGAAAAGATCCAATTTTCCAAAAATGTGAAAATTTTGAGAAATGCGTTGAATTTTCTAATTCTTCAAATAAAAATCCAGTTTACTATATGAAAGTCGAAATTTCGAGAAAAAAGTCTAAATTTGGAGTAAAAGTCGATATTTGGAGAAATCAAAATTTCCAAAAAGTCAATACTTTGAGAAATAGACTAACATTTTAAAAAAGATAATTTTCTAAACGAAACAAGTCGAAATTTTGTGGTCGACATTCACGAAAAGTCGAAATTTTGAGAAAATCCAAATTTCCACAAAGTGAAAATTTTGAGAAATGCGTTGAATTATTCAATCCTTCAAATAAAAATCCAGTTTACTACATCAAAGTCGAAGTTTCGAAAAAAAAAATCGAAATTTTTGAAAATAGTCGAAAATTTGTGGTCGAATTAACAAAAAATTTTGACAAAATCCAATTTTCCAGAAAAGTGAAAATTTTCAGAGGCGCTTTGAATTTTTCAATTCTTCAAATAAAAATCCAGTTTACTGCATGAAAGTCGAAATTTCGAGAAAAAATCGAGTCGAGATTTTTTTTGAAATCTGGTGGCGAATTATCCGCAAACTGGAAGAGTAGTGGTCAAAAATAATTTGGGCAGCATTATTTTTTATTTTAGTAACTTGATCTTGACGGGCTCCTACAGAGGGCGCTGTCTACATTAAATCCTGTTTAAATCGATATCATTAAAAGTGGTTTTTGTTTTTTGCAGAATTACCTGAAGAACAAGCTTTGAAAAATGCAAAAGAGGCGGCAAATGAGTTGGAGAAGTTAGCAGAAGATAAAGAAAACGAAAATGATGATACGGCGACGTTTAAACTGAAATACTTAGGTTTGTGATTGTTTCGAGTTAAATAATTCAACAAATTTCCATAATTACGCTTACTTTGCGTTGAATAAATCTTTAATGATAGTCAACGTACTATAATTTAAAATGGAAAGTAGTTTTTGTTATACGTTTTATGACGTGCATTCCGTATCGATAACATTATACCATTCTTTTAACACGCTCAGTTTTATTTTAAATTTAAATGTTTCCAAATGTATAACGAAGTAGTAAAAAGTATCATTTGTTCTTATACAAATAGAATGCAACCTAGTTTACAAAATGCAGCCCTCTGAGTGTGTAGATATCCGAATTTACAACAATTGAACCACAAACGCTTAGCAAAGCGGTTGCTCTCTGGGAAAACCCCAGAAGACTAGATTTTAGCGGTGCGTTTATACTAGACACTTCATTTTGTACATTTCTCTCTGACACAATAGGACAGTTGACACTTTATTCCGCATATTTCTCTCTAACATAAGTGTCGACTATCCTGAGAGAAGCTATCACAGATTCTTAGAGTGTGTTTACATTAGACACTTTATTTTGTTCAATTCCCTGTAACATAAAATATATTTTTTCACATAAAATATATTTTCTCACATAAAATATATTTTCTCTCTGACGTAAGTGTCAACTATCCTGAGAGAAGCTCTCCTCCCAGCTGTGTAGATAAGTCTCGGATAGCTTCTCTCAGAAGAGTTGACACTTATGTCAGAGAGAAATGTACGGAATAAAGTTTCAACTATCCTGAAAGAAGCTAGCTCCCCCCAGCTGAGTAAATAAGTCTTGGATAGCTTCTCTCAGGATAGTTGATACTTATGTCAGAGAGAAATGAACGAAATAAAGTGTCTAATCTAAACGCACCCTTAGCTGTGTAGATAAGTCTCGGATAGTTTCTCTCAGGATAGTTGACACTTATGTCAGAGAGAAATGTACCGAATAAAGTGTTTAGTTTAAATGCACCGTAATGCACGACCAGCAGGTTTTAACATTTATGACGAGATCTGACAAGATCTAATAAGATCGAAACCGGTCTTTGGTTACCAAACTCTGAATCCGGTAACTTTTCGCTGTGGTTTTCTTGGAAAATAATTTTTAAAAACGATTTTTCAGGTAGTACAGTGGTGGAAAGTATCAAGGGCGAAAACGTGACAGCAGACGCCGTAAAGAGTATTTTAAAAGTGGCCAAAGCCGGCAGAAAAAAATACCAAACCGTAAATCTATCAATCTCACTCAAAGGGATCGAAGTAAAAGAAACAAAAGGGGCAGAGATTCTTAAAGTTTCCATCTATAGGATATCAAATTGCTCGACGGATCCCAACCATAAGCAAATATTTTCATTTATCTCGACAAACGAGAACGAATCGATGGAATGTCACGCTTTTCTCTGTTCTAAGAGGAAAGTCGCCGAAACTGTAACTTTAGCTGTAGCGCTAGTTTTCGCGAAAGCTTACGAAGCTTGGAGAATCCTGCCCAGTACCAAGGAATTTTTGGCTCAACGGGAATGCGAAACGGCGAACAACGAGAACGACAACAAAAAATCTGATGAAGTAGACGATGTTAAACTCATCGATTTAGATGATGATTACAGCAGCGACGATTCATTCGGGGGCAAGGATGTCACAAATGAAACTATTACACATAAAAAGACTTGGGTTAGTATAAGACCTGAAACAATAATTAAGAGTAAAAAATTGAAATACAAATCTTGTCTCCTGACAAGATTTTTTTTTCAATTTTTAAAAATAATCAAGGACCAGTCCTTTCCACCAAAATAGAGTAAAAAAAATTAGCCAAGAGCGCGTCGAGGGTTCCGTATCAATTATTACAATGAATATTCAATAGACCAAATTAAATCATTTTTACTTATGTATGAATTTGAAATTTCATTCAATTTTCTTGTGTTTTAATTGAAAAATAAAAATATTCCCAGATTACACTTTTTTCTGCAAACAATCGCAATGTTATGAACCAGTGACTATGTTGATAACGTCTCTGGTAAAAAAAACATGAGTCGATAACTAATACAGTTCGGATCGCGCTAAAATGTTCGATTCTAGCCGCAATTACTGCGTTGCGTGCAATTTAATAAACCTTTGCTAACTCCAAAAATATTTATCTAAATGAAATAAGTAAAAGACATATTTGATCTGCACCCCATCCTTTGTCTAAATCAAGTTTTTTATTTGAAAAAAAATACTATATGGACCAAAAAAAGCATGAAATATTTTTTTTTCTCAACAAATATTACGATAACGAAAAAACTTTCACTTTTCTGATAATCTGTGACGTAATATCTATTAACCCTATTAAAATCTTTATCTTTAGAAACATAGGAAAACAGGGGGGTCCTTTCACATTTTGAGCTGTATCTTTAAGAGGATGGGACCGAAAATTAGAAAAATTAACATTTTGGGATCCTCGCTCTTTCAAATGATACCTTAAACGATATATTAACTAAAACTTGATTTTTCGATTTTTCTAGGTATCTTTTGATGACGACTTCGGAGGCGAACAAAAAACTTCTCTACAATTTGACCTAGTTTTTGCTTAATTTCCCATATTGTGCTCAATTTATATAGATTTTTATACTAACCATAGTTAGATTTAAGTGATATTTTTCCTATTACTTGTAAGATTTTTAAGTGCTAATTATAGATATATTTATACATAAAAAGTAAAATTTAATAAAAAATTATAAAACCGATTTAAAATTAATTTATACATGGCCTGAATTTTTTTTAATTATAAACTGTTTATCTATGTAAATGAAATGGTTTAAAAAAAACATAAAACGTTTGTTTGCATTTGTAATTTTTTAACTGGAAGTCGAATAATCATGAGTAAATTAAATTCTTAAATTGTTGGGATTTATGATTTCCTAAATTCACATATTACTATATATATATAATATAATATATTACTATTGCACGCAAATCATTTCATTTTCTTAAGTTTAATATATCAAATTTAAATTCAAAATTTCGAGAATAAAGTTGACATATTGCGCAGGCAAGGTCAGAATATTAAAAGAAATATATTTCAAAATGATCCAGTATGCAAAAAAAGTTAAATTTTTGAATGAAGATAAATCGAAAATTACGTAAATTGTTCCAATTTAGGTAATTATCAAAAGGTCAAAATTCTCTTGAATTGGTTTTAAAGAATTCGTTCAAAATTTAAAAAAAAACCGCATTTTAGTAAACCAGGTTTTTTAAAACGATCGAAATTTTCATGAAGAAGTGAATTTTTTAAAAAGTCGTGTTTACGAAAATTCGAAATTTCGAGAAAAAGTAGAAATTAAAAAAAAATCGAAATCTTCAAAAACGGTCGCAATTTCGAAATAAGTCAAATTCTGAAAAGTGTTCGAGAAAAATGCTTTTGATAATAAAAGGTTAAAATTTTCAAAATGATGAAGACAATTCTTAAAAGAATTCAAAAAAGTCAAAACTTTCAATAAAGTCGAAATTTTCAAAAATAAAGTCGAATTTCTTAAATAAAAAACATTTGAAATTCTTAATTTTGAATTCAAATTTTTAATTTCTCATTCGAATTTCGACTTAGGATCCAATTTCAAAAAAAGGTCGATGTTTTGAGACAAGAATTAAAATATATCGGCAAAAAATCCGGATTTAAAAGAAGACTTTTTTTGCGCTTTATGTGTCAAGTTTAAACTGAAAATTTCGAGAATAAAGTTGACATATTGTGCAGTCAAGGTCAGAATATTAAGTAAAAAGTATTTCAAAATGATTCAGTATGCAAAAATAGTCAAAATTTTGAAGAAAAGTCGAAAATTTGAGAAATAAAGGCAATTTTGTCACAACTTACTTAATTATCAAAAGGTCAAAATTCTCTCGAATTGGTTTTACAGAATTCGTTCAAAATTTTAAAAAATCGCATTTTAGTAAACCAGGTGTCTTCAAAACGATCGAAATTTTGATGAAGAAGCGAATTTTTTAAAAAGTTGGGTTAACGAAAATTCGAAATTTCGAGAAAAAGTAGAAATTAAAAAAAAAATCGAAATCATCATAAACGGTCGAAATTTTGGAATAAGTCAAATTCTGAAGAGAGTCAGCCTCGAGAAAAATTGTTTGGATGATAAAAGGTTAAAATTTTCAAAATGAAGAAGAAAATACTTTTATAAAATTCATAAAAGTTAAAACTTCTAATAAAGTCGAAATTTAAAAAAAAAATCGAATTTCTTAAATAAAAGTCGGTCGAAATTCTTAATTTTCATTTCAAATTCTTAATCTCTGATTTGAATTTCGAATTAAGATCTAATTCCAAAAAGAGGTCGCTTTTTTGACACAAAAATTAAAATATATCGACAAAAAATCCGGATTCAAAAGAAGATTTTTTTAAAGCTTTATGTGTCAAGTTTAATTTGAAAATTTCGAGAAAAAAGTTGACATTTTGTGTAGGCAAGGTCAGACCATTAAAAAAAAGTATTTCAAAATAACCCAGTATGCAAAAAAGTCAAAATTTTGAAGAAGAGTCGAAAATTTGAGAAAAAAAGGCAATTTTGTCACAACTTACGTAATTATCAAAAGGTCAAAATTCTCTCAAATTGATTTTACAGAATTCGTTCAAAATTTTAAAAAATCGCATTTTAGTAAACCAGGTCCTTCAAAACGATCGAAATTTTCATGAAGAAGCGAATTTTTTAAAAAGTCGTGTTTACGAAAATTCGAAATTTCGAGAAAAAGTGGAAATTTAAAAAAAATCGAAATCTTCAAAAACGGTCAAAATTTTGGAATAAGTCAAATTCTGAAGAGAGTCAGCTTCAAGGAAAAGTGTTTGGACGATAAAAGGTTAAAATTTTCAAAATGAAGAAGAAAATACGTTTAAAAAATTCAAAAAAGTTAAAACTTCCAATAAAGTCGAAATTTTCAAAAAAAATCGAATTTCTTAAATAAAAGTCAGTTGAAATTCTTAATTTTCATTTCAAATTCTTAATTTCTGATTTGAATTTCGACCTAAGATCTAATTTTAAAATGAGGTCGATGTTTTGAAAATAAAATTAAAATATATCGTCAAAAAATCCGAATTTAAAAGATGAATTTCTTTAAGCTTTATATGTCAAGTTTAAACTGAAAATTTCGAGAATAAAGTTCACATATTGTGCAGTCAAGGTCAGAATATTAAGAAAAAAGTATTTCAAAATGATTCAGTATGCAAAAAAAGTCAAAATTTTGAAGAAGAGTCGAAAATTTGAGAAAAAAACTTGACATATTGCGCAGGCAAGGTCAAAATATTAAAAAAAAACGTGTTTCAATTTGATCGAATCTGCAAAAAAAGCCAATATGTCAAAGAAAAGTCAAAAGGGAAAGTGACAATTTTGTAAAAAATTTCGTGATTTCTAAAAAAGTCGAAATTTTCTCGAATTTGTTTTATGGAATTGGTTCAAAGGTTTTAAAATTTGCAATTTAAAAAACAAGGTTCTTCAAAAAGGTCGAAATCCTTTGAAAAAGGGTAATCTTTCCAAAACTCGGGTTTACAAAAAATTCGTAATTTCGAAAAAAGCAGAAACTAAAAATAAAACGAAATTTGTGAAAGCGGTCGAAAGTTCATATTCTAAAAAAGAATCAACTTCGAGAAAAAGTTTTTTGATGATAAAATGCTAAAATTTTTTAAATAAAGAAGGAACATATTGAAAAACGTTTCAAAAGTCAAAACTTCGAAAAAAAAGTCAATTTTTGAATAAAGTCGAATTTTCTAATAAACTGAAATTTCATGAACACATTTTCAAAAAAAATCGAGTTTTTTAAAATCAAATGTATACAAATTTTGGTTTTCTAAAAATTCAGATCCAAAATTCGATTTTTTTCTAAATATTCGCCACTTTCGAAATTACGACTATTAAAAATTCAACTTTTTTCTCTCTAGATTGAATGAAAATTCAAAACCTCCAATAGAAATATTGGAGGTTTTGAATTTTTTTCTTTGTTTGTTTCTTTGGAAACTCATTTTTTTAATATTAGGCTTTTGCTGATTTTTTTTAATTTAACTTTCCGAGATGTGAGATGAGACGAATTTTGAGATGTTTCTCAAAATTCGTCTTATTCTCGAAATTTCGATTTGTACTTCGAAATGCGATATGTTTTTGGAAATCTCCACTTACAGTGGAACAAACAAAATTTCGACTTTTCCTGACTTTATTTTCACAAGATTCGTCCTTTGGAAATATTCTTTTTTTTTTTGAATTTTCAACATTCTTCAAGAATTTTGAAAAGGTTAGGTGTTTATTTTAAATTTGATGTTCTAAAACTTTCAACAGTTTCCCAAAATAGATTTCTTTTTCAAAATTCGTTTCTTTCGAAATCATTTTTAAAAATGATTATAATACGAAACAGTTGATATCTCTTATGGACAATTATAGACTTTGCCAAATTGTGAAAGCATGTACAAGAGTCACTGCCACATCAAAAACTAAGATTTATCTGGTATTTACAAACCTGCATGCCATTTCTGCATTAGTGTTGGATTCTCCTAAGTTTTCTGATCATAGTATCATACAAATACATCGTAAAATGAAACCTTATAACACTATTATATCATATGATAAAAATGAATATGTAAGAAATCTCAAAAGTATCGATAATGCTGTATTTCAAGATAAATTGTTTAGAAAAAATTGAATGAATAATCATCAAGTATGCATTGATCAACTGGTGGACTGCTTATATAATAACGTTATAGCTGTCCTAGATGAAATGGCCCCTATTAAATTAATGAAAAGATCTCGGAATAACAAAAAGTGGTACGATGATGAAATAAGAGACCTCACAAGATTTAGAGATGATCTCTATCGAATAGCTTGTGTAACAAACACTGGCTCTGACTGGGAGCAATACAGAAAAAGTCGAAACAAAGTTACAAGTACTATCCAGCGTAAAAAGAAGAATTATTATTCAAGAAAAATTGAGAACAGCACCGATCCCAAACATATGTGGAGAAATGTTAAAGAAGCTATCGGTGCCACGCAAATGTCACATCCAACAAAAATAAAATTTGATGACATTATATACCAAGACGAGGCAACAGTAGCCGAAAATTACAATGTCTTTGTAAGTCAAAGTATTATTGCGTTAGTGAAATCTGATGGGAGACATTATAAAGACAAATATCCGTAAATGTTTTCAGTAGCACTTATGGTGAACCATTTTCAATTTAGCCAGTTACACCCGAAGAAGTCAAAAAAGTTCTCAAAAGTATTAAAAAAGAAACGTCGACTGATGCAATCAATAATAAAATTATTTCAATGGGCGGTAATTTTCTTTTGCTCAAGATTACTGAAATTATCAATATGTCTATTACCTCAAACGCTTTTCCGAAGAAATGGAAAGAATCTGCCATTACGCCAATACCAAAAGTTGCCAGTTCTGATGATCCATCCAATTATAGACCAATTAATTCCCTACCGTACTTAGAAAAACGTTGGAAAGAATTGTGTACAATCAGATGCTGCAATTTATTAAAAATAGTAATGTTCTCATTCCAAATCAGTCAGGATTTCGACAGGGGCACTCTTGTGAAAGCGCACTGCAGCTAACCGTCTCAAGATGGAAGAAATGGTTAGACAACCCTCGCCATCTAGTTTTAACTGTATTCTTGGATTTACGCCGTGCTTTTGAAACTATTAACAGAAAACTCCTTCTTGAAAAACTGCGACTTATTGGTTTTGGCGATCCCGCACTCCAATGGTTTAGCAGTTATCTAACATCCAGATATCAGGTTACTCCGATTAACAATTATGTTTCGACGAGTGCAGCTAACAATTTAGGTGTACCGCAGGGGTCGATATTAGGCCCACTGTTTTTTATTTTGTACATTAATGACATCGATCAGTGCACAGGCGACGACTGCTTCCTTAACCTATTTGCGGACGATACGCTCATATCAGTTGAAGAATCATACTTTCAAAGAGGGGTAACTCGCATGAATGCAATTTGGGCGAACGTTAGTGAGTGGCTAAGAGTTAATGGTCTGATAATAAACGTAAAGAAGTCGAAAGTGATGTTAATGGGGAGCTCTAACGCGATGGTGGATAAAGTAAAGTTAAATGGAGAATCTCTGGAGTTTGTCAACCAGATAAAGTATCTAGGAGTAACCATTGACAATGACTTAAACTTTAAAAAACACCTTAACAATACTGTGTTACAAATAAATGGTAAAGTTAAATACTTTATCAGAATATGTAAACATTTAAATTTTGCTAATCGCCTTAAAGTTTTTAATACTTTAATTCGACCCTATTTTCATTACTGCCCAAGTATCTTGTTCTTTGCTAATAAATACCATTTAAAACAACTGCAGATACTGCAAAACAAATGTCATAGAGCAATATTGAAATGTAACGTTTATACACCAATCGATCTGATGCTTCATTGTCTGGGCTCACTGTCTGTACAACAATATTTGTTTTATCAAACTATGGTATTTATTTATAAAATTATTAAAGGGTTGTTGCCAGAATACTTAATGTACAATATAAGAAATATTAACGAAGTACATAACTATGAAACACGTAACTGTAGTAATATATATATATATATATATATATATATATATATATATATATATATATATATATATATATATAGGTATATTTCTATCTTTGTGACCTGCATGGTATATACAGGGTGAGTCACTAAGCGGGAATCGGTCTTTGGTAGGCGTGTCGTTCAAAATATCGAAAAATGTTTCAAATAAAAGCTGTTCGAAATAAGGTTCTCCACAACCTAAAATTATTGACAAATATGGCGGCCTTCCGGTTGCACCGGAAATGAACACAACTTTCTTATTTTAAATAGAACACCCTATGTATTTTTACATTTTTGGATTCCTTGTTAAAAATGAATATGTATTTATTAAGACGACATAGGCCCTTAGTTGAACCGTTTTCGCGTAATTTCATTTTTTTGGTTAAATTTGACGATTTCGGAGCTTGACGCCATTAACGATATTTTCCAAAAGCAATGACTCAGAGTTGTGTGGCATACGGTTTTGGATTCAGGAAGAAATGGAGTATTTGTTTACGGCTTTGCTGTTATCAAAATTTCTTAAATTTCTTCACATCCGTCGACTCAATTCTTCAGTTGTTCAAACATGCATAACTTAATTTTTTCAAATAGAACCACCTATCTTGGATTATCTTATCGGATGCGAAATTAAATTACCTTTTTTTTTGGTACCAGATATTGCCACCTCCGTTCAATAATTTTTGAGAAATTTAGAATTTTTAAAAAAAATTAATTAATTTCGTATTATCGCGTTAGCCCTGGATGTCGCGGTTTTGTTTCGTGTCGTTTGTCCGGCAATAACTGACAGTTTATCTCATTGTTGTCGCGAGGTCTTGGTATTAGTACTGAAAGACAATGTTTTCTCAAGAAGAATTGGTCGATATGGTTTACGTCTTGGGCAGTGCTGACAGAAATCCATTTCTTGCCTCAAGAATTTATGCCCAACGCTTTGCCGATCGGAGACATCCAAATTCAGCGGTATTCGCTAAATTGGGAGAGAGGTTTGAGCGAACTGGTAGTACGAAATACGAGAAAAAGGAGCGTAGAAAACCAACGATGCATGAAGAAAACCAAGTTTTAGTAGCGGCTGATCTTGTCCAAGATCCGCACTTAATGTGATGTTTTGGAAAAATCAAATTTAAAAACAGTCACAATCACAATTTTGTGAATAAATCGAAACTGTGTGTAAGCATTTTCAAAAAATTTAAATTTACAAAACGAATTGAAATGTTTTACAAAATCGAATTTAAAAACAGTCAGATTTGTAAAAGTGTTGAAATTTCGAGTCAACATTAAAAAAAGGTCAACATTTTCAAAAATAAGGTCAAATATTTGAAAATAGTCAAAACTTTCCAAAAATTATGCCAACGACAGAATGGTCGCTGGGCATTAAACGCGTTATGCGCTAATTATTTGCTACATTGCTTGGAGTTTTTTTTTATGATGGAGACTTATGTCAAAAAAATCGTGGGCGCTTAATTTCGGTTAAGACAACTTACCATTGCTGGGCAACGATCTTGACAAACTTCAAAATTGCGAGATAAGACAGTATTTCAAAAAAGTTGAAATATTAAAACGGAAATTTTCACAAAAGTTAAAATTTCCAAAAAAACCAAACATTTAATAAAGACGAAAACTAATAAAGAAGTAAAAAGTTTCCAAAAATATCAGAATATAACCAAATAAGCTTGAATTTTTAAGAAGTTGGAAAAATATCGAAATTTTAAGAATTCCGAGAAAAAGTTGAACGAGGGTCGAACGAGGAACAGTTGATGTTGTGAAAAAGGTGCATAATCTAAAAGGTCAATCGAAATAAGTTGAAATTTTCAATAAAAGTCGAACTTCTCTCAAAAAAAGTGGAAAAGGTGACCCAAGATTTTTCATCTAGACGAAGGCGCAGGCATCACCTAATAAAGTTATCAATTTTAAGGGCAAGTGCAAGTTCTTCGGCGGTTGTGATTCCCAGTGCACTGTGATTGATAAAAATTACTCGCCTTCGAACACATTCCTTAAGCGGACGACTCACATGATAGCGATTCTCCACTTATCAGGTTGGTTATCCGGCAAGGCCGCACGAATTACAGCGCAGTGGCAGTCTCTCTCCTATACACTCGCGTCAGATTTATCGATCTTGCTCGAATCGTGACAGCTGATTCTTTAACAGTTCCAGCCAGCCGCCAGGCATGTGCCCAGCTGCCCAGTATATAATGCAGTTTTGTCTGTGTCACATTGCCGCTAATAAATAATATCTAGTTAGATTTTCTATTTTAAATGGATCAACATCGATTCGAGTATACATTGGTCAAACGGTCACGTTGATTGAAGGATGAGGAAATTATATAAAAATCGTGCGCTCCTGGCAGGTAAGTGAAACTCTGAGAGGTGAAGAGCTTATTACTTTCACCGCTAAGCTGCTGTTTTAAGGTTAGACATTGGTCTGTTTTTATTAATAATGTTTATATTTATGATGTTATACACATTTACAATAGTTTATTTTTCGCGTGAGATCTTTAAAATTGATTACAGTAGAAGATATCCTGATTTATGTACATATATTAAGTTTATCAATCTTTTAAATAGAAAAACAGTTCCAACATTAGAAACGATTTTTATAAAAGTATTTATTCAGGAATTGAACATTCGATGTCAAATATTCCAGATAATGTTACGTTTTAAAAGATAAGATATAAAAAAAAGGTAAACATCACAATCCAGTTACTCAAAACTGTAAATCAGTAAAGTAAAATTAAAAATTAGTGATGGTTCGTCTTGTGGTGTCTGCAAAATGTATGTATCATCATTGAAAAAAAATTAACTTCAATAATTTTTTTTACTCAGGAAATATCTTGGTTCTATTCAATTGATATACAAGACTAACTGACTAGCTTTCGTCTAAGTGAAAAAAGAGAAAAAAATTCAGGGTCACTTTCCAGGGTCGACTTTTTTGAAGAATTCAATTTTTATTGAAAATTTCGACTCATTTCAAAAATTTCGACTCGTTTCAAAAATTTCGACTCGTTTCGAAAATTTCGACTTATTTCGACTCGTTTCGAAAATTTCGACTCATTTCAAAAATTTCGACTTATTTCGACAATTTTAACATTTTAAAATACTCACTTTTTTCACAAAGTCGATCTTTTCTCGTTCGACCCAAATTTCACTTTTTTTCTTAAAATTACTTGATTTGGAAAATTTCGAATTTGTTCGAAATTTTGACTTTTTCGATAACCCAACAACTTCTTCAAATTCTTCAAAAAAAAAATTCTGAATATATGTCGTTTTTTGAACTGTTTACTTTTTTTATAACTTTTGTCCTTGTTAAATATTTTATTTTTGGAAATTTTCGACGTATTTTGGAAAGTTTCTTTTGAATATTTTAAATTTCTTTGAATATTTCAAATTTCTTTGAATATTTCGAATTTATCTCGAAGTTCTAAATTTTTTCGATCAACTTTTTTCAAATGTTTGACCCTATTTCTAAAAATGTCGACCTCTTTTGAAATTTCGATTCAAAAGATAGAGAGAGATACTGCATTTCTTCTTCACATTTCATAAACTTCGAAATTCAAATGTTCTCATTTTTTTAGTTTTCACTTTTTCCAAATGCTTACTTATTTTATTAATCGCAAGACTATTTCAGTTTCGTCTTTCTTTAGAATTTCGATTTATTTTGTAAATTCTGAATTTTTTGAAAATGCTTACACACAATTTCGATTTATTCACAAAATTGTGATTGTGACTGTTTTTAAATTCGATTTTTCCAAAACATTTCAATTCTTTTTGAAAATTTGAATCTTGTAAGTCTCAACTTTTGAAAAAATCCACTCTCTCGGGTGTTTGATTTTTTTTAATTTGACTTTTTTCAAAATTTTGACTTTTTCTCCATATTTTGACCTTTCTAAAAATGATGACTTTTTTGGAAAGTCTTAGTACTTTTTGTATTGAAAATTTTCAAACATATTTTGACTTCTATTCGAGTATTTTTTCACATTTTGAAAACTTCAAAATGCAAATTTTCTTATTTTTTTGAGTTTCCACTTTTGTTGTATATTTACTTTGCAAGACTTTTTCACTTTCGCCTTTCTTTAGGGTTTTGATTTATTTTTTAAATTCTGAATTTTTCAAAAATGTTTACACAAAATTTGCTATTGAAAATTTTTAAACATTTTTTGACTTTTTTCAAGCATCTCTTTAGGTGGAACGGACTGGTCTTTGGTTATCTTCAAAAATTGAAACGCAAATCTTGCCCCCTGAAACCAAGAACGATTAAAAAATACAAAGATTGCTCTAACGAGTTACGATAGCCAAGCTATCATCTTCAGAGAGATACTGCATTTCTTCTTCACATTTCATAAACTTCGAAATTCAAATGTTCTCATTTTTTTTAGTTTTCACTTTTTTCAAATGCTTACTTATTTTATTAATCGAAAGACTTTTTCAGTTTCGTCTTTCTTTAGAATTTCCATTTATTTTGTAAATTCTGAATTTTTTGAAAATGTTGACACAAAATTTCGATTTATTCACAAAATTGTGATTGTGACTGTTTTTAAATTCGATTTTTCCAAAACATTTCAATTCTTTTTGAAAATTTGAATCTTGTAAGTTTCAACTTTTGAAAAAATCCACTCTCTCGAGTGTTTGATTTTTTTTAATTTGACTTTTTTCAAAACTTTGACTTTTTCTCCAAATTTTGACTTTCTAAAAATGATGACTTTCGTGGAAAGTCTTAGTACTTTTTTTATTGAAAATTTTCAAACATATTTTGACTTCTATTCGAGTATTTTTTCACATTTTGAAAACTTCAAAATGCAAATTTTCTTATTTTTTTGAGTTTCCACTTTTGTTGTATATTTACTTTGCAAGACTTTTTCACTTTCGCCTTTCTTTAGGGTTTTGATTTATTTTCTAAATTCTGAATTTTTTAAAAATGTTTACACAAAATTTTTTATTGAAAATTTTTAAACATTTTTTGACTTTTATCAAGCATCTCTTTAGTTGGAACGGACTGGTCTTTGGTTATCTTCAAAAATTGAAACGCAAATCTTGCCCCCTGAAACCAAAAATGAATAAAAAATACAACAAAGATTGCTCTAACGAGTTACGATAGCCAAGCTTATCATCTTCAGAGAGATACTGCATTTCTTCTTCACATTTTATAAACTTCGAAATTCAAATGTTCTCATTTTTTTAGTTTTCACTTTTTCCAAATGCTTACTTATTTTATTAATCGAAAGACTTTTTCAGTTTCGTCTTTCTTTAGAATTTCCATTTATTTTGTAAATTCTGAATTTTTTGAAAATGTTTACACAAAATTTCGATTTATTCACAAAATTGTGATTGTGACTGTTTTTAAATTCGATTTTTCCAAAACATTTCAATTCTTTTTGAAAATTTCAATCTTGTAAGTTTCAACTTTTAAAAAAATCCGCTTTCTCGAGTGTTTGATTTTTTTTAATTTGACTTTTTTCAAAACTTTGACTTTTTCTCCAAATTTTGACTTTCTAAAAATGATGACTTTCGTGGAAAGTCTTAGTACTTTTTTTATTGAAAATTTTCAAACATATTTTGACTTCTATTCGAGTATTTTTTCACATTTTGAAAACTTCAAAATGCAAATTTTCTTATTTTTTTGAGTTTCCACTTTTGTTGTATATTTACTTTGCAAGACTTTTTCACTTTCGCCTTTCTTTAGGGTTTTGATTTATTTTCTAAATTCTGAATTTTTTAAAAATGTTTACACAAAATTTTTTATTGAAAATTTTTAAACATTTTTTGACTTTTATCAAGCATCTCTTTAGTTGGAACGGACTGGTCTTTGGTTATCTTCAAAAATTGAAACGCAAATCTTGCCCCCTGAAACCAAAAATGAATAAAAAATACAACAAAGATTGCTCTAACGAGTTACGATAGCCAAGCTTATCATCTTCAGAGAGATACTGCATTTCTTCTTCACATTTTATAAACTTCGAAATTCAAATGTTCTCATTTTTTTAGTTTTCACTTTTTCCAAATGCTTACTTATTTTATTAATCGAAAGACTTTTTCAGTTTCGTCTTTCTTTAGAATTTCCATTTATTTTGTAAATTCTGAATTTTTTGAAAATGTTTACACAAAATTTCGATTTATTCACAAAATTGTGATTGTGACTGTTTTTAAATTCGATTTTTCCAAAACATTTCAATTCTTTTTGAAAATTTCAATCTTGTAAGTTTCAACTTTTAAAAAAATCCGCTTTCTCGAGTGTTTGATTTTTTTTAATTTGACTTTTTTCAAAACTTTGACTTTTTCTCCAAAATTTGACTTTCTAAAAATGATGACTTTCGTGGAAAGTCTTAGTACTTTTTTTATTGAAAATTTTCAAACATATTTTGACTTCTATTCGAGTATTTTTTCACATTTTGAAAACTTCAAAATGCAAATTTTCTCATTTTTTTGAGTTTCCACTTTTGTTGTATATTTACTTTGCAAGACTTTTTCACTTTCGCCTTTCTTTAGGGTTTTGATTTATTTTCTAAATTCTGAATTTTTTGAAAATGTTTACAGAAAATTTTTTATTGAATATCTTTAAACATTTTTTGACTTTTTTCAAGCATCTCTTTAGTTGGAACGGACTGGTCTTTGGTTATCTTCAAAAATTGAAACGCAAATCTTGCCCCCTGAAACCAAGAACCATTAAAAAATACAACAAAGATTGCTCTAACAAGTTTCGATAGCCAAGCTATCATCTTCAGAGAGATACTGCATTTCTTCTTCACATTTCATAAACTTCGAAATTCAAATGTTCTCATTTTTTTTAGTTTCCACTTTTTTCAAATGCTTACTTATTTTATTAATCGCAAGACTTTTTCAATTTCGTCTTTCTTTAGGATTTCAATTTATTTTGTAAATTCTGAATTTTTTGAAAATGTTTACACAAAATTTCGATTTATTCACAAAATTGTGTTTGTGACTGTTTTTAAATTCGATATTTCCAAAACATTTCAATTCTTTTTGAAAATTTCAATCTTGTAAGTTTCAACTTTTGAAAAAATCCACTCTCTCGAGTGTTTGATTTTTTTTAATTTGACTTTTTTCAAAATTTTGACTTTTTCTCCAAATTTTGACTTTCTAAAAATGATGACTTTCGTGGAAAGTCTTAGTACTTTTTTTATTGAAAATTTTCAAACATATTTTGACTTCTATTCGAGTATTTTTTCACATTTTGAAAACTTCAAAATGCAAATTTTCTTATTTTTTTGAGTTTCCACTTTTGTTATATATTTACTTTGCAAGACTTTTTCACTTTCGCCTTTCTTTAGGGTTTTGATTTTATTTTCTAAAATCTGATTTTTTCGAAAATGTTTACAGAAAATTGTTTATTGAAAATTTTTAAACATTTTTTGACTTTTTTCAAGCATCTCTTTAGTTGGAACGGACTGGTCTTTGGTTATCTTCAAAAATTGAAACGCAAATCTTGCCCCCTGAAACCAAGAACGATTAAAAAATACAACAAAGATTGCTCTAACGAGTTACGATAGCCAAGCTATCATCTTCAGAGAGATACTGCATTTCTTCTTCACATTTCATAAACTTCGAAATTGAAATGTTCTCATTTTTTTTAGTTTCCACTTTTTTCAAATGCTTACTTATTTTATTAATCGCAAGACTTTTTCAGTTTCGTCTTTCTTTAGAATTTCGATTTATTTTGTAAATTCTGAATTTTTTGAAAATGTTTACACAAAATTGTGATTGTGACTTTTTAAATTCGATTTTTCCAAATCATTTCAATTCTTTTTGAAAATTTGAATCTTGTAAGTTTCAACTTTTGAAAAAATCCAATCTCTCGAGTTTGTTTTTTTTAATTTGACTTTTTTCAAAATTTTGACTTTTTCTCCAAATTTTGGCTTTTCAAAAAATGACAACTTCTTTGGAAGGTCTTACTGCTTTTTTTATTGAAAATTTTCAAACATTTTTTGACTTCTATTCAAGTATTTTTTCACATTTTGAAACCTTCGAAATTCAAATTTTCAAATTTTTTTTGAGTTTCCAATTTTATTACATATTTGCTTTGCAAGACTTTTTCAGTTTCGCCTTTCTTTAGGGTTTTGATTTATTTTCTAAATTCTGAATTTTTTGAAAATGTTTACACAAAATTTCGATCTAATCTCAAAATTGTGATTCTTTTAAAAAATAATTTTAACTATCCAAAATATCGACTTTTTCTAAATTTTACTTCTAAGGTTAAAATTTCAAGGTATAGTCGAAATGTAATGATTAGGGTGAAAAATACTTCGGCATTTCCACAAAAAACATTTCTCGATTGGATTTAAATTTGAAATTTCGAGAAGAAACATCGCCTTGTCCAAAAAATACTTTTTTCAAATTTCTATCTAAACGTTGCGATTTATAATTAAAAATGTTTTCTCCAAATTTCGATTTTAGTTTAAATTAAAATTAAAGCCAATATTTCAAATTCAAATATTTTACCAGAAAATTGACTTGAAATTTTGTAATATTTTAAATAAATGAAGCTTTTCTCCAAATTACATTCTTTTTAATTGAAATTTCGATGTTAATTTTAAAATTACAAAAATATTCTCGAATGTTTAAGATTAAGAATTTCAAATTTAAAGCAAAACTTAAAATTAGACTAGGAAGGAAATCAGAATTTAAGTAAACCTCTAAAAAATAGTTAAAATTTGGGGAAAAATTTGGAAACAAATTCCAGAATTTTTGAATTTAAATATTTTCTTTTGTTGATAAAATCGTTAATACTTCTTTAATTTTTTACAGAAAATTTTAAACCTTTCATAAAAATGTCAAAATTTCAATAACAGGTACTGGAAATTGTGTTATTTTTTTTTTAATAAATTTAGTTTTCTTTCACGGTTTTCATTTTGTTTAAATTCAGAATTTTGAGAAAATAGTGAAAATTTCAAAGGAAAACTGAAGCAGTTTTAAATTTCGAGAAAAAAGACGAAATATTGGAAATTTTGTTGGTTTTCTTAGCTTATGTAAGACTGTCTACTTTTCATTTTTATTTAAGTATTTAACAGTGCTCAGTAAAGGTGATTAGTAGCTAAACATATAAATTGTTTGCAAGTAGAATACAATCTAGACTGCAAACTCATGCAGACCTCCAGGCGTGTATAGTGAATCATAGGTAGCTGAACTACCAACAGTTGAAACACTGCCACCTAGCGAAGCGGTTGCTCTCTAGGAAAGTTCCCAGAAGACAAGGATTCTAATGCATAGAACAATGGGTTTGAACATTTATTAGATTCGAAACAAGATCGAAACCGATTTATTTTCTATATTCTGAATTTTTTGAAAATGTTTACACACAATTTCGATCCATTCTCAAAATTGATTCCTTTGAAAATTTTGATTTTTTCTATAAATTTGAACATATTGAAACGCTGATTTTTGAAAACTTCTAATCTTTTTTTTAGTTGCCACCTTTGTCCAACTTGTGACGATTTTTCGAAATTTTGATCTTTTTTTTAAAAATTAGGACTCTTTTTTTAAAATTTCAACTGTTTTTAAAATTATAACTGTTTTCGAGGTTTCGACTTTTTTCGAGGTTTCGACTTTTTTCGAGGTTTCGACTTTTATGTAGTAAATTGAAATTCCATTTGAAAAAATCGATTTTTTTTAATTTTCATTTTTTTGAAAAATTGGATTTTTTTCAAAATTTCGACACTTATGTTTTCGAACGTTTTTAGAATGTTCGCTTTTTTGAAAATTTCGACATTTCATCATCAAAATTTCAACTTTTTTTCAAAGCTGTAACTTTGTTCAGAATTTGATTTTTTTTTGGATAATTTCTCACTTTATTGAAGATTTCGACTTTTAGAAATTTTGACACAAAGCTTTTTTCTCAAAATTTTGATTCTTTTAAATTTTGGTTTGTTTATAAATATGATTATGTCGAAACATTTTTTTTTTTAAACTGTTACCTTTTTTCAAAATATTCACCTTTTTTTGAAAATTTCCGCTTTTGTTTAAACTTTTTAGTATTTGTCGAAGTTTTAACTTTTTATGTTTAAAAATTCTGACTATTTCAAAAATTTTATCTTTTTCTCGTAGGTTCGACTTTTGTGTAATAAAGTTGAGAAATTCTACTTTTTTTAAAATATTTTCACTTTTTGAAATTCTCGAGTTGTTTCAAAATTTTCATTATTTTAAAAAATTTCTACCTTTTATCGTTAAAATTTAGACTTTTATCGATGTTACGGCCTTTTTCAGAATGTGAAAATTTTTCGAAATTTCCATCTTTTTCCAAAAGATTTCAACTTTTTTCAAATGTTTGACCCAATTTTTAAAAATGTTAACCTTTTTTGAAATTTCGATTCGAAATTTAATTTTTTTTGCAAATCTGACTATTTTAAATTCGATATTTTCAAAACATTTCAATCCTGTTTGAAAATTTGAATCTTATAAATTTCAACTTTTGCAAATATCGACTCTCTTGATTGTTTAATTTTTTTTTAATTTGACTTTTTTCAAAATTTCGACTTTCTAAAAATGATGACTTTTTTGGAAGTCTGCCTGCGATTTTTATTGAAAATTCTTAAACATTTTTTCAAGCATCTCTTTAGGCGAAACGAACTGGTCTTTGGTTATATTGATAAATTGAAATATAAATCTTGTCCCCTGAAACCAAAAACGATTAAAAAATACAACAAAGATTGCTCTAATGCATTTCGATAGCCAAGCTATCATCTTCAGAGAGATACTGCATTTCTTCACATTTTGAAAACTTCGAAATTCAGATTTTCTTATTATTTTTTTTAGTTTCTTTTTCTGGAAGTTTCGACTTTTGTGTAGTAAATTTGAGAAATTCGACTTTTTTCTGAATATTTTCACTCTTTGAAATTCTCGAATTTTTTCAAAATTTTCATAATTTTTAAAAATTTCTACCATTTATCGTCAAAACTTGGACATTTATCGAAGTTAGGGCCTTTTTCAGAATTTGAAAATTTATCGTAATTTCTATCTTTTTTCAGAAGTTCAAATTTTTGTGAAAACTTCAACATTCTTTCAAAAGTGTTGACCGTTCTCTCGAAGCTTCGTTCACAATTTTTTACATTTTTTTTAACAATCTTATTTTCCAAATTAGGAATTTTTCAATTTTGAACGAATTCTATAAAACGAATTCAAGACAATTAAATTTCGATTTTAAAACTGCCATTTTAAAAAGCAGCATTTTTCAAGTTTAAACTGAAAAGTTACAAAAAAAATAATCGAAATTTAGAAGTATTTTCGAGAAGTAGGAAAGCATTTTTTTTAACATTTTAATGTTTCTTTGGGAAAACCCATTTCCGAATTTTGATTTTGCATTAAAATTTTGGAAAAGAAAAAAGAAGAAATCGAAATTCAAAGTTTTTTCACCTTAATCCCTGCATTACAACTTTAGTCTAGAAACTTTAATTTTAAATTAAAAAAATAATTCATAAAAAAGATAAAATAAGCACTGATTACCTGCAAAGAATTAAATAAATTTGTGTAGACACATTGATTAACGATATCGAATAGAATGCAACCTAGACTGCAAATTCATGTAGCCCTCCAGGCGTGTATAGTGAATCATAGGTAGCTGAACTACTATCAGTTGAAACACTGCCACCTAGCGAAGCGGTTGCTCTCTAGGAAAAGTTCCCAGAAGACAAGGATTCTAATGCGCGCCTGGAGAGCTGCATGAATTTGTAGTATAGGTTGCATTCTACCTGCATGCGACATTGTTGGCGATGGCCATAGTTTCTCTATCGACCAATAGATGTCGATAGTACTAAGAAGTCACACGCTTGACATCCGTGAATTCTTTAGTCTTATTTGTCGGAACATTTGTTAGTATTCGAGTTGGATGTACCAAACTGACGAGATCTAACAAGATCGAAACCGGTATTTGGTTTCCAAACTTCGAATATAATAAATGTTCAAACCTATTGGTTTTTTTGTGCATTAGAATCCTTAACGATATCGATTTTAAACGCGCGTATAGGCAACTTAAAATACAATATTATGTTATTATTCATTACATAAAAATCGCTTTACCGTTAATGCCCATTTTTAATATCTTTGATGTTGAATTTTGAAAAATCCTCTTTTAGTGCTCACCTACGTATTACGGGGAAGATCTGCGTGAAATTTTATACTCCTAAACCCATCAATTTACCCCGTGCGTGATTCAGCGTACATATCTTAAGAGTGTATTTTTGAGGTCAAAATAAGATTTTTTCTTTCTATAAACATGTGTCCCTCTCCGAGTCACATTGTATCCCCCTCCGAGTCACATTGTGTCCCCCTCCGAGTCACATTGTGTCCCCCTCCGAGTCACATTGTGTCCGGTAGCATGCCGAGACGTAACAAAATGCAAAACGTTTACGTATATTCTAAACCAGTCTTTCCCAAACATTAGAAACTTTCTTTTTTTTTGTTGGAAATTTCGATATTTCAAGATTTACATTATTTTCAAATTTTGACCTTTTGGTAAAAATTTCGATTTAAAATTTTCGGCTTTTTATCGCAATTTCTATCTCTTATAAATATCGATTTATTAAAAAAAATCGACATACAAAATTTCCACTTTTTTTCAAGTCCCCGTTTTTATCAACATTTCGACTTTTTCTCGAAATTGTGCGATCAAATTTTCTTTGTCTCGAAATGTTTTTTTAATTTGTGAACATTTTTAATTTTTTTGAAGAATCTGATTTTCTAAATTGCGTATTTTTAAATGTTGAATGAGTTTTATAAAACGAAATTGGGACTTAATTTTTACGATTTCTACTGAAAATTTTCACTTTTTTTGAACATTTCGAATTTTTTGAATACATATTTTGAATGTTGACTTATTTTGAAAGTTCAATTTTTTAACAAGTCGTCCTTTTTCAGAATCTTATTTACTTTTCGATTTATTTTGAAATCTTGATTTGCTTTTAAATATTTGAATTTTTTGAAAATATTCGAATTTTTTAAAAATATGCGAATTTTTTGAAATTCCAAATATTGACACAAAACGTCAACATTTTTTCAAATTTTCAAGTTTTTCTAAACATTTTGGCTTTTTTTTGTACATTTTATCTTTTTGAAACAGTTTTGTTAATTTTGAAGTTTTTTGATAATTTCGAAGTTTGTCCAGTTTCGATTTTTATATAAATTCGACTTTTATTTAAAAAATTCGACATTTTTTGAAAATTTCGACTTTTTAACCAGTTGGTTTTTTTTAAATTGTGACTTTAATAATTTTGCCTTTCTTTAAGCTCTTCATTTTTTGGTGGAACGGACTGATCCTTGGTTATCTCCAAAAATTGAAATACGAATCTTGTTCCCTGAAACAAGAAAAATTAAAAAACACAATAAATGTTGCTCTAACGCGTTTCGTTAGCCATGTTATCATATGTTGTGTTGTTTTTTAATCTTTCTTGGTTTCAGGTGACAAAATCTGTATTACAATTTCTCTAAGATTTCGATTTATTTTTCGACTTTTTTGGAATTTTACACAAAATTTTAATCTTTTCTCAAAATTGTGACTTTTTCAGAATTTTCATTTTTTCTATAAATTTGGTCAGTAGAAATAATTATTTTTCAGAACTTTTAGCTTTTATTTGAAATTTTTCACTTTCATTCGTTTTTTTAACAGTTTTTTGGCCTTTTTTTTGAAAAATTCAACTTTTTTAAAATTTCTCCACTTTTCTCGAAGTTTCAACTTTCATGTAATAAATTGGACTTTTATTTTAAAATTTCACGTCATTTTTAATTTTCACTTTTTTGAGAAATTGATTTTTTTTTTCAAAATCTCGACATTTTTCAAATCTTCAATCTTTTTTTACAATTTTTATTTCTTGAAAATTTTGTCGCTTTGTCATCAAAATTCTTACTTTTTCTTTTTGGAATTTTTTTCCAAATCTTTCCCTTTTTTCAAAATCTCTCGTTTTTTTTAAATCTCTCCTTTTTTTTTCAAAATTTCGACATTTGTGATTGACTTTTTTAAACCTTCTTTAAAAATGTTAATCTTCCATTCGCAACTTTTATTGTAACTTTGACCTTTTGAAAAATTCGCCTGTTCGTAAAAATCTTTAATTTTTAATTGGGAATTTTTAAATTTTGAAATAATTTGATTGACTTTTAATTTAAAAAATTCACCTTTTTTCAAATTTTCAACGTTTTTTAAAAATTTGACATTTTTATTTGGAAGTGTCGACGTTTTATCATAAAAATTTCGACTTTTTCCTGAAGTTTAACTTTTTTCAGAATTCGATTTTGGTGGAACGGACTGGTCCTTGGTTATCTTCAAAAATTGAAATACAAATCTTGTCCCCTGAAATCAGGAAAGGTTAAAAAACATAACAAAGGTTTCGCTAGCCAAACTATCATCTTAAGAAGGATATTGAAGATGATAGCTTGGGTATCTTGTAAAGGTTTTGATTTTGGGTTCAAAGTTGAAAAGAAAGCTTACATAATATTGTTGTGCGTTATCGGTTCGAGGATTAATACGCCGTGAATTGTAGCCACTTTATTTCCAAACTGAACTCGGAACACTACAATTGTAATTCACGTAACTTACCAACTAATTAACACTGATTAATGAACTAACTTATTCATTGACTAACTAACACTGTGTAATGAACTAACTAACTCATTGACTGAGTAACTGAGGGAAAGCCGACCGCGTTTATATACCTTACCGGTATTCTAGACTAAATCCATACAGATAAGGCTTATCGTTCGCGGAATCTTCTGGAGTGCTTATCTGCCGTTTGCTTCATTACCGCGGCCGCTTCCCTTTATTAAATTTTTCTAAAAAAATTCCTTAAGTACCAGATTCTATGCAAGTAGAATACAACCTAGACTGCAAATTCATGCAGCCCTCCAAGCGTCTATAGTGAATCATAGGTAGCTGAACTACCAACAGTTGAAACACTGCCACTTAGCGAAGCGGTTGCTCTCTAGGAAAGTTCCCAGAAGACAAGGAATCTAATGCACAGAGCAATAGGTTTGAATATTTATTAGATTCGAAGTTTGGAAACCAAAGACCGGTTCCGATCTTGATCTAACAAGATCGAAACCGGTCTTTGGTTTCCAAACTTCGAATCTAATAAATGTTCAAACCTATTGATCTGTGCATTAGAACCAAATTCTATAATTACATTTCGTTGCAATATTGTAAACTTGAAATAAAAATTCTGAGAGAGTACGAGGTTAAAACTGATTGAAATAACCTGCATGCTTATAAGTCCAGAACTATGAAGTTCCTACTATCACAATTCATATCATAATTCAATTAACGCGTATGGAGGGTTTGTAAGAGAGACCAATCTTCCGCCCACTCGAAAATAATCGTCAACGGAACTGTAATCGTGTGTTTAATAAATTTCGTGTTAGATTAGTCGACCTATATCACATGTTATTGATTAATCGTTATTCTGTTCTATCGTTTTGAAACAATTAGACCATCATGAATATTTAAAGACAGAAAATGAGAATTATAGCTGATATAACATGAGTGGTTTTTTTTTCAGAAATGTCAAATGGATCTACCTCTGATTAGAAAATATTCAAAACATGCTTCCATCAGAGAATAACTCCTAGGGCTATGCCCAATTGTTGCCCACAGGGTTCCCTTCCCAAGGGAATAATCATTCTAGTGATCTTTGTACTTATTATTTTGGAATACTTATTTGGATCCATAACAGAATCGACGAATTATGTATTTAATTCCACAAGGTAAGTACTTTTATTCTTCATGGTGGACTCGTATTGGCCGAAAACATGTTTATTAATTTTATTTAAAATTTCGGCGAACCAGCTTGGAAATATTTAAATTTTTATTAACTTTCATTAACAAAAATTGCAATATTTCCAAACTGAGCCGCAGAAATGTTAAATAAATTAAATGCAAGCACCTTCTATTTCAAAAACCATTTCCCCAACGATATTTTCAGATTTCAGATTGCTACGGAAAAACAGATGCACAGTTCAAGTCCTCTACTCAAACTGCTACTGAATAAATCGTCGAAAAATGGCTCAAACGACACCTATAAAATTCTAGTCAACGCGCAAAATACTGAAGTGTATATATCTCAAAATGTTAGCACAAACGTTTATGATTACGTCAATAATAGTATTAATTCGACTGATGAGGCGCTGACGTCGAAACGTGGACTTTTAGCGTCGAGCACAACACTTAAACATTTAGTCAATTCAACGTCGCTTCCGCTTTGCCCCGAAGATCCTCCCTATTTACGTAAGTTATGTTACTTGGCAGAATTTATTTAAAAAATTGGAAAAGGAAAACTTCTATAAAAGGTTGAAATTTCGATAATAAACGCCAGAGTTTTAGTCACCGTGCACTCATCCGCAGTTTTTGCGAAGATTTTAACGCCACCTCTTAGTTAATAGCACATTTACTTAGGGATTCCAGGGAGAATTGATTATGAATATTTTGAGAAAAGATATACCCAGAAAATTTAAATGCTTCAAAATTTTTTTTTTTCCAAAATTGGATGAATGTTATTCATGAAACCTTAAAACTATTTTTAGTTAATTGTGTACTTAAAAAAATGTATATCAAAATTTTATTTAACATTTCTATGTAGAAATGTAGAAAATAAAATTAATAAACAAACGATCAAAATAAAAATTTTTCATTCTAGCAGGTAGAAAATTTCAAAAAGAGTTAAGAAAAATAACCGAATTTCAAGAAAAATCTTCAAATTGAGAAAGTGCGGGTGACAGTGATGATTTACATATAAGTTGTAAAAATTATAGCTTAGGGTCCTACCATCTTGGGGAGCCTCTACTACCTTAAGGGGCTTCCGCATAGGGTTGAGAATCTTTCTTTTTGGTACCAAAATTCCTGAAGAACGTCGAATCATAAAAAGGAACTTTAGGTGACCAGAAATTATCAAGGCAGTGTAATGACCTTTTTTTTTGCTCGAAACACCGTTCCTATATCTCAAATAGCTTAGGCCCTCATCAAGTTTAAATTTGACCTCTGAGGGAGCCCAAAATTCATTCCATCGCAATATTTGTACCTCAAGAATCTACCTCTCCATTATACGTTTTTATTTAACAAACACCAAGTTAATTATTGGCATATATTTCAGTTGGCAAAGTTGAAGTGGTTAAGAATCCAGTTCCTAGTGTCCAGCAATTAGTGAAGCGGTTCTCATGGTTGAAACCGGGTGGTCATTGGAAACCAAATAATTGTTTGGTTCCTAAGAAGGTCGCCATAATCATTCCGTTTAGATGTCGAGGCGAACATCTCCTTCTGTTTTTGCAACACATGCATCCGTTTCTGAAGCGTCAGCAACTGGATTACACCATTTTCATTATAGAGCAAGAAGATGGTACTCCATTCAACAGAGCGATGCTAATGAACATCGGTTTTAAAGAAGCTCTCAAAAGACGCAACTACGATTGCTTTATTTTTCACGACGTGGATCTTCTTCCGGAAAATGATAGAAATATATATAATTGCCCCCAGCAACCCAGGCATATGAGTGTTGCTGTTGATTGCTTGCGCTACAGGTAAATCTTGTTTTATTTTTGGATACCAAATGCACCTCAACGACTTTATATGTTACATACATTCACATATTGATCATAATAGATAACTCATAGGATAGGTATTGTTAACTTTGATTAGTGGAATAGCTTTTACGCTGGATGCTGGATCCTTTAATTTATATTGCACAGAGAAACTTCTTATTGCATGATTAACTTTTTATTGACCTTAATTGACATTTGCAAACATCAGTGTTGCCAGTGGTAGGGATGATCGATATTCATCGATGGTGAATGAACATCGATGTTTAGTGGAAAAACATCAGATGTTAAGTTTTCGATAATATTGACACATCGATTAAATTTATTAAATTTAATATATTTAATATTAAATTTATTTAATTTATTAAATATCATGTAGTCATATTTCAAAAATTGTTTTAGAATATTGTCAACAAACAATAAAAATTTAAATATTTCCAAACTGGGCCGAAGAAATGTTAAATAAAATTAATAAACATCGATGTTATGAGAATAAAATCGGAACATCGATATCGATACACTCCAAATCTAGCCCAGTGATTTTCAACTTTTTTTTCGTCACGGCGCACTTTTAATAATTTAAAAACTTGGCGGCACACTAACATTATATAAATTTTAAAATCCTCTGCTATTTTACCGTATGCAGCCGTAAAATTTGGCGGCACACTTCAAGAATCTCGCGGGACAGTAAAGTGCCGCGGCACAATGGTTGAGAATCACTGGTCTAGACCATCTAGCGTGGTTAGGTGTAACAATGTTGCATACACTCATATCACACTAAATGTCGGTGGTCGATGTAACCAAAGTAAAACTAACAAAATAAAAAACTGCCAATTTCAAGCCGCGGTCAATCTTTTTTCTTGTTTAAGAATAAAGCGGGAGCGAGTGTTAGAAGTTAATTTTTTTTTGTAATGAAACCTCGAAAGCAAAATAACAGGTATAGTAAATGTACCCTATATTGTACTCTATGTCTGTCCGGTAAACTCAAACTTTTGCGGTAATGTAACCCAACAATCTACCATGAATTTGCTTACGTCGCTTACTATATATATATATATATATACCTTATAATAAAATGGATTGTTTTTTTTTTTACCTAAAACATCGATGTTTTCGGACATCGATATTTTTCTTTCGATATTCATCGTACATTGATACTTTTGAAGCGATGTTAATATTGATGTCAATATCGATGTTTTTCTAATATCGATCATCCTTAGCCACTGGTAGCGGAATTACGCTATTGGTAGCGACTTTTGAAGTAGGGATGTCGATTCATTTTTAATTTTAAAAATGAATTGAATTGATCGATTATTTAATCGATCAATTCGAATCGTGCGCAAAAGAATCGATTCTCCATTAAATTGGGTGCAGGAAGATCGATTTCCGATAAATCGCTTTGTTGGTAAAATTTTTAAACATTTCTAATTAAAAAAATTGAATGGTAATGATGAATTGGCCTCATATCTCCCACATCAAAAATATCAACTTTACGCAGTACAAAGGTTAAAATGTAGTGACAAAGCATTCAAAAACGGAAATTACGTAATATTTTATAGGCAACACAAAGCTTAAAGAAAATGGCGCCACAATTATGTCTAGCTTGTGGTTGGCAGTTGGACCCATTTATTATATTCTATGGTTTGTATATTTTTTGTACATAACTGCAAGTTGATTAAATAAGGTTAGTGTTTACGATTGTAATTTTGTTTTTTATGGCTTTTCAGTGTAACTTTAAAATAAATGGTCAAAATAAATACGTTCACATAACAATCACAGAAATAAAATGCCAGTAACAGTCGATTTCATAATCGCAAGCTAAAAGTTGCTTTAACTAAAGTGCACTTTAAGCTAAAATTAACTTTAAATTTTCTGGCAATTTCAAAATCAGATTTTAACTAAAGCGGACTTTAGCAAATCTAAAGTTAGGTTGGTACTGCTGTTTCTGTCAAATACAAAGAATTTATATGATTCAGAGGTAATCTATGCACGAACCAAATAATCGAGCGAGCATTAGAGGTTACAAATATTTTGCCTTTGAAATTCACGTGGTTGACGTGTTTGTGATTTAATGAATTTTGTTGCAATAAAGACTGAACAGTATTTTTCGTTAAACAAAATCGTTCAAAAAAGCTTACATCATCGTAATCGACGAAATAATCTTTTCTATTTTGATATACTTTTGGTTTTCGTAAGTGGATATACACTTCATTGTCAGATCAACTGGAGCTCGAAGAGGAAAACATAATTTTTTATAACAGATTCACTAGCTCTTAATAACAGGAGAGGTTAAAATATAAGGTTATTTTTATACTTAAAGTGCATTTTAAAATTTAAAATAGACAATTCCTTCTTTTAAGTTAAAGTCGATTTTAAAGCTTAAAAATTGTTTATGAAATTAGATTTGATAGGTAAAATGGACTTTAAAGTTAAACTTCACTTTAAATCCCTTATGAAATCGGCTGTAATCAAACACACTAAAAACTGACAGAATAACAGTTTAGCGGAACAAGCAATGATGGCGCCATAGTTATCTTTCCTATTCAGTCAACGACGTAACGAATGAAAAGAAATGTTAATGCTACCATCTGTTGGCTTATTAACGTAGCTATTACTGGTAGATGAAAGTGAAGAATAACATAACGACATAAATATATGTACTTACATAAACAATGTTTGTCATTAAATTTGCAGTGACCTGCATGTAAGGTAAATCGATTCGATTCTTAGGATTTTTAAATCGTTCATTAGATCCATCTTGCATTTGAGATTAATCTAAAAAACCACCTTGAGACTTGAAAAGATCGATTTTTCGATTAATCGATCGCAGATCGACATCCCTATTTTGAAGCATTAAGCGGCGCAGGGCGGTGACGATAAGGTAGCGGAATTTTGAGAAAGCCCAAATTTTTACATTTTATTTTTAAAAACTGAGTCAAGCATAAATAAACTAGTTATTGAAAAACTTACATAACGATTTATTCAATGAGCCATTTGACAGAGCACAGTTAACAACAATTTTACGTTTAGAAAGTCAATCACAATCATTGCAGAAATCTTCAGAAAATTTAATTTTTATTTTTCTTATGGAAAAATATGTATTTCCCCGAAGATACTATGTTACTCGATGATTTTGAAGCCGTTTAAAATAGCTCGCAGCTACGGTGATAATTCTTTTTTAACCTTAGTTAGCAGTCTTTATTTTAAAAGTAAACGAAAGGTTTTTTATATCTTTGACTTAAATTAACCTCCGAAGGTAAAACCATGTATTTATCGTTAAGGTCAAGTTTTTTGTAGAATTCTTTACCATTTCTGAGTTAGGTAGCGGCCGGTAGCAGAATTTTGCAGATCCGGTAGCGGCATTAGGCATTGAACGACTGGCAACACTGGCAACCATAGAACATAAGTAACGTTCAATGCCAACTTAAACAAAGTATTAATTCAAATATTGATTTGGCGTTTCACAACAGTACGCATTATTGATCAAAGTTGTTATTTTGCTAGGCTTCCATACCCCGCAATCTTCGGTGGTGTATCAGCTTTAACCAAGGAGCATTTTGAGCTGTTGAACGGTTTTTCTAATTCATTTTGGGGTTGGGGAGGCGAAGATGATGACATGTCCAATAGGATCAAATACCATCATCTATTCATTTCAAGATATCCACCCACCATCGCTAGATACACAATGTTGACACACGAAAAAAACAAACCTAGTCCTAACAGGTGAGTTATTAACCGAGCATTTTCACCCCTTAATTTGAAATATCCGTCCTCAGGTATGACAACTTGAAAGCTGGTCAAAAGAAATTTGATAACGATGGACTGAACAACTTGAAGTATAAAGTTGTTCAAAGTAAAAATCATCTCCTCTACACTTGGATATTAGTGGCTCTTGATCGTCCTAGTTGATAAGATTAATTATTAACATTTCAATCAAGATAATAATAGCCCCAAAAATCTGCCAAAATCTCCTCCTAGAGATATTAGAAATAATTTCGTTAATATTTTGTCAAATTCGTTTTTATGATGAAGTGATATTTACCGCTGTTTTACAACTTTACGCAATACTTTGTACAGTATTATGCTTAATTGTGTTACTTTTAATTCCCTTATCATTCAATTAAGATAAGTTTGTACCTAATAAGGAAGTGATATTTATAAATAGAAATTTTAAACGAGAGTGAGACATGCATATATTTTTTTAGTTTACAATGACGGGTTTATTTTTGCTCTAGTATACGTAGTATTGCCAAATTGTCGCTAAATAGGCTTAGGCTTTTTTGACCATTTTCGTCCTTTTCCGCTGCAGCGAATATATATATAAGGTGATCTTTGAAAGTATTATTGTTGTTTAAGTTCAAATTTTATTTTTTATTATAACGAGGAAACGCTCAAGTAGTTTTATTATTTAGTTCCTGATTTATCTAATAAACTTGAAGTTTAAGTTAAAATGTCCAATATTTTGCTGTGGTTTTAGTAGATATAAGAAAAACTGTATCCAGTTTTATTTGTTCGATATATTTGTATTTTTGTAATTTTGAGATTAAGCATATCAACCATTCCAGGTTTAGATCCAGTTGCAGAAAAATTGGTTGTTTACTTAAAATATCTATCGCAATTGATAGACTAAGTTAGATATTTATCCCCAACGTTTCTGTGACTGTATTTCAACGTTTACTTTAATTTATAATGAAATGTTACTTTTTATATTGAAATGATACGTATAAATAAATTTTCACAAGTAACCGATTTTTATTGATGTTTATCTCATATCGTCTCTGTTTTTAATCTCACTGAAAATACCGCGTTGCATTTTAAAACGTTAGACTTTCCCCTCGAAATTTTATTTTTTCTCGAAATTTTGGTCTTTTCTCTTAAAATATGCATTTTTGCTAAAATTCGACTTTATTTTCAAAAATCTACCTTTTGGTTTTTTCATTTAAAAATCATCTTTTTTTGAAATCCCGTCATTTTTTCTGAAAATAATAATTTTAAAGAAAAAACTCCAAATTTTCCAAACAAAATATGTAACAGATCAGAAGGATTCTAAGTATCTGTAAATTTAACTTTCTCCACGGAATTTCTTTTTCTCGAAAATTCACATCCTTTCCGAAATTCCGTTATTTCAGGTTTTTTTTCTAAAAATTTCGATCTTTTGGAATCTGAATATCTAGAAATTCTGACTGAATTTCTAAAGTTTCTGTAATTTTAGACTTTCCCCTCGAAATTTTACTTTTTCTCGAAATTTTGATCTTTTCTCTTAAAATATGCATTTTTGCTAAAATTCAACTTTATTTTCAAAAATCTACCCTTTGGTCTTTTCATTTAAAAATCATCATTTTTTGAAATCCCATCATTTTTTCTGAAAATAATAATTTTAAAGAAAAAACCCCAAATTTTCCAAACAAAAAAATGTAACAGATCAGAAGGATTCCAAGTATCTGTAAATTTAACTTTCTCCACGGAATTTCTTTTTCTCGAAAATTCACATCCTTTCCGAAATTCCGTTATTTCAGGTTTTTTTTCTAAAAATTTCGATCTTTTGGAATCTGAATATCTAGAAATTCTGACTGAATTTCTAAAGTTTCTGTAATTTTAGACTTTCCCCTCGAAATTTTACTTTTTCTCGAAATTTTGATCTTTTCTCTTAAAATATGCATTTTTGCTAAAATTCAACTTTATTTTCAAAAATCTACCCTTTGGTCTTTTCATTTAAAAATCATCATTTTTTGAAATCCCATCATTTTTTCTGAAAATAATAATTTTAAAGAAAAAACCCCAAATTTTCCAAACAAAAAAATGTAACAGATCAGAAGGATTCCAAGTATCTGTAAATTTAACTTTCTCCACGGAATTTCTTTTTCTCGAAAATTCACATCCTTTCCGAAATTCCGTTATTTCAGGTTTTTTTTCTAAAAATTTCGATCTTTTGGAATCTGAATATCTAGAAATTCTGACTGAATTTCTTAAGTTTCTGTACTTTTAGACTTTTCCCTCGAAATTTTACTTTTTCTCGAAATTTTGATCTTTTCTCTTAAAATATGCATTTTTGCTAAAATTCGACTTTATTTTCAAAAATCTACTCTTTGGTCTTTTCATTTAAAAATCATCATTTTTTGAAATCCCATCATTTTTTCTGAAAATAATAATTTTAAAGAAAAAACCACAAATTTTCCAAACAAAAAAATGTAACAGATCAGAAGGATTCCAAGTATCTGTAAATTTAACTTTCTCCACGGAATTTCTTTTTCTCGAAGATTCACATCCTTTCCGAAATTCCGTTATTTCAGGTTTTTTTCTAAAAATTTCGATCTTTAGGAATCTAAATATCTAGAAATTCTGACTGAATTTCTTAAGTTTCTGTACTTTTAGACTTTTCCCTCGAAATTTTACTTTTTCTCAAAATTTTGATCTTTTCTCTTAAAATATGCATTTTTGCTAAAATTCGACTTTATTTTCAAAAATCTACTCTTTGGTCTTTTCATTTAAAAATCATCATTTTTTGAAATCCCATCATTTTTTCTGAAAATAATAATTTTAAAGAAAAAACCACAAATTTTCCAAACAAAAAAATGTAACAGATCAGAAGGATTCCAAGTATCTGTAAATTTAACTTTCTCCACGGAATTTCTTTTTCTCGAAAATTCATATCCTTTCCGAAATTCCGTTATTTCAGGTTTTTTTTCTAAAAATTTCGATCTTTTGGAATCTAAATATCTAGAAATTCTGACTGCATTTCTTAAGTTTCTGTACTTTTAGACTTTTCCCTCGAAATTTTACTTTTTCTCGAAATTTTGATCTTTTCTCTTAAAATATGCATTTTTGCTAAAATTCGACTTTATTTTCAAAAATCTACTCTTTGGTCTTTTCATTTAAAAATCATCTTTTTTTGAAATCCCATCATTTTTTCTGAAAATAATAATTTTAAAGAAAAAACCCCAAATTTTCCAAACAAAAAAATGTAACAGATCAGAAGGATTTCAATTATCTGTAAATTTAACTTTCTCCACGGAATTTCTTTTTCTCGAAAATTCACATCCTTTCCGAAATTCCGTTATTTCAGGTTTTTTTTTTCTAAAAATTTCGATCTTTTGGAATCTAAATATCTAGAAATTCTGACTGAATTTCTTAAGTTTCTGTAATTTTAGACTTTCCCCTCGAAATTTTACTGTTTCTCGAAATTTTGATCTTTTCTCTTAAAATATGCATTTTTGCTAAAATTCGACTTTATTTTCAAAAATCTACCTTTTGGTCTTTTCATTTAAAAATCATCTTTTTTTGAAATCCCATCATTTTTTCTGAAAATAATAATTTTAAAGAAAAAACCCCAAATTTTCCAAACAAAAAAATGTAACAGATCAGAAGGATTTCAAGTATCTGTAAATTTAACTTTCTCCACGGAATTTCTTTTTCTCGAAAATTCACATCCTTTCCGAAATTCCGTTATTTCAGGTTTTTTTTCTAAAAATTTCGATCTTTTGAAATCTGAATATCTAGAAATTCTGACTGAATTTCTTAAGTTTCTGTAATTTTAGACTTTCCCCTCGAAATTTTACCTTTTCTCGAAATTTTGATCTTTTCTCTTAAAATATGCATTTTTGCTAAAATTCGACTTTATTTTCAAAAATCTACCTTTTGGTCTTTTCATTTAAAAATCATCATTTTTTGAAATCCCATCATTTTTTTTGAAAATAATAATTTTAAAGAAAAAACCCCAAATTTTCCAAACAAAAAAATGTAACAGATCAGAAGGATTCCAAGTATCTGAAAATTTAACTTTCTCCACGGAATTTCTTTTTCTCGAAAATTCACATCCTTTCCGAAATTCCGTTATTTCAGGTTTTTTTTTCTAAAAATTTCGATCTTTTGGAATCTAAATATCTAGAAATTCTGACTGAATTTCTAAAGTTTCTGTAATTTTAGACTTTCCCCTCGAAATTTTACTTTTTCTCGAAATTTTGATCTTTTCTCTTAAAATATGCATTTTTGCTAAAATTCGACTTTATTTTCAAAAATCCACCTTTTGGTCTTTTCATTTAAAAATCATCATTTTTTGAAATCCCATCATTTTTTCTGAAAATAATAATTTTAAAGAAAAAACCCCAAATTTTCCAAAATGTAACAGATCAGAAGGATTCCAAGTATCTGTAAATTTAACTTTCTCCACGGAATTTCTTTTTCTCGAAACTTCACATCCTTTCCGAAATTCCGTTATTTCAGGTTTTTTTTCTAAAAATTTCGATCTTTTGGAATCCGAATTTCTAAAAATTTTGGCTGAATTTTTAAAATCTTTACAAATTTAGACTTTCTCCTCGAAATTTATCTTTTTTTCGAAATTTTGTTTTTTTCGCTTAAAATAAACGTTTTTGCTAAAATTCGACTTAATTTTCAAAAATCTACTTTTTGGTTTCTTCATTTAAAAATCATCTAATTTTGAAATCTCATCAACTTTTCTTAAAATAATAATTTTCAAGAAATAACTCGAAATTGTCCAAAAAAAAATTGTAACTATTCAGAATGAATCGAAGAATTTCTAAATTTAAACTTTCTCCTTAAAATTTATCTTTTTCTCGAAAATTCACCTTTTTCCGAAATTCCGTTATTTCGGATTTTTTCTAAAAATATCAGTTTTTTGGAATCCGAATACCCAAAAATTCTGACTGAATTCCTGAAATTTCTGTAAATTTAGACTTTCTCCTCAAAATTTATGTTTTTCTCGAAAATTCATATTCTTTCCGAAATTCCGTTATTTTAGGTTTTTTTTTTTAAATTTCGGTCTTTTGGAATCCGAATATATTTTGACTAAATTTCTAAAATTTCTACAAATTTAGACTTTCTCCCCGAAAATTATCTTTTTCTCGAAATTTGGATTTTTTCTCTTGAAACAAGCGTTTTTAATAAAATTCGACTTAATTCTGAAAAATATACTTTTTGGTATTTTCATTTAAAAATCATCTAATTTTGAAATCTCAACTTTTCTTACAGTAATAATTTTAAAGAGAGCTCGAAAATTTAAAAAATAAAGATTGTAACTATTCAGAAGGATTCGAATGGTCTGTTAATTTAAACTTTCTCCTAGAAATTTATCTTTTTCTCGAAAATTCACCCTTTTTAGAAATTCTGTTATTTTGGATTTTTTTTCTAAAAATATTTCGATTTTTTGGAATTCGAATATCTAAAAATTTTGACTGAATTCCTAAAATTTTTATAAATTTAGACTTTCCCCTTGAAATTTATCTTTTTCCCGAAATTTTGAAAAAAATCAATTTTGAAATCTTTCATTATGCATTTCGCAAAAAATTGCAACTTTAAACTAAGAATTTTGAGAAGAGAATTGAACTTTGGAAAAAACCTAAAATTTCTAGAGTTTTAACACAAAATTTTGAGAAAGGTGTTAAAATTTTGAGAAAGATGTCAACATTTTGAGAAAGATGTCGAAATTTGACATCTGTAAATTTACTTTCCCCTCAAAATTTATCTTTTTCTCGAAATTTTGATCTTTTCTCTTAAAATATGCGTTGTTGCTAAAATTCAACTTTATTTTCAAAAATCTACTTTTTGATCTTTTCATTTAAAGATCATCTTTTTTTGAAATCCCATCATTTTGTCTGAAAATAATAATTTAAGAAAAGGATTCGAAGAATCTGTAAATTTAACTTTCTCCCCGAAATTTCTTTTTCTCAAAAATTCGCCTCCTTTCCGAAATTCCGTTATTTCAGTTTTTTTTCTAAAAATGTTGACTGAATTCCTAAAATTTCTGCAAATTTAGACTCTCCTCGATTTATCTTTTTCTCGAAATTTTGATCCTTTCTCTTAAAATAAGAGTTTTTGCTAAAATTCGACTTAACTCTCACAAATCTACTTTTTGGTTTTTTTCATTTAAAAATCATCTTTCTTTGAAATCCCTTCATTTTGAAAATAATAATTTTGGAGAAAAAACTCGAAATTTTCAACACAAAAATTCCTACAATTTCTGTAAATTTACTTTCCCCTCAAAATTTATCTTTTTCTCGAAATTTTGATCTTTTCCCTTAAAACGAGAGTTTTTGCTAAAGTTCGACTTTATTCTTAAAAATTTACTTTTTGGTTTTTTCATTTAAAAACCATTTTTCTTTGAAATTGTTTTCATTAAAATAATAACTTTGAAGAAAAAACTCGAAATTTTCCAAAAATAAATTGTAACATTCAGAAGGATTCGAAGGGCCTGTAATTTAAACTTTCTCCTCAAAATTTATCTTTTTCTCAAAAGTTCACCTTCTTTTTGAAATTTCGTTATTTCAGTTTTTTTTTTAATTTCAATATTCTGAAATCTGAATATCTAAAAATTCTGACTTAATTCCTAAAATTTCTGTAAATTTAGACGTTCTTCTCGAAATTTATCCTTTTCTCATAATTTTGATCTTTTCTCTTGAAATAAGCGTTTTTAATAAAATTCGACTTAATTCTCAAAAATCTACTTTTTGGTTTTTTCATTTAAAAATCATCTTTCTTTGAAAACCCTCCATTTTTTCCGAAAATAATAATTTTGAAGGAAAAACTCGAAATTTTCAAACAACAAAAATTTCCTAACTAATTTCTCTCGAAATTTCTTTTCCCCTTTTCAAATTTATCTTTTTTCTCTAAATTTCGATCTTTGTCTAAATATCAAGATTATGTCCTAAAGTTTTACTTTGATTTCTTAAATTTACTTTTTGGATTTTGATTTCTTTAAAAACATTTTTGCATATTCTCAAAATTCTGTTTTCATTTAATCATTCTTTAAAATTGAATAATAATTTGAAGGAAAAACTCGAAATTTTCCAAAAATAAATTGTAACATTCAGAAGGTTCGAATTTCCGTAATTTAAACTTTCTCCTCGAAATTAAACTTTTCTCAAAATTCACCTTTTTTTGAAATTCGTTTCAGTTATTTTCTAAATTTCATCTTCAAAATCTACTTTTTGGTTTTTTCATTTAAAAATCATCTTTCTTTGAAATCCCTCCATTTTTTCTGAAAATAATAATTTTGAAGAAAAAACTCAAAATTTTCCAAAAATAAATTGTAACAATTCAGAAGGTTCCGAAATTTCTGTAAATTTAAACTTTCTCCTCGAAATTAATCTTTTTCTCGAAAATTCGCCTTTTTTTCGAAATTCCGTTATCTCAGGTTTTTTTCCAAAAAATTCGATCTTTTGGAATTTGAATATCTAAAAATTCTGCCTGAAGTTCCAAAATGTCTGCAAATTTAGACTTTCCCCTCGAAATTTATCATTTTCTCGAAATTTTGATCTTTTAAAATATGTATAAGCATTTTTGCCAAGATTCGATTTTATTCCCGAAAATCTACTTTTTGGGCCTTTCATTTAAAAAATTTTTCATTGAAATCCCTTCATTTATCTTAAAATAATAATTTTGGAGAAAAAACTCGAAAGTATCCATAAAAAAATTGTAACAATTCAGTAGGATTCGAAGTTTCTGTAAATTTAAACTCCTCGAAATTAATCATTTTCTCGAAAATTCATCTTTTTCCGAAATTTTCGAAAAAAATTTCAACAATTTGAAAAATTCGACATCATTTTCACAAGCAGTGCAGATTTTTAAAAAACTGATACTTTGGAAAAAAAATTGAAATTTTCACAAGACAAATTTCTCAAAAAGTTGATGGTTGAAAAGTAGAAATTTTCAATAGTGTTTTCAAAATAATTTCAGGAAATTTTGAAAGAAAGCATACGCATATATGTATTACATATATGAGCATACGTACGTAATCGGCATCATTGTACTCGTCAAACGAGTACTTGTACCTCAAATCGGACGATTTGACGTATTCACTCGTATCAACTGTCATACGTCAAACCAGTGAAGAAACTTCAAAATTAAGTTTACATAATTTTTGGGCATTACATAAAACTTGTGGACTCGTTAGGAATTTCCTATCGCAGCTAATTTGACGAAGCCTAGATAGATGGACTTCGTCAAATTAATAAGGGACAGGTAAGCATTTGCTTCTTAAATGCGCACGCGTTCTTGTCTGAGAAAGTGGTGAGTAGTGAACAGATTTATTAGATTCATGCGTTGATTGAATATAGTATATATATATATATATATATATATATATATAGGTATATTTCTATCTTTGTGACCTGCATGGTATATATAAGACGACCTGACCTCCACTAGTCCTGACAATATGTATGGCAAACTTTTGTCATATATGTGTTGAGGGGGAACTCTATTTTCAAGATTCCTAGAGAGGGGAAACGATTTTCGCAAAATAAATTTTCAAACAAAAATTGTACACGCCGTTCACTGTTACCTGCAATATATAGAGCAATTATTTTAACCGCTCGTTCGTTGTAGCTGTCCTCAACGTTGCCAAGTATTGAATCGTAAGGAAGGCCATAAGATGCATTTTTTCTATGATCTCCTGCACTATATATCAATTAGGGATTACGGATAGATTTTGCGTTTCAATACTGGGTAAGATAAAGGCGCTGCATTCAAAAAGCGCTTTTGCTAAATAGCTTTCCAGTCTATTTGGGTTTACTCGCTCTAACGTAAATGCTGCGTTGAATGCTAAATTTGTATTATGGCAGAAATTATCCCATTTAAAATAAATAAATTACACTATTATATTTGCTTGATTTTTTAAACATGTTTCCAAAACCGGAATATTGCATATGCAAATAAAATGAAAATGGCTAAAATTATAAATAAAATTATAGAAGCGTTCGATTCTGATATTTAAATTTTACCAATAATTTTTTTTGCAAATTGTAGACATTCGATAATTTTTGGATTTCGAATTATGAAGTCATCGCCAATTTTTTTAAAATCATCATAGTTAGATGATATGTAACTGACATTATCATTGATATTTTTCGAGACATTCCTATAAACAAAAATTCAACTCAAATAATTTTAATTTCCATGTGAATTTTACTAATCAATTGGACAACAATATGAAGAAGTGTGGGGCGACTCTACACCTTCCCTCCTGCCGATCCATATGTTAGATAAAATGTCGCTCAAATAATTATGATTGACAAAATGTTTAGTAACACTTTCGTCTTAGTACTAGGTATTTTTTTGCTCTTAAGAAATTATCAAGAAATAGGAGTTTGGTGGTTTATTGAATTGACTTTTTTTAAATGTAAATTTTACTTCATTTAGACACCAGAATGAAAGAATTAACTTATAAATAATACTTATATGTCAGTAAAGATATGAGTAGGTGCGCAGTAGGTAGGTGCGCAGTAGGTGGGTGCGCAGTAGGTAGGTGCGCAGAAGTTAGATGCGCAGTAGGTAGGTGCGCAGTAGGTAGGTCCGCAGTAAATAGTTGCGCAGTAGGTAGTTGCGCAATATGTAGGTGCGCAGTGGGTAGGTGCGCAATAGGTAGGTGCGCAGTAGGTAGGTGCGCAGTGAGTAGGTGCGCAGTGGGTAGGTGCGCAGTAGGTAGGTGCGCAGTGAGTAGGTGCGCAGTGTGTAGATGCGCAGCAAGTAGATGCGCAGTGGGTAGGAGCGCAGTGGGTAGGTGCGCAGTAGATATGTGCGCAGTAGGTAGGTGCTCAGCAAGAAGGTGCGCAGTAGGTAGGTGCGCAGTAATAAGGTGCGCAGTGGATAGGTGCGCAGTAGGTAGGTGCGCAGTAAGTGAGTGCGCAGTAGAAAGGTGCGCAGTAGGTAGGTGCGCAGTAAATAGTTGCGCATTAGGTAGTTGCGCAATATGTAAGTGCGCAGTGGGTAGGTGCGCAGTAGGTAGGTGCGCAGGAAGTAGGTGCGCAGTGTGTAGGTGCGCAGCAAGTAGATGCGCAGTGGGTAGAAGCGCAGTGGGTAGGTGCGCAGGAGATATGTGCGCAGTAGGTAGGTGCGCAGTAGGCAGGTGCGCAGTAGGTAGGTGCGCAGTAATTAGGTGCGCAGTAGGTAGGTGCGCAGTAAGTGGGGGCGCAGTATAAAGGTGCGCAGTAGGTAGGTGCGCAGAAGGTGGATGCGCAGTAGGTGGGTGCGCAGTAGGTAGGTGCGCAGAAAGTAGGTGCGCAGTAGGTAGGTGCGCAGTAGGTAGGTGCGCAGAAGGTAGTAGCGTAGTATATAGTTGCGCAGTAGGTAGTTGCGCAGTATGTAGGTGCGCAGTGGGTAAATGCGCAATAGGTAGATGCGCAGTAGGTGAATGCGCAGTAAGTAGGTGCGCAGTAGGTAGGTACGCAGTAGGTAGTTGCGCAGTAGGTAGTTGCGCAGTAAGTAGGTGCGCAATATGTAGGTGCGCGGTGGGTAGGTGCGCAATAGGTAAGTGCGCAGTAGGTAGGTGCGCAGTAGTTAGGTGCGCTGTAGGTTGGTGCGCAAAAGGTAGGTGCGCAAAAGGTAGGTGCGCAGTAGGTAGATGCGCAATAGGTGGGCGCGCAGTGGGTAGGTGCACATTTGGTAAATGCGCTGTAGGTAGGTGCGCAGTAGGTAGGTGCGCCGTTTTTGTAAATTTGATCTTAAATTATTTACTGGCTGTTAGGCATATGAGAAAATATTTGTTACAAGAGTTGTCGCAAATTTTTTGCTTTACAATTTCTATTATATACGTTAACATCTTACAAGCTACAGAAACCGAGATAATTGCAAATAAATGATTCTAAAATCTTTGACCTTGAATACTTTACTAACGGTTGACCATATAAAAAAATGTCTGTTACAAAACTTGTAACAATTTTTATGCTCTACAAATGTTAACATCATTGAAGTTGCAGTAACCGAGATAATCGAAAAAAACCAATTTTTGTAAATTTGATCTTAAAAAATTTACTGACTGTTGGGCATATCGGAAAATATTTGTTACAAAATTTGTCACAAATTTTATGTTCTACAAATTTTGGTACAAACGTCAACATCATAGAAGCTATAGAAACCGAGATAATTGCAAAAAACTGATTCTTAGGAAATTTGACTTTGAATAATTAAGTAACGATTGACCAATATAAAAAAAGTTTTTTGATAAAACTTGTGGCAAATTTTATGCTCTACAAATGTTATAATAAACGTTAACATCATAGAAGCTATAAAAACCGAGATGATTGCAAAAAACTGATTTTTGGGAAAGTTGACCTTGAATAATTTACTAACGGTTGACCTTATAAAAAAGTTTTTTTAACAAAACCTGTGGCAAATTTCATGCTTTACAAATCTTATTATAAACGTTAACATCATAGAAGCTATAGAACGCGAGATAATTGCAAAAAGCTGATTTTTAAGAATTTTGACCTTGAATAATTTAGTAACGGTTAACCATATAAAAAATGTCCCTTTTAAAATTTGTGGCAAATTTTATGCTCCTAAAATTTTATTATAAACGTTAACATCATGGATGCCATAGAAACCGAGATAATTGCAAAAAACTGATTTTTAGGAATTTTGACCTTGAATAATTTACTAACGGTTGACCATATGAAATAATGGCTTGAACAAAACTTGTGGCAAATTTTATGCTCTACAAATTTTATTATAAACGTTAACATTATAGAAGCTATAGAAACCGCGATAATTGCAAAAAACTGATTTTTAGGAATTTTGACCTTGAATAATTTACTAACGGTTGACCATATGAAAAAATGCCTCAAACAAAACTTGTGGCAAATTTTATGGTCCACAAATCCTATTATACACGTTAACATCATAGAGGCTATAGAAACCGAGATAATTGCAAAAAATCAATTTTTGTAACTGATCTTAAAAAATCTACTGCATATGAGAAAATATTTGTTACTAAAGTTGTCAAGTTTTATGCTTTACAATTTTTGTTGTAAACGGTGACATCATAGAAGCTATAGAAACCGAGATAATCGAAAAAAAAAAAACAGTTTTTGTAAATTTGATCCTAAAAAATTTACTGTTGGGCATATGAAAAAATATTTGTTCCTGAAGTTGTCAAATTTTATGCTTTACAATTTCTATTATAAACGTTAACACGATAGAAGCTATAGAAACCGAGATAATTGCAAAAAACCAATTTTTGTAAATTTGATCCTAAAAAATTTACTGTTGGGCATATGAAAAAATAATTGTTACTGCAGTTGTCAAATTTTATGCTTTACAATTTTTATTATAAACGTTAACATCATAGAAGCTATAGAAACCGAGATAATTGCAAAAAAACTGATTTTTAGGAAATTTGACCTTGAATAATTTACTAACGGTTGACCATATAAAAAATGTCTTAAACAAAACTTGTGGCAAATTTTATGCTCTACAACTTTTATAATAAATGTTAACATCTTTGAAGTTGCAGTGTTGGTGCGCAGTAGGTAGGTGCGCAGTAGGTAGGTGCGCAGTAAGTAGGTGCGCAGTGTGTAGGTGCACAGTAAGTCGATGCGCACTGAGTACGAGCGCAGTGGGTAGGTGCGCAGTGGGTAGGTGCGCAGTAGGTAAGTGCGCAGTAGGTAGGTGCGCAGTGGATAGGTGCGCAGTATGTAGGTGCGGTAGGTAGGTGCGCAGTAGGTAGGTGCGCAGAAGGTAGATGCGCAGTAGGTGGGTGCACAGTAGGTAGGTGCGCAGTGGGCAGGTGCGCAGTAGGGAGGTGCGCAGTAGGTAGTTGCACGGTAGGTAGTTGCGCAGTAAGTAGGTGCGCAGTGGGTCGGTGCGCAGTGAGTAGGTGCGCAGAAGGTAGGTGCGCGGCAAGTAGGTGCGCAGTAGGTGGGTGCGCAGTGGGTAGGTGCACTGTGGGTAGGTGCGCGGTAGGTAGGTGCGCAGTAGGTAGGTGCACAGAAGGTAAATGCGCAGTAGGTAGGTGCGCAGTAGGTAGGTGCGCAGTAGGTAGGCCCGCAGTAGGTAGGTGCGCAGTAAGTAGGTGCTCAGTATGTAGATGCGCAATAGATAGATGCGCAGTGTGTGGGTGCGCGGTAAGTAGATGCGCAGTAAGTATGAGCGCAGTAGGTAGTTGCGCAGAAGGTAGTTGCGCAGTAAGTAGGTGCGCAGTAAGTAAATGCGCAGTGCGTATGAGCGCAGTGGGTACGTGCGCAGGAGGTAGGTGCGCAGAAGGTAGATGCGCAGTAGGTAGGTGCGCAGTGGGTAGGTGCGCAGTAGGTTGGTGCGCTGTAGGTAGGTGCGCAGAAGGTTGTAGCGCTGTAAGTGGGTGCGCAGTAGGTAATTGTGCAGTAGGTAGGTGCGCAGTAGGTAGTTGCGCAGTAGGTAGTTGCGCAGTAGGTAGTTGCGCAGTAGGTGGGTGCGCAGTATGTAGGTGCACAGTGGGTTATGCGCAATAGGAAGGTGTGCAGTAAGTAGGTGCGCAGTAGTTAGGTGCGCTGTAGGTAGATGCGCAAAAGGTAGGTGCGCAGTAGGTAGGTGCGCAATAGGTGGGTGCGCAGTAAGTAGGTGCGCATTAGGTAAATGCGCTGTAGGTAGGTGCGCAGTAGGTAGGTGCGCAGTTTTTTTAAATTTGATCCTAAATAATTTACTAGCTGTTAGGCATATGAGAAAATATTTGTTACAAAAGTTGTCGCAAATTTTTTGCTTTACAATTTCTATTATATACGTTAACATCTTACAAGCTACAGAAACCGAGATAATAGCAAAAAAATGATTTTAAAAACTTTGACCTTGAATACTTTACTAACCGTTGACCATATGAAAAAATGTCTGTTACAAAACTTGTGGCAAATTTTATGCTCTACAAATGTTATAATAAATGTTAACATCATTGAAGTCGCAGTAACCGAGATAATCGAAAAAAAAACAATTTTTGTTAACTTGATCTTAAATAATTTACTAACTGTTGGGCGTATGAGAAAATATTTGTTACAAAACTTGTCACAAATTTTATGTTCTACAAATTTTGTTATAAACGTTAACATCATAGAAGCTATAGAAACCGGGATAATAAAAAAAACCATTTTTTGTAACTTTGATCGTAAAATATTTACCAACTCTTGGGCATATGAGAAAATATTCGTTACTAAAGTTGTCAAATTTTATGCTTTACAATTTTTGTTATAAACGTCAACATCATAGAAGCTATAGAAACCGAGATAATTGCAAAAAACTGATTCTTAGGAAATTTGACCTTGAATAATTTACTAACGGTTGACCTTATAAAAAAGTCTTTTTAACAAAACTTGTGGCAAATCTTATGCTTAACAAATTTTATTATTAACGTTAACATTATAGAAGCTATAAAACCCGAGATAATTGCAAAAAACTGATTTCTAGGAAATTTGACCTTGAATAATTTACTAATGGTTCACCATATGAAAAAATGCCTTATACAAAACTTGTGGCAAATTTTATGCTCTACAAATTTTATTAAAAACGTTAACATTATAGAAGCTATAGAAACCGGGGTAATTGCCAAAAATTAGTTTTTAGGAAATTTGACACCTTGAATAATTTACTAGCGGTTGACCATATTGTTACGTGCGTTATCGGTTCGAATTGATACACGTGATGGATTTATTCCCACTTTATTACTAAACTCAACTTGAATCACCACAATTTACAATTAACTCACTTCTACTAACTTACTAATTGCACTGATTCTAACTGACTGACTCGAGGGAAAACTGACCGCCCTTTTATAGTTTCGGCCCGCGTTCTTCCAGAATTTTCGGCAGATAAGGCTTATCGAATGCCGAAATTTCTGGAACGCTTATCTGCCGTTTGTTTCGTTATCGCGGCCGCTTTCCCCTTATCAGAACCTTCTAGAAACTTTTTTTTATTTACTAAATTCTACAATTCTATTCTAAATCCTATTTCATCTATTTACATTGCGTTACAATATGAAAAAAAGGCTTTCCCAAAACTTGTGGCAAATTATATGCTCTACAAATTTCATTATAAACGTGAACATCATAGAAGCTATAGAAACCGAGAAAATTGCAAAAAACTGATTTTTAGGAATTTTGACCCTGAATAATTAACTAACGGTTGACCATATGAAAAAATGCCTCAAAAAAGACTTGTGGCAAATTTTATGCCCTACAAATTTTATAATAAACGTTAACATCATAGAAGCTATAAAAACTGAGATAATTGCAAAAAACTGATTTTCAGGAAATTTGACCTTGAATAATTTACTAACAGTTGACCATATAAATTAATTTTTAAATAAAACTTGTGGCAAATTTTATGCTTTACAAATTTTATCATAAACGTTAACATCATGGATGCTATAGAAACCGAGAAATTGCAAAACACTGATTTATAGGAAATTTGACCTTGAATAATTTACGAACGGTTGACCATATAAAAAAATGTCTTAAACAAAACTTGTGGCAAATTTTATGCTCTACAACCTTTATACGGTGAAACTGGACTCTCTATTAAATATATTCATGGTGTACCCCGCATTGTTGTAAACAAACTGAAAGATTTAAACTGATAGGATCCAACAGTACGTATTCGAATGTATATTATCAAAATACCCGTAGCATCTGCAATAAAACCACTACCTTCTTTAATTGTGAAAATTGTGACTATAAAAAACGATCAAGTACGAAAATATCTAACTCTGAAATAATCATGATATACCAAAATGTGAGAGGTTTAAATTCTAAAATCAATGAATTTTCTGTTAATTGTTCCAGTTGTGATGCTGACATTGTAATACTTGCAGAAACGTGGTTAAAAGATGATGTCTTATCCGAGGAATTATTTTCCTCACAATTTCAAGTATTCCGTGCAGACAGGAAATTTGGTCGAGGAGGAGGGGTATTAATTGCTTTAAGAAATCAGTCCTTTGTTACAAGGCTAGATATTGAATCTCCAGTGCAAGCAATAGAACTCGTAGGGATTAAAGCGCAGTATCATAGTTTCTCAGTCAGCATTATAGCTTTATACATTCCTCCTTCGCTAGGTATCAATGAATATAATACAATTTTCGATTATCTGGAAACTTCTCTTGACTTTACTTCGCATATATGTATTATGGGAGACTTCAATATTCCTGAATTGTATGAATGTACATCTGAAGGCAGAACTACTAATCTTTATAATTCTTACTTGCAGTTTATTACTCTAAATAATCTTTGTCAACATAACAATATTCTGAATACTAACCAGAGATTATTGGACCTAATTATTACTGCGGAAAATCTAAAAGTGACTACGAATAAAGGCGAATATCCACTAGTAGCAGAAGACATACATCACCCAACTTTACAAGTCACGGTACACGTTAGTGATACCTCAGATAGGCGGTTTATAAATAATGAGACATTACCAAGGTTTAATTTTTATAAAGCGAATTTAGTCGATCTCTACCTATCTATAGCGAATATAAACTGGACATCAATTTTAGATATATCTGATCCTCAAATTGCAAGCGATCAGTTTTTTAACAAATTACATGATATATTCGTGCAGCACGTACCGTTATGTTCGAAAAAAGGTCGTCAGAAAAATTATCCAGTTTGGTTCACCAAAAGCATAATTCAGAAAATCCATAATAAGAATAAACACTGGAATATTTACAGAAAATCGAAATCTCTATACCACCTTAATTTATTGAAGCAATTAAGAAGAGAAATTAAATATGAATGTCGAATCGAATTTCAGCAGTTTATCCAGAATTCTGAAAATACTTTACAGGCTCATCCCAAAAAATTCTGGTCATTCATTAACCAAAAAAGGAAAGGCGCTACCATGCCTGGACTCATGTTTTATGATGATAGGATACTCACAGCTGAGCAAGACATCGTTAATAAATAGTTTTGCGGATTATTTTTCTTCAACCTTTGCGCAAGGACCCAATCATTCGTGTGATAGTGGGTGTGTCGATCTTGGTACAATCCGGTGTGAGTACTGTCTGCAAAATTGCTGTCCATCTCTCAATGTTGATGTCGAGATAGCTAACAATCTTAATCTAAGCTTGAATACAATATGTGAAGTAGATATCTTAAAAGCTGTTAAACGTATTAAACCTAATAATGTTACTGGGACCGATAATTTACCGGCTTTTTTGATTGTCGATTGCATCAATTTCCTGATCTTACCATTGAAACATATTTTTGATCTAATTTTAAATTCTTGTTTGGTTCCCACCCAATGGAAAACTTTATACATCATACCCATACACAAATCTGGCGATAGAGCGGATATAAAAAATTATAGACCAGTGGCATTGATGTCGAATGTCGCTAAACTTTTTGAGTGTGTTATATATGATGCATTAAATCATCCAAGTCTATCTAATTTAACAGCAGAACAACGTGGATTCGTAATCGGCAAATCGACTACTACAAACTTAATGGAATTTACGCAATATGTATCGAATGCTCTTGATAAGCGATTACAAGTTGATGCGATATACACAGATTTGTGGAAAGCATTCGATAAAGTTCAACATTGTATACTGTTAAAGAAATTGCGTCTCTTTGGTTTAAGTAGCTCGTTAGTTAATTTGATAAAATCGACTATAACCAATAAACAACAAATTGTGTCATACGGTGGATTTAGATCTAACCCTTACTTTCCAACCAGCGGAGTAGGACAAGGTTCCAACCTTGGTCCATTATTGTTTAATATCTTCTTTAATGATGTAGTTGTAGGTTTAAAATGTAGAACTTTTATATACGCGGATGACCTAAAAATTGCTAAAATAATAACGAACGTAAATGATTGCTCCATTTTGCAAGATGATTTAGATTCTCTACAAAGTTGGTGTGACTGTAATGGACTGGCACTCAATAAAAAGAAATGTAAAATATTAACCTTCTCCAGGATTCAGAATCCTATAAATTGTCATTATTTGATCGAGGGCCAAGTTATTGACAGATGCACCTAAATGACTGATTTGGGAGTAATTATGGATGCGCAGCTCATATTTATACCTCATATTTTACAAGTTTGGAGGCAAGCCACAAAAGTATTAGGTTTTGTATTTAGAAACACGAGAGGCTTCACAAGCATTCACTGTATAAAAACATTATATTATTCGCTAGTAAGGTCTAAACTCGAGTACTGTTGTCAGGTCTGGAGTCCTTACTATGAAAATTACAACAATCTGCTGGAAGGAATTAATAGGAAATTTGCAAAATATGTATTTCTTAAAATGTATGGAAATTATCCAGAGCGGAACTGTGATTATTGGTGGCTGCTAAATATGGTCAATGAAGTACCTTTAACCAGCCGCAGAAATATGCACTGCTTAATATTTTTTCAAAGAATTGTTACTGGTAAAATAAGGTCCGAGGATTTGTTGCGACAAATTGACTTTCATGTTCCGCGACCTAACACACGCTATCCCATGGCATTTTCTCATATTATCCCATCCACTTTGCACCATTATAACAGCCCATTGTTTCGATGCATTCGCTTGTCTAATAGCCTTCCGCAAAACATAGATATATTTCTTGACAATTTAAGTTCTCCGCGTATAAAAAGACAGTTACTTAGAGTTACTTAGTATTGTTATTCAATAAATTAATATTAATTCTGTACACCAAATTATTGGATTCCTTTTATTTTATTTTTATTTCTGTTATTTTTATTTACTAGGATTCTTTATTTGTTATACATTTTCTTTTTTTATGTAATACCATTTAAATTATTAGGTTCTTATTTTTATTATGCTATATTTTTAAGTATGTAGGTACTTTTCCACTATAGACTTAAGTCTGTTGGAACGAGTAAATAAATAAATAAATAAATAAAATTCCCAAATATTAAATTTATAGCATTAAAACTTTTTCGATTATTAAAAATTTCAGAATAAAATTTCAATTTGAACGCCCTGTATCTCTTAAATGAGCCACATTGGTATAAGGCAGGAGTCGGCAAACTGCGGCTCGAGAGCCGCATGCGGCTCTTTTAAAAGAAAATTGAGGCTCTTTAAATTCCCCTAAAAAAATAAAAGCTAGAATGGACAGACACCCAGACACTCATTAAACAAGTGATCTACAGAAGTCGAAATTTCCAAAAATACTTTTCTAGAAATTTTTACGTTTTACTTAAATTTTGACAAAAAGTTATAATTTCGAAATTTTTGATTGATTTGTATTAACATTTTGAAAAAACATGCGTAATTTGAAATTTCTAGAAAAAGACCAACTTGGGGAGTGGAAATTTCTAAAAAATATTTTTCTCGCAATTTTTACTTTTTTATTTGTAAATTTTCTAAAACCTTGAGATTTCGTGAAAAAAAGGTGAATTTTTTTGACTTTTTGTGAGGAAAAAAATCTAAATTTAAACGGTAAATATTAAAGTTCAAAATAAAAGCTGAAATTTCCAGAAAAGGCCGAATTTTGAGAAAAAGAGATTTCGAAAAAATTGAGACAAAGAAAGAGACTTCGAAAAAATTGAGACAAAAGAACAGATTTCGAAAAAATTGAGAAAAAGGAATTTATCAAAAGTTCTACATAAAAAGTAAAATTTTAAAAAAAGAACGCAGAATTTCGTAGATTGAAACTCGGGACAAATTAAAAACCTGAAATGTTTAGACAATTTTGAATTTTTTGAAATATAGTCAAATTTCTAAAAGAAAAATTGCAAAAATTAACTGGAAGCTTGGTGGTTCATCAGTATTGCAGTTGTTTTTCCATAAAATCTTCCCTAAAACTTGCAAATGTTCTCAAATATTCTGTGAAATTTACAAAGGCCTCTTAGACCAACAAAAGAAAAATAATCTTATGCTAAAAAGTTAGGTATTTGGTGGTTCATCAGTATTGCAGTTGTTTTTCCATGAAATCTCTAAAATTCGCAAATATTCTCATGGAGGATTTTGATAAAGATTATTTTGAGCCAAAACATTGGACAAATAGTGATATAGATTAGCAAGTACAGAATATATCCTGATAGTTTTACAAATGAAACTTTATTTTTAATCAAAATCACGTACATAAGCCATAAGAATAAAGACATCATTAAAAATAGTTAAAAAAAAAACCATCACACTTTCTCTTTGAGAATCGAATAGACCAGCTTTACCGGATTGATATCCGTGAATCTTCTGACTCTTTTAATCAACTGTTGAATTCTCGGATCGTTTAAAAATTCGTGCGCCAAGACGCAGTTGTCGAAACTGGGATTTTCGCAACTTTTGTAGATCTTCTCCACCTTTTCCCTTAAACTGAGTGCTTCCAAGTTCTGCACTTGGGTGTGCCATGGTAGAGCAGCGCTTAGGACCGTCAAAACGAGATCGTACGGTAATATGTAAACCAGAGGAGGGCTGTCCTGCTGGCTCAAAACCTAGTAGATAAGAGAGATGTAGAATTTTGCATATTTTTTCAATTCTTTTGTATTAATATCCAAATTCAGTTATCGATGAAATATCATAATCATTTTAAAGATTTTAAGATTATTTTTCATTATTAGGATCCTTAATGACTCGTTTTGAATTAAATAAGAAATAATTTTAACTTCGCGAGCCCACTTTGTAAGATATTTAAATTATTCTGTAAATACATGAAATTGTTTACTTTTAAAAACGTTTTTTGACACATGATATTTAAAGTTATTTAATTTTAAAATTGTTCCTTTCTAGGTAAACAATTTTGTCACATATTAGGTTTTAAGCATTTCAAATATCTTATAACCATGTTGAAATATAAATCTTGTCCCCTGAAACCAACTTGTATTTCGATTTCTGAAGATAACCAAGAACTAGTCCGTTCCACCAACAACAAAAAATATAGTCATGTGTCAAAGAGCGTTTTCAAAAGTAAACAATTTACTTTCCTAGCACCTACTCTTGTATTGTGTAACAGTGTGTTTTTGCTTTTATATTTTGTTTAAACTTCATTATTACTTTAAAATAGTGAAGTCAGGTAGGCTCAAGGGGGACCTTTGGGTGTGCCCCTGATCGATTCTAATATGTTTAAAAATCTTGCTTCAATTTGATGATGGTTAACTATCTGGAAATGATTACCAACCTATTTCCACATTTGAAAATCTATGTTCCATGTCCAATGAAGACGATCCGAATTCATCGCTGGTAAAACTCTGCTCTTCTGGATGATAATCAATGTACACACCATCCTCAGCTTCGTCATCGTAGGAAGGAGCCCCAAAGCTCGATTCCCCATGTTGAGATAAATCTTGATCGCTTGGTGTTACAGTTTCACTTTTCTCGCTTTGGAGTTCGTAGATGTAAACGCTGTCACATTGATGAACAGTTTTATCGATCACCGTGTCTATTATTTCAGTAGCCATTTGCTTGTTCTTTTCTATTTCTAGGTTACGCCTTCTGACACTATTTTCGTGTGCTTCCCTCTTAGCTAACTCTCTGGATACGAAATTCATTCCTAAAATATTACGTTAGTTTAATCCTGACATAGCAAACCGTGGATATGGAAATTCAACCAATATTCATTTCTATACCTTGTAGGCAAACTGTGTTAAGTCCAATTTTTCCCAAAATGAGTTGTCTTTATTATAAAAACACCATCTTTAATGTGCTCTCTTCACCATCAAGATATATAATAAATAGCAAATTTAGTCCTTTTTGAAAAATGTCAAGTCCGGGTTTATCCTAGACCTAAACTACGTTTAGTAACTTTAATTTTGTTTATCTAAGAATGAGTTTTAGGACTTAGTTTGCTTTTGGATTTGTGAATATTAGATGATAATATATCACATCCACAGCTTTGCTACGTGGGTCGTATATTAAAAATCTACAACAAACTGACCTACATAGCTTTCCCAACAAATCTTTTTCCCCAAAGACAATTCCAAAGCTTTAGTAAAACCCAACATATAGGATTCATCCTTGCAGAAATCCAGCAACAAAGCTGAATAATTCACCCTGTCATCGTTCAACTTGTACATATCGAATAATAAATCTTTTATCAATCCCAATCTGTTTACTTCCAACGGCTTCTCGCTATTGAAATACTTCTCGAACCAAAATTCGATTTGATAGTAATCGTCTTTACAAACAGCTTCCGTACATTGCGGATCGAATTTTCGAAACTCCCGCCGCACTTCAAGCAGTTCGTCTTCGTTTGGAAAGAAGAGGATCAAATTGAGCAGAATGAAATCCTTCCAGGGTATGAATTCGGTATCGCCGAAAATTTTCCGCGAGAATTTGTTGATTTCTAGGGACGTCATCTTTCGCCAAACTGCAGGCATGACCAAATCTTTTCCATCCTCTGGATCCCAAGCGATGTAATCTTGAAGGATGTAGAGAAAGATTTGTTCCGGGATTATGCCGCTGGGCGCCAACTGTTTAAACACTTTGAACAGCTGTCGCAACTGCTGAATCTGAAATGAGTAATATTCTTGGCAACACGTTTATTCTGTAGAAAAACGATTTTCTTAGGATCATAAGTTTGGTGGACTGGTCCTTGGTTATCTTCAAAAATTAATATACAAATCTTGCCCCCTGAAACCAAGAAAGATTAAAAAACACGACATGGATCCGTTTTTTAATCAAGAAAGATTAAAAAACAGAGCTTTTTAATGATTTGGTATGGTATAGGCACAGAGTACTCTGTGGTATAGGTATTTGGCACAGTACACCGCAAAGGCAAGACCAGGTGTACACCGTACTAGGGATGATCGATATTCATCGATGGTAAATGAACATCGATGTTTAGTGGAAAAACATCGATGTTAAGTTTTCGATAATATTGACACATCGATGTTATGAGAATAAAATCGGAACATCGATATCGATACACTCTAAGTCTAGGGCTAGGCCATCTAGGTGATTAGGTGTAACAAATGTTGCTGATTAATGTCGCTGTTAGTATTATTTCACTTTTACCCAATTTACACTAGATACTTTTGAAACGATGTTAATATTGATGTCAATATCGATGTTTCTCTAATATCGATCATCCCTACATCGTACTTTTGTGAGAACTACCGTACATATATGATAATTATCGCAATATGGCAACACTGCATCAGAGATAAATAAGACCACAGAATACCTGAAATGCGACAACCAACTGCAGCGTATGTGTCCGATCATAACCTTTTTAATGCTGGAAGTAAAAGTAGGTGGCGCTAGTAAATATTCCCGCAAAAATTAGAAATAACAGTTATATTTGTGGCGGGTTTATTCGGTTATTTTAAGATATACCACCGCGAAGAATTTCTGATTAGCAAAAATAAATTTTTGCGGAGATATAACCAAAATAATCGACTCGAAGCTTTTTCTTGGTTTCAAGGGACAAGATTTGTGTATCAATTTTTGAAGATAACCAAGGACCAGTCCGTTGCACCAAACTGATGATCCTAATAGTTTTCGTGTAGAATTTCTTCCTCCCTTTTCATGGCTTCAAAACCTGATGAAATTCAATATCATAAGGACAAAAAGGAGGTTTTCAGCATGAAAACATTGCTCAATGTTTTCAGCTCCCTGTTACATCTTCTCCAATATCCTTATTAAAGAATATTGTTAAATTTCTATTCGACAAGATTAAGTGAAAGCGATTAATGAACAAACCACTTCACTGATGTGTGGAGAGAGATAAATCACAAAGAAAAATACTTATTACTGGAAGCTTGATTGTGATTGTAAACTAGAATTTAGTTTAGTATTTTGGTTACTCATCGATTAATAGTTAATCCAGCGCTGAATTAAACTGTTATATTATTCTACAGCAAAGTATTGTAGCAAAATTACGCACCATAAACACCCCCGAAGCTTTCCATTCTTTATCCGTTTCCTCATATACTGGTTCTGGATCACGATAAAGCAATATATCAGGTCTTACGTAAAATTCATCTCCATCTAATACCAGTTCAAGTTGAATAGTTTTTTCTGATTCCAGTGCGCACATAAGCACGTCGCACATGTCTTTCACGCTATTAACTTCGTTTTGATATCTGCAAAATCACGAGAAGAAGAGGGTAATACAGTCCTGGTCATAATTCTTGTTTTGTTTTTGGTCAGGACTGCATAAGAGAAAATACCTAGTTTTTATATCAGTAAAAATTTCGGTCGCTGCTTTTGATACCCTTTGAACTATTTCATCGAATCGGCTGCAGGCGTCGTTGGCTATTAACATCGAAGCTAAAACAGCTCTTTTCAGTTCGGCATTTACAGCAACCTTCCACTCTTCCAGCAGTTTGAAGTAGTTTTCTTTGACTAATTCCGACGGGGTGTATCCTACGTTTAATGCCCCTTTAGACGGCGACCCTTTCTTTTTGACCTCTTTGGCTGTTTTTGAAAGTATGTTGCCATCCATGGCAGTTATATATTTATATACTGCTGCCTTCTTCTTATCCATAAGGGAAATCGTCTTCTTTCTCTTCTCTTCGATCATATCATGAAAGACCTGCGATTATATCAAGATTCAACCTAGACTACAGTGTGCAGCCCCCTGAATAGTGAATCATGGGTAGGCGAACTACCAACACATCAAGGGAGAATGCAACAAACATACTAATGGAAGGTAAAATTCTTCCGATGGGATCTAATCTATCTATCCTAGGAGTGAATGCGAGCACTAACTTCTCTTGGGACGATCATGTGCGCGCTATTGCCAAATCCGTCTCTCAGAAGCTAGGCTTTCTTTTTAGAGCTAAAAAGCACTTCACATCTCATCAGCTATTAACACTATACAAAGCTCAAGTTAGGGCAACACTAGCCAATACTTGTTCTCATGTTTGGAGTTCAGTCCCCAAAACACACTTTAGGTCTCTTGGATTCAATTCAAAGAAGAGCGATTCGCCTAATATCAATTATTGTTGTTTCAAGAGAATCGGTCAGAATCTCGTATCAGACGAGAGTCTGACCGATCCTCTTGAAACACTAGAGCACAGGCGTATGGTTGGTGACTTGTCTCTTTTCTACAAGTACTATCATGGAAGATGCTCGCAGGAACTAATAGGATTAATCCCCCAAGGGCAAGATTTTTGAGGCGTACTAGACAGTTGGAGACAGCAAATTCCTGCGCGGTCCAGCTTGACACAGTGAGGACTTCCTTCTATGGAGACTCTTTTTTCTATAGAACTTCCAAGTTATGGAACTTGTTACCGAAAGGAATTTTCCCCAAAAATGCCAACTTATCCTTGTTTAAGAAGGCGGTTCATCGCCATCTATCCTTGTTTCCGCATCCTACTCGCAGTGCTTTGAAAGCATACTGGGGTTACCATTTGCGAGTGGATTAAACTAAAAAAATCTCGTCAATTTGGTGTATTCAACCCGAACGACGAGATCTAATAAGATTGAAACCAGTTTTTGGTTTCCAAGTTCTAAATCTGATAAACATCCAAACCTATTAGTCTGGGGATTAGAATCAAGACTTCTGGGGTTTTCCTAAAAAGCGACCGCTTGCTAAGCGTTTGTGGCTCAACTGTTGGGAGTTCGCCTATCGATGATTCACTGTACACACTTACAGGTGGATCTGTGGTTTGTGCATTAGATGCGATTATATTATTAAAAATTCATATTATTAAAGATTGTATTATTAAAAATACGTCTGATACTACCTGAATATCAAAGTAGTACTCTGGCGTCGACAAAGTAAGTGACAAAGAGCTGTATTGGTCAACTTCGCCTTGTCGGATGTTGTCTTTGGTAAAGATATTCTCTTCGCACGGTTTCCCTGTCATTGCGAACAAATAATAATCGGTCAACAGATGATACGTATCAACTAGTCGATCCAGCTCAATTTGAAAGGCTAAAGTGAACACATTGTACAATTCACACACTTGTTTCAGGACCCAATTTTGCGACAACAATCTCTCCCGTTCCTCCATTGATTCTTTCATCTTCTGATCGCTTATGTCCCACAAAAGTTGTCGTAATTCGTCTATGCGGCAATGCCATTCAGCTTTCACTTCTTCATCGCTCCTCAAATCGACGGACATGTTGTTGTAATTGTACTGGAATTCGTGAAGGTAGTTTTGTCTGTAGTCAGGGCGTTCAATGTATTGCTTCATGTGATTTTTGATGTAACTAATGTAAGGTACCATGGTGTTGAGGATCACCCTTCGCATGAAGAAAACTTGTTTCAGATCTTCCACGTAGATTTCTTCGGCACTTTCCCAGAGATTAGCAAGGCACCTTCTGTAATATCAATGATTGTGAGTAATTGGAACTTTGTTTTCTCTTCATGGTAGACTCATTGGTCCGAAACATTACAGTAGAAGTGTTAAATTTTTATTTAATAATTCTACTATAATGCTTGCGGACCTAATAAACATTTTTGATAAATGACCAATTAAATGTTCTGTAATTAGACAGTTAAACGTGCTCAAAATTGAAACAACAACAACCGCAACTATAGACTAGTTTCGGGCCTTCCTTGGCCTCATCAGTATGGTACTAGATGAAAGTAAAGTCAGGCCGAGGACGTTTGTATCTATGGATGTTGCGATGCAACCCGTGATACAAGCTTTGCCTCATCTACGTGAACTTTGCAATTGCAAGTCTAGTTTTCATTAGATTCTAATGAAATTAGATTTCAATTGCATCGTAATAAACTTGTATATATTCGTATATACAAGGCTTATTATCTCAGCTAATAAACATTTGTTTTTCTCCATAACGAGATATATCACTTTTTTTTTTTTTGGTGGAAACGAACTGGCCCTTGCTTATCTTCAAAAATGATTTAATAATCTTGTCCCCTGAATTTTGGTGGAACGGACTGGTCCTTGATTATCTTCAAAAATTGAAATACAAATCTTGTCCCCTCGAAACGCGTTAGAGCAATCTTTGTTGTGTCTTGGTTTCAGGGGACAAGATTTGTGTTTCAATTTTTGTACCCTGAAACCAAGAAAGATTTTTTTAATTCTTCTTGGTTTCAGGGGTCGAGAAACCATACCATATAGTTGTTCGGAAGCGGTATTTCCAAATACACCCATTTTTCTTCGCCCGGCTTGGCCTCTTCCTCTCCTTCTTCAAAGTATGTAATGTCGTATACTTCCTCCAGTTCAGGTGCCTGAGTTTCTTTGGTTTCCGTTTCAACTGATTTTCTCGGCGATATTCCTCCTTTACCACCTGAAAACCAAAATGTTGATAATGTCTAACATGGTTTGGTGATTAATCCAACTAGATATTATGGTTTGGTGATTAATCCAACTAGATATTATGGTTTGGTGATTAATCCAAGTAGATATTATGGTTTGGTGATTAGTCCAAGTAGATATTATGGTTTGGTGATTAATCCAACTAGATATTATGGTTTGGTGATTAATCCAAGTAGATATTATGGTTTGGTGATTAATCCAAGTAGATATTATGGTTTGGCGATTAATCCAAATATATATTTTTTACTGACCTTAGGAAAAATCAACGAATATTTTTTTAAAGTTATTTTTATCTGTATAGGTTTTCGTGTTACATTAATCAGAATTAAAAGCAACACGACGACGATTTAAAATAAAATCAATTGGGAACTATCTAAGGTTTGACCTATTTTGATAAACAACTTTTCAGCGCTCAATACTATAATCAGTATAAGATACCTTTCCCTTCTTTTCCTTCTGGGACCTCGTTCTTCTTATGATTGTGATTATGATTGCCTTCCCCTTCTTCCTTCTTCGGTGGAGATGGTGACTTCTTCGGCAAGTGCAACTTCTTCTTACTCTTAGTCTTCATGGAACCTTTGGCGCTCTTGGGCGACGAAGAAGGCCTCTCGTCATCTTCGGCGTTGTGGTATAGAGCCGCCAACCCAAACAGCTCCATAGACGGCTTAGGAGGTAAACTGTAATCGCCTATAATCATCCTGGCTAATTTCTTCAAACTTTCAAAATCCAAAGTGTCGTAAAAGAAATAATAGTAACACCCTTGATCGATGTAGAATCGTTCCATTGGATTCGTCACATTCTCATCGAGTAATTTCAAAGCGGGGTGGGTGGTTTCATCGTCCAAATTAACATCCGTCAAACTCTTCTCCATGCGTATAACCGCCGATAGGAAGGTTTCTATATTTTTTTGTTCTTTGGGGGCGATTGTGTTTGGTACAATTCGTGACTTTCGCATTTCACGTTTTTCCTTCGTACAGACGCTATCTTCTTCGTCGTCCATTCTCATTTTCAAATCGGCGATGTCGACGATACTTTTGAAGTCCATAAAATTCACCTGAGAGGCGATTTTAGTGGCGTTTAACGTTTCTTCAAGACACGCCGCTTGGTGAATGTCACTCGGATAATTAATAAGTACCCAACCGGAATACTCCCCCAGAGTTTGCAGGTATTCGTTGAACATCGCCGTGAGTAGATAATCCGTGAGGGTTTCCCCTATTGTCAGTTGACTTTCAGCGATTTGACCAAGGTGAGCAGCTTCCGAAAGAGATATTTCTTCGCAAGGAATATAATGGGAGTTTGCGATTTTTTATTTTCTAATTTTGAGGGTGTTCCCGCTTTTTCCTCGGGTGGAGATTTGTGTGGGGGTGAGTGATTGTTCTCTTTTTTGCCCTTTTGTAACTTTTTGTTTTGAGAACCATTGTTTCGACCACCTCTTTTCGGTGATGTCGGTGGAGTCGTTTCCTCATCTGTGTATTCAATTTTCGTCTCTTTCTTGTAACATTCCAAACAGTAGTTGGTCGCATCGTGAAGCTCAATTAATTTTAGGTTGCTTTTTTTCAAGAGTTTTTGTAACTGAGGTAGAACGTTTACATCCGTTAGTCCATTTAGACAAACGCAGTTGGTAAATTTGAAATCAGGTCTTGGTATAGGCGGTGGTAGAGGGTATTTTACCAGGAGTGCTCTATGGACTATATAACCGACGATATTCATGCCGCTTTCGATTAGTTTTAGGTCCTCTGGAGGACACGCGGCTTCGTCCAAATTCCAAGGCCACTCGTACTTGCTGTATCGGTTGAAATCATCTTGATCCATCACGTTTTGTCTTTCTATTTCTTCGATGAAATCTTGTTCAATATTTTTGGGTAAATCGCTGAGATCTTGGATTATTTCTTCGGTCGGTTGAACGCGCGGGAAAATCGGTTGACTGTGGACAAAAAGCGTAGCCCAATTACCCCAGGTTCTCCTATCTGGTTGTTGATCGTATACTTCGATATATTCATAACACCTTAGCGCCAAATTGATGATATCCTTGACCGCATCCTCGCACATTTTTCTTATTCTTTCGGCCTTCAATCGCAACTTTTCAGCGTAGAGTCTAGAATGCAATTCCAAAATTCTTTGTTTCTCAAAATAATAATTCTGCTTGGCATCGTTTACATTTTTATCGCAGATTATACCTTCATTTTGTATATCATTTTCCTTTTGTTCCATGATTTGTTCGTTGATAAACTGTCTGTTTTCGATGATGGTTTCCTTATTTTGTTTGACGACGAATAATTTTGTTATCATTTGCTTTTCAAAGTAGCTTTGCACGAGCATTTTGTGGGATATCAGTCGATCGAATTGTCGCTCTTGGTCAGACTCTAGGGTTTTCCAAACGTTATCCACCAATTCGTTCTGTAGTTGCAGCTTCATTATATTTCTTTCGGCCCCTTTGTTAACCTTGTGTCTCAATTCATTTATCACTCGTTTGGCTTCGCGGGGGTCCGGTCTAAAATCTTTTTTCTTGGCTTCTTCCTGCAGATCAATCAATTCTTTGTAAGTTAAATCTTGAAGGCTACCACAAAATGGCAATTCTTCTATTTTAGAATCCATTAAACAGTTACACGGACATTCACACGTACACGGCTTACCAGGTACTACTATTTGCGGTTTACCTTTAGAAGATAAATACTCTAAATAGTTTTGTCTGGCTTCCTGACATTGTCTCGTTAAGTTTTCCAAACGTTCTTTATGCCAGCGGATTATATCCAAGTTTTCGACCAGAGGTTCACACAGAGAATCATCTGGAACTTTGAAATTGTCCAAAATACTCTCTTTAACCAAAGATACGTTAAATTTTTCGCTTTTAGGGCGCAACCTTTCGCGCTTTCGTTCTTCGGCGATAAAGTGTAAACGACTCTTATCCTCCAAAGTTAGGTAGAGTTCGTAGAAGAGGTTTAAAGCCGCTGTACCTTTCTCGCCAACTATTTCCACCAAATCAACTTCGTCCAATTCGATACCAATCGAACTTAACCAGTAGCAGATGTGATTTTTAAAGTTCGCGTACGCAACTGAGATGCTAGTGTCTGGTTTAATCAAATCCAACTGCTCGTCGGTCAAAATGTGATAACTACGAAGAATTTGACTGACCAGAATGCCATCCTTTGCTTTTCTTGCGAATGTCTCTTTGTCCATGTCTATGACGATGCCTAGGCTGTTCACGAGCCATTTTTGTATTATTTTTAACATTTTGATTATACAATATTAAAGAAGCGAGTTTATATTGATAGGAAATTAATACGCTATTACTTTTGAAAATCCATAATCTTTGAAGTAACCAATTTGTTAATGTCAGTTGTCATTTTTGGACAGTCGCAGGTAAAGAGAATTAAAAAACGGCCCACTTGGGCGTAAGGTTTCAAAACGAGGTTTTGTCGGGGACCTGAAACCATTTTCGCCTTTAAAAATGTTTGGGAAATTTCGAATTTAATTTCTATTGCGTAGCCAGTTGCTTCTTCCACTCAATAGGAATTGATGGAAATTATGAAATATTTTAAACTAAATACGGTGGCGGCTGGTGACTTTTTGACAGGGGGTGCGCAGATGCAAAACCAGGGCTTCGAACCGGAACTGAACCTAAAACCGGAAACCGAAAAAAAACCGTTATTTTTGTAGGAACGAAAACTGGAATAGAGCCGGAAAAAAATAACGGTTTATTTCGGTTCGTTGAATTTGTATGTTCTTAAAATAATTTTTACTTTACCCTAAAGTTTGGGATTTTTTTAGAAATTTCCTTTTCAAAATTTTACACAAATTCGTGCAACTTTCATCTGAAAATTATGAGTTAACTTTAAAGGACATTTTTTTGAAAGTTTAATTAGAAACCTACAATTTCCACTCTTTCTAAGAAAATGTTGATTTTATTCTCAAAATTTCAAGTCAAATTGAATTTTAAGTTGTATAAGTTGAATATTCATTTTTTCTAATTTGTGGTTGTGTTTTGAAATTTGGACCCTTTTCTCAAAATATTTCTTTTCATTTTATAAAATTTCGAGTTTAAAATACAAATTGTATGTGCTATTGTAAATATGGACTCAAGCAGTGAAGTCTTTTTCATTGAAGCCCAGTTTCCTGGCAATTTTATTTGCAAATTTGAATTTTTCCGAAAATTCCAACTTTTTCTTTAGAACAAACACTCAAACTTTGTTTTTTTTCCTCAAACTTGGATTTTATAATATAATACCCTTGTTTTTTGAAGTTATTAATAAAAATTTCGAGTTACCTTGAATTTTTTCCTTCAAATTTCACTTTAATTTAAATATGCCAATTTTTTCTCGATATTTCAAATTCTAATGATTTTTTGCTATGCCCACTTCATCAAACTTCCCAAAATCTCAAAATTTGTGATAAAATCTTGCTATTTCTAATTTTTCCTAGAAATTAAGAATTTCAGTCAAAATTTCAAGAGAAAAATACAACATTTATATTCCAATTTAAAGCCGGGATCTTGAAATTGAAGTCGAAATTTTAAGGATAAACTTGGAACGATGACATGTTAGAAAATGTCCAATTTAAACTTCCAATTTTTATCTGGTTTTGTTTAAGCTATATTTCAGTTTTTTCCTAAAATTTAGATTTTCGCCTCGAAGCTGCGATTTTTGTTTAGATTGTTTTGAATTTAGGCAGCTTTAAAATCGAAATTTAGTTAAATCTTGAATTCCTTTTGTAGAATTCGTTCAAAATTTAAAAATTGGTAATTTGAAAACCTAGATTCTTCACCAAAATTAAAAAATTTCTGGTACAGGCGAATTTTGAAAAAATGTTAAAGTTATCACAACAACTCGAACTTTTGAAAAAAAAATGGAAATTTCGAAAAAACTTTAAATTTTGGATGAAGCTGTATTTAATTTCGAAAAAAGTCCCAATTTTGATGATAAAAGGTAACACTTTTCAAAAAAGATTAAAATCCTGAAAAAATTCAAATATTTTAAAAATTCCCAATTTTGAAAAAAGTGAAAATTTTCGGGAAAAAGTCGGAATTATCAAAAAAAGAAGTTAAAACTTCCAGAAATAGTAAAAATTTTAAGCTAAAGTGGAAATTTTCAAAAAAAAGGTAAATGTGTTGAAAAAAAAATGTTTCATCATAATCATATTATAAAAAATCCAAACTTTTGAAAACAAGAGGAAATTTTCCAAAAAAAAAATCAAATCCTGAAAAAGTTATAGCTTCGGGAAAAAGTCGAAATTTCGATGATAAACGGTCGAAGTTTTCAAAAAAAAGTCTAAATTTTGGAAAAGGTTTGAAAATATTAAAAACGTCGGAATTTTGAGAATAAATTTAATTTTTCAAGAAACAAAAATTAAAGGAAAAAATCTAATTTTTCAAATAAAAGTTCAGTTTATTACATAAAAGCCGAAACTTCAAGAAAAAGTCGAAATTAAAAAAAAAATCTCAGTTTTCAAAAAAAAGATCAAAGCTTTGAGAAGTTGTCAAAAGTTTGACCAAGGTCAAAAATTAAAAAAAAACAGGGTAGAAGTTTTTAAAGGTCAGTTTTTTAACATCATTAAATTTACAGAAAAAATCAAAATTTTGAAAAAAAAATAACAATTTGGAGAAAAGATCAAAATTATGTGTAAAGATTTTTAAAAAATTCAGAATTTGGAAAATAAATTAAAATCTTAGAGAAAGGTCAAACTGAAAAAGTCTGGCGATTAATAAAATAAGTAAACATTGAAAGCTAAAAAAAAAGAACATTTGAATTTGAAAGTTTTCAAAATATAAAGACGAAATGCTTTAAGGAAATCGAAAATTGTTTAAGAATTTTCAATTAAAATCGAACTGCAGCATTTAAAAAGAGTAATCATTTTTAGAAAGTCAGTATCTTGCGAAAAAGTGAAAATTGAAAAAAAGTTTAATAAAAAAACAAACATTCGAGAGAGTCGATATTTGCAAAAAGTTAAAACTTTGAAAAAATTCAAATTTTTAAAAAGAATTGAAATGTTATGAAAAAATCGAATTTAAAATTAGTTATATTTGCAAAAAAAGATGAAATTTCGAGTCTGAAATTTCTGATATTTACAAAAATAAGGTCAGACAACTTCGAGATCAATTCTAAATATTCAAAAAAAATTGTAATTTTCAAAAAATAAAATTTTTAACAAGAACGAAAGTTATAAAAGTAAAATGTTCAAAAAAATCAAAACCAATCAAATAAGACAGAATTTTGAGGAATTTGGAATATTCAAAAAATCAAAATTTTGAAAAAGGTCGAAGTTTTCGAAATCAAGATTAAAATTTCGAAAATTTGGAAGTCGAACGGAAAAAGATCGACTTTGTCAAAAAGTGGGTTTTTATTGTCGAAATTTTCAAAATAAGTCAAAATTTTCAATAAAAATTGAATTCTTCAGAAAAGTCGAAACTTTCAAAAAGTATATAACCAAAGGATCCTTTCTCTTTTTTTCACCTAGTCAAATGCACGGGTATCAGCTAATTTTTTTTATAAAGTTGAAGGTTTGAAGTTTGAACTCAAAATGAACCCAGAATCCAGAGTTTTAGCCTGAAATTTTTAAATTCGAAAAATCGAGAAATATTTCCTTCAAATTTTAAGCATTACCACAAAAGTTATATGCTGTAATATTTAAAAAAGAGAGAGAACATTTCCTGAATTATGTTAGAAAATCAATTTAGATAAAAAAATTTAAAAAGTTAAAAAATTAGTAAGCTGGAACTGAACCGAAAACTGGAAAAAACCGCTATTTTTGTCGGAACGAAAACCGGAACGGAAGGGATATGATTTTTTTCCCGGAACGAAAAACCAAAAACCGGAACGAAAAAAATAAAGGTTCGATGCCCCATGCAAAAATATTAGTAATTAAGAGTTTAGGTGACTCCAGTGCTATAGCAAGGTATTAAATTTAAGAGAAACAAAAGTGATACAAATTTTGTGATATTTAATAGTATTTTTACGAATTAAATTTATATAACATCTTATAGCCTCCAGAATATTTTTGGGTTATCATCTCTAAATTATTTCATCGAGTACAAAAAAAAATCATTATCGACATTTCTGAGCCCCTTAAGTACTCTGTGGAGTTGCACCTGGTTACGGTTCTAGATTACTTAATTAAAATTGTTTGCTTTCATAGGAATAAAATTATATCACTTTCTCATGAAAACTGCATTTGAAGATAAAACGTATTTTATTACAAAGTTCTAATTAAACTCTACAAAAACACAAAAAAAATATTTTTTTAAACAACATCCGCTCTACGATCTTTTAAAGAAATAAAGTGTTCATTACTTTCTCAGCAAAATTGTTTAAATCCAAATTTACAAATTAATAATTAGACCCTAGAATGGGTACTGCTATCTCTTTGTGAATAGCCGTACTATTGGCAGTTAGACCTGTAAGCGGCACAATTAGCAATCGCAATCAAATCAGCCGGTACCTACGCGTTTAGCATCATAAACCGTAAATACACACTTCAAACTCTGACTCGTACTCACCATTTGGCAACATCGCTTCAGCGGAGCGGCGTACCGCACCGCGGGCTAGCTTTAGCGTGGTATTCTGTAGTTTATTTCTCCGCATTCCGTGGAGGCCGTTGATAGGCATCGCATGGCAGCCACGCTAGATGCATAATTCTGCGCGCACCAACGTATTTCAATTTCCTTATAGTATATAATATAATGGAATAAAATTTTGCGTACTTTATTCCAAGTCACTCACAAGTATTATTAGTTAATTAGTAAATCATTATTTTGTGTGTAAAAATGTGATAAATCCGAGACTTTTACATTAAATAGAAAAGAATAGATCGCTCATTTCACGAGGAGCGCGCGCTCTTGCGCTCTTTAAGACCAGCCGCCACTGAGTAAATAAATATATTGTGTTACAAAACCGAGATAATTTGTTTAAAAGAATATACAGAAAAGAAACCAATACAAATCGCTTTATCACAGCTGATTCTAATCATTGTCCACAACAGAAATTAGCAAGTACAGTAAAAGCTCCTTATTCGCGCTTCCTTTATTCGCGTTTTCACTATTCGCGGATTAAAAAAATGCGACCCAATTCCTATATTCGCGGCTAAAAATTTCTTTATTCGCGGATCTAATAAGTACATGCATAATAATAAAAGGATTCCAATAGGTATCCAACCCAATATGATTTGTAAATGGCGTCAAATGGACTAATAAAAAAAGTAAAATAGATCTCACTACAACTTTGCCTAAAGTATGTTGTTAAATGATAGCGTTGTCATTATGGATCGAATACTGCGACCAAAAAAGGGTGCCTCTGAGTGGTCCAATGGTCCGGGAGAAGGCAAAACGTCTTTACGCTCATTTTAAAGAACCTGATACTAGTTGTAGTGGTGAATGTACAGATGGGGGATTTCAAGCATTGGAAGGTTGGTTCAATAAATTTAAGGTGAGACAATCATTGCATAACATTAAAATCGTTGGAGAAGCAGCATCTGTAGACACTGCTGCAGCAGAACGATATCCAGAAGAATTTGCAAACCTAGTAGCTGATGGAAGATACAAATCTGAGCAAGTATTTAATGCAGAAGAAACTGCACTGTTTTGGAAGAGAATGCCAAACAAAACATTCATTTCTAAAAGCGAAAAGTCTGCTCCTAGATTTAAATTTAGGAGCAGACTTCCCCTATCTATCCTATGCTGCCTTAAGGCAGCAAAGGATAGAGTTACACTGCTGCTATGTTTTAATGCATCTGGAGATTGTGTTATTAAGCCACTGATGCTTTACAGAGCGTTTAATCCTCGGGCTTTAAAAAATCAAAACAAGGACAACCTGCCAGTGTTTTGGTCGCGTGGATTACAAACGCTATTTTTTGTGACTGGTTCCGGAATTGTTTTGTTTCTGAAGTGGAAACTTATTTAAAAAAACAGAATTCAGACTTTAAAGCACTTCTAATTTTGGACAATGCACCAGGTCATCCTCGTGAACTTGAAACTTTGCATCCAAATATAAAAGTGACACGTTTACCTCCCAACACGACGGCTTTGCTTCAACCTATGGACCAAGGAATAATCCAGACCTTTAAGCTCTATTATATTAAACGAACCTTCAAAATTATATTGGATAATATGGAATGTAATCCTGATATGAATGTTATGGAATGCTGGAAAAAATTTGACATAGCAAAATGCATCGTAAACATAAAAGAATCATTGGAAGAACTGAAGCCACACCCATTGAAGTCTTGCTGGAAAAAACTGTGGCCTGCTCTGACTACGAAAAATGACGAACAATCTGTGCAAGTTCAAACTTGGACTGCAAACCTAGCCGAATCGCGAATGGAATAGGACGAGATGGGTTCGAACAGATAGAATCAAGTGACATTCAGGAATTGCTTGAATCGCAAGATGAAGATTTGACTAAGACCGACTTGGAGGAAATGTTAAATTCACAGCCCTTCGAAGAAGAGGCTTCAACAAGCAGTGGAAACGTGACATTTAATTTGAAAAATCTTAGTGAAGGTTTAAGAATGGCAAATAAGCTTTGCGATTTCTTTATGAACATTGATCCATCTATGGAACGGAGTCTTATTTTTAAGAGGCAAATTGCTAGTGTGACTGCTGTCAGTCTGAATTGAAGGAGCTTTTAAAAACTGCCAAGCAAGAGAAAATTACAAAATTTTTCAAACCATTGCCTAAGCCTTAAGATAATTAATCAAAATGTTCAAAAACTTCAATTAAACTGATTTTTTTATATATTTGTTTGTTTTTATTTTGTCACCCAGGAACGTATCCCCTATAATCCCATATTAATTACCATTCCGTATTCACGGTTTCTGTATTCGCGGCATATTTATGGAACATATATCCCGCGAATAAAGAGCTTTTACTGTATACGTTTTTTAATCAACAGGCTTTTAAATGTTCCTTTAAGTAAATCCAGATATACAAAAGAATTAGCTTACATTAAAGATGTTGCGATTTTTAATGGTTTCCCCGTAGAAACAGTAAACAGCATGTTAAGAAAATGTAGATTTAAGAAAATAATTCAGAATTGCTCTAAGCTTGACCAATCTAAAGATAACACTCCTACAACCGTTGTGAAATTACCATTTTACCCAAATATCACTAATAAAATTAATAAAGTTTTAAAAGTAAACAACGTAAAAGTAGTTTACACAGCCAACAACAGTCTCCGCAATAATTTGGGTAATGCTAAAGATAAATTGGACAAGTTTGAGAATTCCGGAATTTACGAAATAAGCTGTAACAATTGTAATTTATCATATGTTGGACAGACCAAGAGATCCATTAAAACCAGATTTAAAGAACATATCGCTCATTTCAGATACAATAGAGAAGAAAAATCAAGTGTCGCCCTACATATGATAAATACAGGACACAAAATTAACATTGAAAATTTAAAATTGTTAAGATCGGTCACAAATAGCAGAGAACTTGATGCATACGAAACAATTTATATCAATCAGAGGCCAGTTACCCTTAACGGAGATAAAGGACCATTGGCGGCCTCCAGTTTATTGAAGGCTATTTGTGGCAGGTCAAAATTGCATGCACCAGATGTGTTAAACAATTAGAAATAGGAAAGAAAGCAAAAGACCGCCAGTATCGATTTGAATCTCAATGCAGATGACGTCGATGCATGTTTTGCTAATCTTTTAAGATTAGTGCGCTTGAAAATGCCAGTTCTGCTGGCGAAATACGTATCGCGTAATTATTTATTTAATTGCCGATGTGGTAAAGGGGTGAAACCTTCTTTGGACTGAAGGAATATTTGGCAATACAAAGAAAAAACAAAACGATTTGTAGAAAAGTATATTAAATTCAACATTTATAGCACAGTTTACTAGTCGTATTGGCGAAAGCTTGCGGAATGATTTGAATGCTATCAGAACAAGAAAACCTGTCTTGTACAGGTTTCGCTTCAGTTTCCATACAGGTACCCACAAGTTCAGCAGATCTACAAATTCAGTTTCATTATTATATTTGATTATATTTGAATCTGGTTTCCTAGCCAAGCCGTTGCCGTTGGGAGAAATTTGGTGGCTGTCAATACATTCAATTCATTCAGTGCTCCAGCATTCAGTGAGTCAAAGAATGTTTTTAATTTCTACTAATGACTAAAAAAAGTTTTCCAATTTCCGAAAAACCACAACTTGTTTGTACCCTATTCGGGCCCCGTTAATTATCGTCTGGTCCAATATAGGGCCCAGTATCGGCCCTGTTTCTAGCACTAATTACTTACCGACATATATCACCTCTGTTGAGATTTTTTAAAGTGTTCATAAATGATTGTATCCTACTTTGTGATTTGTCTTTGACACTGTGAAAAGTTTTAAAGAAATCTCTGATAAGATTCTTTGTACATCTTAGGATTAAAGCTTTGGCGCTTAATCTGATACATGGTTCCTTAATTATAAGATCTAGAAATGTATACTGTTGAAAAAATATGTAATTAATTATTATTTAGTACCTTGAATCGTTAGACAGTAACCATCAATCAGTATGTGTAAGAATTCTTGAATGAAACTGTAAATGTCGTATAATTTAAACTTATTACAATCTTTCATGGCTTGATTTAAGATTGTCAAACAACCTTTGAACTCGGGGGATTTCAGTTTCTGGCATTGATAATCAAGCTGTTTTCCTTCGACAAACAGGTTTTCTATAAAATTTCCTTTGACCAATTCTTTTATACAATTATCAAACAGCTGCATATTAGGCTAAAATAAACAATTTATTTTAACTTCATTTCCAATTAAAACCAAATTTTATAATTTACCAATCACTAATGTATGTGGTTGGTATTGCATAATTAATTTAATCACCTCGAACATAGTCTCTATTGCTTTTAGACATACGGGATCATCCAAATCTTTTAAATTCTCCAGGAGTGAATTTGAATGTATACGTGAACAGTCTATTGAAGTGCATTATAATTTAGAGTTGAAATGGAATAAAAAATACATTTATTTTATGTTACTTACTTATGATCAAAAAGAAAAATACCACAAATATTTTATTGGTCATCATTTCATGTAAGTATGATAAGGAAATAAGGTATCTTAATTGAAGCTCCAATAAAATTTAACAAGGGCGGATTCGCTACCTACAGCAATTTTCTATAAATATTTTTATGAACCCGAATGTAGGTTTTATGTGTAATATTGATAATTGAACGACTTTTTGCGGAAAGGAATCAAGCCACGAATTCTTAAATATTAGATGTTTAGTATATTTTTTTTAAAGTATAATCCAACAGTTGAGCCACAAATGCTTAGCAAGCGGTCGATCTTTAGGAAAACCTTAGAAGATTTGATTCTAATCCCCAGACTAATAGGTTTGGATGTTTATCAGACTTAGAACTTGGAAACCAAAAACTGGTTTCAATCTTATTAGATCTCGTCGTTCGGGTTAAATACACCAAATTGACGAGATTTTTTTAGTTTAATCCACTCGCAAAAGGTAACCCCATTATGCTTTCAAAGCACTGCGAGTAGGATGCGGAAACAAGGATAGATGGCGATGAACCGCCTTCTTAAACAAGGATAGGTTGTCATTTTTGGGGAAAATTGCTTTCGGTAACAAGTTCCACAACTTGGAAATTCTATAGAAAAAAGTCTCCGTAGACAGAAGTCCTCACTGTGTCAAGCTGGACCGCACAGAACTTTGATCTCTCCGACTGACTAGTACGCCTCAAGAATCTTGCCTTTGGGGGGATCAATCCTATTAGTTCCTGGGGGCATCTTCCATGATAGTACTTGTAGAAAAGAGACAAGTCACCCACCATACGCCTGTGCTCTAGTGTTTCGAGAGAATCGGTCAGACTCTCGTCATCAATTAGGCGAATCGCTCTTCTTTGGATTGAATCCAAGAGAGTTAAAGTGTGTTTTGGGGCTGAACTCCAAACATGAGAACAATATTGACTAGTCTTGCTCTAACTTGGGCTTTGTATAGTCTTAATAGGTGATGAGATGTGAAGTACTTTTTAGCTCTAAAAAGAAAGCCTAGCTTCTGAGAGGCGGATTTGGCAATGGCGCGCACATGATCGTCCCAGGAGAAGTTAGTGATCGCATTCAATCCTAGGATAGATAGATTAGATCCCATCGGAAGGATTTTACCCTCCATTAGTATGTTTGTTGCGTTATCCCTTGATGTTTACTTAGAGAAAACCGCGGCCTGAGTTTTTGAAGCGTTGAAGTCGACCAAATTGTTCTTACCCAATTCCAGAATAATCTCGAGATCCCGATTAATCGTCTGCATCTGCTGTTCCCTTAGTCGATCTGAAGCAGCGATAGATAATGGTTTGTCGGAGAAAAAAGATGACACAAGGTAACTATCATCTGCGTAACTGTATATAGGATTGGAAGTTGAAGCTAAGAGATCATTTATGTGCAACAGAAATAGAGTAGGAGACAGAACAGACCCCTGAGACACTTCTGCGTTAATCGCAAATGTCTCAGATGAGATGCCATCGACGACGACCTGAAGAGATCTGTCGGCGAGAAAATTGTATATCAAATGACAGAGTCCAGAAGGCAGACCATAAGATGCTAATTTGGCGAGAAGAGATCGATGCCAGACTCGGTCAAAAGCCTTTGAGATATCCAATGCCACAATCCTAGCGCCACCATGTTTTTCCATAGCTGAGTTGCAGATATGAGCAACATATGCCAGTAGATCGCCAGTGGAACGTTGTCGTCTAAAACCGTATTGCCTGTCGGAGATGATTTTCTGGATTCTGGATTCGTTGTGGGTTGCCTAAAGTTTAGGCCAGCACTTAGGCCACCCTTACCGGGCCCATTATGCTATCGCCGTGATTGAGGTGCCCTTGGTCATTCATTCAGCCACCCAAACTTGTTGAGAAATTAAAGAACGTCCCTTGGATGCGCCTCTCTCAAACTGGCCACACTAGGCCAGAAGTCCCCCAGCGTAGATCCTCTGATTGATGCTAGTGCCGGGCAGTGACGCATCACATGCTCGACACTCTCATCTTCTTCTAAACACCCTCTGCAGCTCGGGTCGTTTATAATTTCCATTCGGAGATGATTTTATTTTCCTCCAGATATTTGAGAATCTCGATGTTGATAAGCTTTTCCATCACTTTAGATATAACGGGTAACAAAGATATAGGGCGACAGTTGTTAGCTAGATTCATTTTTCCCTTTTTAGGAACAGGCTGCACCCTGGCAGATTTCCAGAAGTTAGAGAATACACCTTTGTTGTAAGAGAGTGTGAAAAATTCGCTTAGGACTGGGGTCAACTCTGAGGCGAACTTCTTAAGAACGATAGCGAGGATACCAAGGCGCCAGAAGCTTTCGAGGTGTCGCCAGCTCAAAAAGAATCTTCCTGATTGTGCGTTGTCTGAAAACAACTTCAGCCGCATCAATGTGCCAATCTTGGGAAGAATAGGAGGTTCTGCGTTTCGTGAATCAAGATTGGAATTTTCAGCAAACATTAAGACTAACATGTCAGCCTTTTCCTTGGAGGTAGTAGCAATAATGCTATTTTCATCGAGTAAAGGTGGAAAATTTGAAGATGTAAAATTCTTTCCAATCGACTTTGCAAATCCCCAAAACGACCTGGAATCATTCGGACACAGCTGATAAGCCTCTGGCGCATTTTACGATCGAAATCACCTTTTGCCTCATCAATAACCTGTTTACAAGAATTTCGTGCATTTACAAATATGGTCCGAGTCTCGTTTGAGAGATTATTTCGCCAACGACGATATGCGCGATTTTTGCAGGAGATATTTTTTACTGAACCAAGATTTACAGGAGGCAGACACTTCTTTTGGGGATGCGGAATTGAGCATTCCATACCAATCAGGTTAGTTTCGAGATGGATTCGGCGACTAAGGAACGGTTGCCTGCGCTAAAACAGACTTCCTGCCATGGGAAAGATGCAAAGAAGTCTCTTAATTCTTCCCAATTTGCAGACTTAAAGTGCCAAACCCTACGGGACTGCGTCTGGGAAGGAGGTTGTATATGAAGCGAGCGAGAGGCTGCTACAAGCTTGTGATCCTAATTTCCAAGCGGTGATGTCACAGAGATTTTATACGAATTTGGTGAATTTGTAAGGGTATCTACATCAGGAATTCTTGTGGGTTCCTCAACTAATGGCGATAGTCCACAAGTGATGGCGAAAGTCTCTGCCACCCTTCCCGCGTCATCAGATCGGGAAGAAAACCTTAACCAGGGGATGTTGTATACGTTGAAGTCACCGACAAAGACAACCTCAGCTTTTGGATAATTAGTCTTTAATTGAAAACAAGGAGAAAGACATTGAATAACAATTTCAGTTTTCAATTTTTGTCAAATGGGAGAGTAGTTCGTCCTATTAGATCGAAGGAGAAGTGATTGAGCAGCTGCTTGTCCTAAACAATTAAATAAATTATCTGTTTTCAGATTTCTTTTCCTGATAATCAAGAACAGGACACAAAGAACTCAAATTGTGTTTACATACAAATAAAAGTTCCAGCAACATTACATAAAATATGAAAAAAGTTTGGAAATAAAAAGACAGTAATGATCTTAGCATTTTATTTATTTCAAGGAGTCAATTACATGTAAGAAAACCAAACAGAAACAAAGTTAAAAAAATAGTATCTACTCTACAGAAATATGCATTTATAATTATATACTACAAAATATTTAAATAATTATCAACCAACAATTATCTATTGATAAAAAAAGGCTCTTTCAAATTAAAAAAGATGTTCAAAGTGTCCACCTTCATTTTGTAAACATAAATTTACTTACTCTATGTTTCATGCAATCAAAAACATGTTGCAGTTCATTTGGTGATATAGAATCTATTTCATGCTGCACTGCAACTTCTAGTTCCTCAATTGTGCGCAAATGATTTTTAAATACATTGTTCAATGAGACCAAACAGATAAAAATCTAAGGGTGTTAGATCTGGACTTCGTGCAGACCATAAGCCTCTACTGATTAAAGGATCATCATAAAATTCTCTCAAATATCTTAACGTTTGTGCCAAAGTATGCGCTGTAGCTCCATCTTGTTGGAAGTATCCAAGTTGCACTTCATCATTATGGATAATCTCCAGTTCTTGTTGTAAAATGGCCCAGTGTCGTTCTCCATTTATGGGCCTATTATCCCTCTTCTTGAAATTGCTACCCGTACACCAATCTTCTGGGGATGTGTTTCAATAAAATTATGTGGATTTTCTGTACCCCAAATTCTATAGTTTTGACTATTCACATAACCAGACAAATGTACCCAGGTTTCATCAGAAAAAAAGTCAAGTCTAATATATCATTATTGTTTAAATGTTCATTAAACCAGTGACAATATTGAACTCGTTGATTATAATCTGGTGGTTTTAACTCTTGAACGACAGTCATTTTATAGGGATGTATATGCAATTGCTTCGTTAATGCTTTGTGACAAGTTCCAATCGAATTTCTTTATGAAAATCTTATTGTTTACCAAAGAATGTGTAAAGTTAGGAATAACATTAGTTTATTAAAAAATGTATGCAACGAAAATAAATTGAATCAATATTTATAATAAGTACCTGTCTGAATAGATAACTGTGAAATAGATTTTTTAGGACTTTGTTGCATGCGCTGTCGAACATTTTCTGTTAAAATTAGTGGTCTACCTCTAGACTTGCCCTTGCAAATGCAATGTTTCTCCTCATGTTTAATAAGCACTAATCTGTGGTTCTTAAAAATATCATATGGAATGTCAGCATCTGGAAACCTTTCATTAAATTGTTCGATACAGGATTGCAATGAGTAGGACCAGCTTCCATTTGGATTCCGTGTACCAGTGCGAAAATGCGCCATCAATAAAAAGGCGTCTTGTTCTGGCGTAAAAGACATGTTTAGAAAACCAAGCCAAAAACAAGTAAAATATTAAGCACAACCTTAAAATAGCTGTACTTATAACTTACCCAAAGTTTTGATAAAAACTTTTTCTTTATTTTACACAAATTATAATGAATTTCAGATGCTAAAAATTATCCCAATGGTAAAATGTACAAAATAGACGTAAAATTTAGCATAAATTATAAGCACAAAACCAAAGACAAGATCACAAACACAAAACATATATATTATCACAAAACGCCCATGAACTAGGGATGATCTATATTCATCGATGGTGAATGAACATCGATGTTTAGTGGAAAAACATCGATGTTTTGTGGAAAAACATCGATGTTTTAATGTCGATGTTAAGTTTTCGATAATATTGCATCAATGTTATGAGAATAAAAAAATCGGAACATCGATATCGATACACTCTAAGTCTAGGGCTAGGCCATCTAGCGTGATTAGGTGTAACAAATGTTGCTGATTAATGTTGTTATTAGTATTATTTTACCTTCACCCAATTTACACTAGATGTCGCTGATGGTTTTAATCAAAATAAAACAAACAAAATAAAAAACTGCCAATTTTAAGCCATGGTCAATTTTTTTTCTTATCTAAGAATAAAGTGGGGGCGAGTGTTAGTAGAAGTTAAGTTTTTTTTATAGTGAAACTTTGAAAACGATATAACAGTTATAGTAAATGTACCCTATATTGTACTCTATGTCTGTCCAGTAAACTCAAACTTTTGCAGTAATGTAACCCAACAATTTACCATGAATTTGCTTACGTAGCTTATTATATGTATAGCTTATAACGTTAATCAACGCTTATAATAAAATGTTTTTTTTTAACCTAAAACATCGATGTTTTCGGGCATCGATATTTTTCTTCCGATATTCATCGTACATCAATACTTTTGAATCGATGTTAATGTTGATGTCAATATCGATGTTTTTCTAATATTGATCATCACTACCATGAACTCTAAAAATTTTTAGTCACTAGATTGTCCTGTCATATTTCTGCCCCAAACCTATAGAAATTAAAATCACTAGAAGAGAGAAGCGATGCGGTCACGTGGGACTCGGACATTAAGGAAGACTCTGTATAATTTAATCAGCGCTGCATAAACTACTAACCACTACTAACACTAGTGTTAGTGGTTTGTGCAGCGCTAAATGCTCTAGTAAGTCCCGGGTCAAAATCGTTTTAATTTCCGGACATCTGACGGTCAAAAGTAGAAATAAGTAGTGCCCCCTTTACGCTAACAGATGGCGCTATAAAACTCTGAAAAGCACGGTCACTGTTGTCAAATAGTGTAATTTCTACTAGATTTATTCGAATTTTCGGCATAACTATTAAACTTTAAAAAGCAACAGGGTTGGAAACAACGTCAACTATTTGAAGAATTTTCGGCGTCTAATAGAAGATTTAGTAGAGGAATTTGTTCAGTAGAAAAGTTAGGTAGAGTTTTTATTACATTTAATAGGATTTTTTTCATGGTATACCGACATGGAAACGAGTATACTGATATGGAAAATTTTCTTTCTAAATTTCAAGGATTTTCTTGAAATTCCGTTATTTTTTTTATGTTAAAAAATGTTAAATAAATTGAAAAAAACATAATATTTCCGGTCAATAAGGGTCTACCATGAAAATTTTTTTTTAATATTATATTCTTTTTGAAACTTCCTACCTGTCAGAATAAGAACTTTGAGATATTTTGACTATTTGCTTAGAATTTGCCCTTTTCTCGAAATATTCACATTTATTTCAAAATTCGGTATTTCATATTTGTCGAAATGACGTCTTCTTCTTCAGAATGGGTCTTTTTTATATTTGAATCTTTTATTCGAAAGTTTTTGGATATTTAGATTTTTTTCCTTGAAATTCGTCTTTGGCTCGAAGTTTCAGCATTTTTCTCAAAATCGCATTTTCAAAATTTCTGCTTTTATGATCCTACAAATCTTAACTTTTCTTCGAAGTCTGTCCTTTCTTTTTTTTATTGATCGACGCTTGCGTGACAATACATAACCATTTACAAATGATTTTCAACGGCAGAGAGAGAATAGAAATTATTGGAACTACTCCAATTGCTGGATGCATTTTGGTCAGATGCACATGGCCAATATAGCACTATCCTTTTTATATAATACGTGCAACCACCCAAATAAAAATTCAATGAATTATCGTACTAAAAAACGCTATTAAAATGGAGCTGTACATTTGTTTGCCACATTCTGGAGATGTCACTTTAAAACGTTCGTTTAAAAGCGTCGCTATTTTCCCATCTTATAGACTCATAATTCTATGGATTTTGACAATGTCACGGTGACACTCGAATGTCATAATTTATCTACGTTTTGTGTTATTTGCATATATGTAATACTTCTATATGGTGTGTTTTGTACCTTCGATTGTGTTCAAAAGACGCGATGGATATATATGTTTGTCTTTATGGAGGACAGAATTTTTTAACCAATCCCGCTTCTCGTCAGTATTCTTGTTGTCATTCATTTATTAGTTTTCCTGCCCATCTTGTTACCTGTTCCCGCTATAATTGAATGAATGCTTGTCTTCCAAAGAGTACGACATATACTTTCATCTCACCTTTTTAACAACGCATTTTGTAGTGGCGATTATCACAACACGCCATATAGAAGTATTACATATATGGTTATTTGTTTATAAAAAGGTGTAATTTGTATAGACACCGAACGCAAAGTGACAACCACCCAACTAAAAGTTTTACCAACAAAGGCTATTAAAATGAGCTACACATTTGTTTGCCACCACGTCTTCTGCAGATGTCACTTTAAAACTTTTGTTTAAAAGCATCGTTGCTTTCACATCTTACAAGCTCATAACTCTATGGCTTATGTCAATGTAACTGTTTAAATGTCATAATTTATCTACGTTTTGTGTTTGTTTTTAAAAAGATGTAATTTGTAAATAGAAACTGAACGCAAAGTAACAACCACCCACGTATTATAGAGGATAGTGTACGTAGAAAACGGTGTCGAAAAACGGTCTAGAGAGTAGGTGGTATGTTTTCGTGATATCAGGAGTAGTGAAATTCTACTACCAATGAGGAATAAAGCTAATAAATATGGCTATTAAACTGTTGAAAAATGTCGAAACTTGCCGATTTCGTTTAATTTTAATGTCATTTCTTGGTGCATTCGTTCCTACTTTTTACGACAAAGATAATATAGGATAAATCTAAAAATGTATGGGGTTTTTTATAGTCTTTTTAGCGGAATAACTGAGCTGCAATTGCTCTCTGTTATGATATCTTGTGCCGTTGATTGATCAACGCTTGCGTGCCAATACATGACCATTGACAAATTAGACAAATGATATTCAACGGAAGGAGATAATAGAAATAGTCACAGCTACTCAATTTGCTCATTTTGGTCAAATTTTTATACTTGGTGAATATAGGGCGCGTACTATCCTTATTTTATAATCCGTGCAACTACCTAAATAAAAATTTAACTAACGATCCTACTAACAAACTCTCTTAAAATTTGATTGCCACGTCCTCTACAGATGTCACTTTAAAACGTTCGTTTAAAAGCATTGCTATTTTTACATCTTACAAGCTCATAATTCTATGGCTTATGTCAATGTCATAGTGACACTCAAATGTCATCATTTATCTGCGTTTTGTGTTTAGTTTATTAAGTTTATTTAACGTTTCTTCAGCCCAGTTTGGAAATATTTAAATTTTTATTGTTTGTTGACAATATTCTAAACAGTTTTTGAAATATGACTACTTGATATTTAAATTTATTTAAAAACGTTACCTCATGACAGTTGACAAAATAAGAGGTTAGTTTATTTTACATAGAATAGGAAAAAATAAAAAAACAGAAGACCAAAATTAGATATGAAAAAAAATTCGTTTTTTTGATAAATTATGAAAATATAAAAATATAAAATAGTAGTTTGTGCAACAAGAGCGGATATGATGTCCATATCGCACGAGAACGATGTTTGAGCACGACGCCGAAGGCGGAGTGCCTCAATCGTACGAGTGCGATATGGACAATCCGCTCGAGTTGTACAGCGTATTTTTCCCACGACTGCGATCTATCAAAGGCTAAAATAGGATTTAGCAAATTAATAATTTTTCATGTGACATTTGCAGTTTCTAATATATTTTACATAGTGTCCATGTGTCAATGAAACGTCATAAATTTATCGCAACAAAATTCATATTTACTATTTGATTTTTAAGGTAATCATATCTTGAATATTTCACTTGCAGCCTCAGAAATGTCCGCTGGGATAAAGTTTACTGATTCTGCACTAAAAGCACTCATTTTAAATATTTTCTTTGGTAAATACCGAAGTCAGTTTGACAGATTCTATGGTATAATTCTAAATCTAAAAATGACATTCGTCTTTATCGCATGCCGTGATTGGTCAATTTCATATCCACACTAGTGTGGATATGAAATCGCGCGACTTTCATTATATCCGTTCACTAGACTGATATGGTCTATCTATCCTGCTCGTAAGGTATAAATAACACAGTAAATATACGGGTGGGAGTGGGAAAAATACATAAAAAAGGTTGTAGCACTGGACATCGATGTTGTGTTATTTGTTTATAAAAAATATGTAATTTGTAAACAGAAACGGTGCGCAAAGCAACAACCACCCAAATAAAAGTTCAATGAACGATCACACGAATAAACACTGTTAAGATGAGCTATATATTTGTTTGCCACGCCTTCCGCAGATGTCACGTTAGAACGTTGGTTCAAAAGCGTTGCTATTTTCACATCTCATAAGCTCATAATTCTATGGATGATGACAATGGCACAGTGACAATCAAATGTCATAATTTATCAACGTTTTGTGTTATTTGCTTATAAGAAGGTGTAATTTGTAAAGAGACATGGAACGCAAAGTAACAACCACCCAAATAAAAATTCAATGAACGATCATGCCAACAAACGCTATTAAAATGAACTACACATTTGTTTGCCACGTCTTCTCTAGATGTCACTAAAGCGATCGTTTAAAAGCATCGTTGTTTTAATATCTTACAAGCCCATAATTCTATGCCTTATGTCAATGTCACGTTGACACTCAAATGTCATAATTTATCTACGTTTTGTTTTATTTGTTTATAAACAGATGTAATTAGTAAACACAAACTGGAGCGTAAAATAACAATCACTCAAAAATTCAGTGAACGGTCGTACTAACAAACGTTTTTAAAGTGAGCTATACAATTTGCTTGTCATGTCTTCTGCAGATGTCACTTTAATAACATTGCAATTTTCATTCACATCTTATAAACTCATATTTCTGTGGCTTATGTCAATGTCACAGTGACACCCAAGTGTCATAATTTATTTATGTTTTGTGTTATTTGTTTATTAAATGATGTAATTTGTAAACAGAAACGGAGCGCAAAGTAACAGCCACTCAAATAAAAAATTAATAAACGATCGTATCAAAAACGCAAAGAAGATACAGAGAATGTCAACACTGGAGACCGTCCAATTCGGAAATATTTTAAACAAATCGAGTTGGCACAATGCAAATCGAGTTGACATAATTCAAACCGAGTTACCCACAAACCGATACGGCACAATTTCAAATCGAGTTACCCAGACTGGTTTGCTATTAAAGAAAGTTCGAACCCGTTCCGCCGATTTAAACCGAGTTAGCTCGAGTTAAGTAAACTGGAATTAAATCGTTTGGTAAATCGACTTAACTAGTTATTCCTCTAGCAAACGCAGTCTCGTTATATTAATTGCTCCTGTTTTGTTTATATTCGTTGGCGATAGCAAATAGTCCCGAACACGATATACTCTCCATTGCATATTTAATTCAATTAATACAGAAAATCCATGAAGCAGTAATGTGTCAGATCTTTATTAATGACTCCGCCCGGACTGAGTTGACGCGGTTTCCTGATTTCATTTAAATGCAAGATACGCTGATCAATTTGAGTTGATTACTTTCTAACTCGGTCTAACTCGAGTTAAGATCAATTCGATTTGAACCGGTTTAGTAAATCGAGTTGACCGTTATAACCGGTTTACGCACCGGTTTAACTCGAGTTAAACCCACCTCGAATTTAGCTGGTTTCATAAGTCGAGTTCATCTCTAATCTAAACGCTGTTAAAATTAGCTATGCATTTGTTTGCCACGTCTTTTGCAGATGTCACTTGAAAGCGTTCGTTTCGTCGTTATTTGCACATCTTACAAACTCATAATTCCTTGGATATGTCAATGTTATAGTGACACTCAACTTATCTACGTTTTGTGTTGTTATTTGTTTATAAAAAGGAGTAATTTGTAAACAGAAGCAGAACGCAAAGTAATAACCACCCAAATAAGAATGGAATGCAAGGTAACTATTATACTGGAATCTAATTAGTTTTAACTGAATGTAATGGTGCATCGAAATTGACTTTAATTTATATTGATGTGGATCCCGCTTAACGTCAACTTGAAGTGTCAGGTATCTTATAGTTGATTCGTTGATTGAATGTATTCAATCAACGGTAGATTAAATAAATATCGATCAACACGTCGTACTAACAAAATGTTAAATTGAGCTATACATTCGTTTGCCATACCTTCTAAAGATGTCACTTTAAGGACTTTCGTTCAAATGCGTCGCTGTTTTCACATCTTACAAACTCATAATTCTATGGATTATGACAATGTCACAGAGAATTATTTTCTGACAGCATACACAAAATTGTAGAGGAAGAAATTTGAATTGATTTTCTGACGATGGGAAGAGAATAACACTGCCCGAAACGTTAAAACTTTAAAATAATTTTGTTGTTATTTAGTTTTTACGTCGTTTACATTTTAAGATAATTTTAAGTGTTTTTCAGATTGACAAACAAAGATCCAACGCAATCGCTGCTTGGGGCATTCTATAACAGATAGACAATCCTTAACAGCAGTGTTGCCAACCCGAAAATATCTATTTCTGTCACGCCGAACAAAAAATCCTGCTATTTGTGCGCAAAACCTGCTGCCCACTCTTGAATCTTTTATAAACAAAGTTGTTACACATATGGTACGCACGGCGGATCTTCTCCCTTACGACACAACAATAGTTGTTTGATTAGCAACGGAAAGAAGTTCATTGTTAATCAAGTAAGACATTTGTTTGTCTGGATTTGCAGAATGAAACTAAGTGCTTAACAAAAATAAAATATATGTTGTGAAATGCTAAATCAATATTAGAACTATTTACCTTCTTTAGGTTGGCATTGCATTGTTCTATGTTTGCTAAAAATGTCAAATGTCAATCAATAATAATTTTTAATAAAACTGTCAGTTATGCAGTAAGAAGTTTCTCTATGCAATATATTAAAAGAATCCAGCATCCTGCCAAAAAGCTATTCCACTAATCAAAATTAACAACAATATACAATTTATAGCTTAAGAGAAAAGAACTGCACTACTTTATTTGTGTTTATGTTGATTATACAGGTACTGAAATATTCAAATTAGATATACATGCATATTATGTCCGAATTAGAGATTTTAGCAAAATTCCGTTACAATCTTTCTAATTTAAAAAACCTTCCGGCTACATGCTTCGAGCATCAAAATTCTGCTGCTGTAGCAGAATTCTGCTACGGTTGGCAACACTGCTTAACAGAAGGTTACTGAAATTTAGAATTGTGAAAGGAGTAACTAGCGAAGGAAAAGCCAATAAAACATGAATAGAAATATTAATATTCACAAGGAAACTACAGAGAATATTTAATATCACAGAGATACTCAAATGTCATAATTTATCTACGTTTTGCGTTATTTGTTTATTAAAAGGTGTAATTTTCAAACAGAAACAGAAGGCAAATAAAAATTCAAGGAACGTCGTACTAACAAACGCTATTAAAATGCGCTACAGATTTGTTTGCCGCGTCTTCTGCAGATGTTACTTTATAGCGTTCATTTAAAAAGCATATCTATTTTCACATCTAACAAATTCATAATTCTATGGATTATGAAAATGTCTCAGCGAATTTTTTTCTGACAGCACACACAAAATTGTAGAGGAAGGAATTTGAATTGATTTTCTGACGACAGGCAGAGAATAACACTGCCCGAAACGTTAAAACTTTAAAATAATTTTGTTCTTATTTAGTTTTTATGTCGTTTCCATTTTAAGATAGTTTTAAGTGTTTTTCAGATTGACGAACCAAGATCCAACGCAATCGCTGCTTGGGGCATTCTATAACAGACATCCAATCCTTAACAGAAGGTTACTGAAATTTAGAATTGTGAAAGGAGTAACTAGCGAAGGAAAAGCCAATAAAACATGAATAGAAATATTAATATTCGCAAAGAAAATCCAGACAATATCTAATGTCACAGAGGCACTCAAATGTCATAATTTATCTACTTTTGTGTCATTTGTTTATAAAAAGGTGTAATTTGTAAACAGAAACAGAAAGAAATTCAATGAACGATCCTACTAACAAATGCTATTAAAATGCGCAACAGATTTGTTTGGCACGTCTTCTGCAGATTTTACTTTATAGCCACTGTTGCCAGTGGATCAATGCGCCAAATGTCGCTACCGGATCTCTAAAATTCCGTTACCGGCCACTACCCAACACAGAAAGGGTAGAGAATTCTATAAAAAACTTGACTTTGAAGGATAAATACATTTTTTTCCTTCGGAGGGTAATTAAAGCCAAAGATATAAAAAACGTTTCGTTTATCTTTAAAATAAAGATTGCTAAGACTAAAAAGAAATACCACTCTAGCTGAGAGCTATTTTAAATGGCTTCAAAGTCGTCAAGTAAGATAGTATCTTCGGGGAAATACATATTTTTCCACAGAAAAAATAAAAATTAAATTTTCTAAAGATTTCTGCAATGATTGTGATTGAATTTCTACACCTAAAATTGTTGTTAATTGCTCTCGGTCAGATGGCACCATGGAATAAATCGTTATGTCAATTTTTCAACAACTAGTTTATTTACCCTCGACTCGTTTATTAAAAATAAAATAAAAATTTGGGCGCCCTCAAAAATTCCGCTACTTTATCGTCGCCGCCGCTACGCCGCTAAATGCTTCAGAACAGGCTACCAATAGCGGAATTCCGCTACCACTGGCAACACTGTAGCGTTCACTTAAAAACCATCGCTATTTTCACATCTAACAAATTCATAATTCTATGGCTTATGTCAATGTCACCGTGACATTTAAATGTCATAATTTATTACGTTTTGTGTTATTTGTTTATAAGGTGTAAATTGTAAACAGAAACAGAACGCAAAGTAATAACCACCCAAATAAAAATGGAATGCAAGGTAATTATTGAGCAGAAATCTAATTAATTTTAACTAAATGTGATGGTGCATCAAAATTGACTTTAAGTTTGATTGGTTTAATAAACAATCAAGAGATTTAAAGCGTGTGTAACCATTTGGTAAATGTCTGATATTTCAGTGTAATGTTATTTAATAAGAATAATAGTTATTTAATTAGTAAATTTGATAGAATGCGTCGTCATATCGAGAAGACTTTAAATCTCAAGTGCTAGTGCTAGTATTATCCAGTTAGCGTAATTTCCTTTAAAACATTTTGATCACACAAACGCTACAAATCAAGCTAATTGTTATGTGGTGTAGTTTTACATTAAACGATTTTGATCGCCAAATGGATCGAGTGGAATTAAATTCCTGATTGAAAGTCGTTTTTGATCATATTCTGTGGTTTAAATTCAACAATAAAAGCATCATTATCGTCAATATTTAGCTGACCAAAGTGAATAAATTCCCAATATTTTGTTTAAACTGCATCTTCTAAACTGAAGAAAGAAACTGGTTTGTTAGAGATTGCTAATTAATTTTGTTTTGTATTAAAAGTTTTTTGATAAATCCGGTTCACGATTTGCTGCTTTGACACTCGCTTTAGCCGAAATATGATTTATGAAGAGATAACGTTAAATGACGACTATAAAGTCGCCATTTAACGTTCACGATTTGCTTCTTTGACATTTGTTTTGGTTAAAATATAATGATTAATGATTTATAAAATGATAACGATAAAGGACGACTATAAAGTCGTCTTTTAACGTTATCTCTGCCGGGAAACCCCCAGTTTCAATTCAAAATTCTTCCAGTTTCAATTACAAACGCATTAACAAAACAGAAAATGTAAGAAATTAAATATTCATTTAAAAGCTATTAGACAACAATTTCTTCTACAAGAGTGTTTTCTGCACACTAAAAAATTACAGATTTCGGCTTCAACTTACAATTTCAAAGATGGCAATTAAACAAAGCAGACAGACATACGGCCAAAATCGAAATTGGATTTCTGTTGAGATATGGAATTAGAAACAAGATCGATTTTGAAATCGAGCTGTAACAACAACATTTCGAAGAAAATCTTCAACTAAACTGTTGTTCGTAGAGCAAATATTAACTAAAACAGGAAAAAAGTATCTGAGACATGTAGTTATTTGAAATTTAGATTTTAAATTGGATATCAATACTGGTTTTGGAAAAAAAGTCGACTTTGAAACTCAAAATTTGGCGATGGAATCAACATTTTTGACTTTTAATTGTTTTGGTACCGCAAATTAGTCTTGGATTTTCTTTTTTTTTTCGAAAGTTTCAATTTATATTCAAAATTTCGCTAGAGTGGTTGAAATTAAAGATTAATGTAATAATTGTGAGTTGATTAATATTTTGGTATTGAAGTTGATTTCCATTCATGTTTTATTGGCTTTTTTTCGCCAGTTACTCCTTTCACAATTCTTGATTTTCAGTAACCATATGTTTAAAGAAAATATGGAGAATAATTAAAGTAAAGTAGACCTAAGTTAGCTTTTTCATCAAAATATCTAATTATATTCAAAATTGTCATCTTTTTCTTAAAATTACAAATGTTTTACAAAATGTATGCTTCAAGGCTAGATGTATAGAAAAGATTGAACATTTTTAGTTTCCATATAAATCATGTCATAAATTGGAAATGTAACAAATCACATAATTAAGTCAATTTGTACTGAAGTTCATGTTTTGATGTTTTTTATCAAAAACTTTATGTTTCAGGTGTCGGAGCGTCGATTAAGTCAACTTGATTGTGCCCTCATCGAACTGGGCATGATAGCAGCTAGCACGAACGCCAGAAGGGAATACCTCCAGGAAGCTAAAGAATGCAGAAATCGTGCCCTAGCAAACCTGGTCACAATTAACACGAGATACGTCAGTAACGTATCGATCAATGTTGACAAACGTTCTCTATTGTCCAAAAGGTACCAACCTTATCATTTACCCAAAGAGCGAAACCGCACAAGATCGGAGAATAACGAAGATGAAGAACTACAAAACTTAAGCACTACCATAGATAAATTGGGTAAAATTTCTCTACTTAAAAAAGCCACATCGTTAGAGAATGTTGCGGATTTTAAAATATCTGACTCCGATCATGGTTTAGAAGTCGAAACTGTGTCAGATTCGATACAAAACTTAAAGGTGGGGGAATGATCGGGTTGATTTATTTATGTGCAGCACCCAATCAAAAATATGATAGAAACAGATGTATTGGTGCTTTGATGTAAATCATTCTGCAAATGTGTTGGTTTGTTTAACCTCAGATATAGGCAGCTGTGATTGTACGTTTTAGTTTTATTTAAGTGAATTTGAAAGCTATTTTCTAATTGCTGTAGAATGAGTCGCACATTAAATTAGCATGAATCATAAAATCTACGTTAGAAATTAGTTTTTGCAATTCAATTTTTAATATGAATTGTATTGGAAGGTTTGTGTATTAATTTTTGTTAACACATTCACTGCCACCACGTTTTTCCCTGCAACCCAATGTGTTGCTAGGGCATATAAAAGTAATTAGCGTTTTATGAGTCAACTCGATGGCATGCAAAATAAGACGCCAACTACAGGTATCTCATATTCAACATACAAGTATCTCGTATTCAATATATGAGTATCTCATACTCAACATACGAGTATCTGGTAGTTGGCAGGGAATGTGTTCAAATTACTCAAGTGTGTGATTTTGCACATTTTTTAATAAATGTTAAGGGAAAATGACTTTTTTTTAAATATTTGTATTATTTTCAGTAAACATTTGTAAGTCTACAAAGATAATGTAAATATAACATAACTCATTTCTGTTTAGAATTGGTTGTTTTCTACATTGGGAGCAAATAAAATCAATGAAGTAAGAAAAATTGTTTTTTCTGTCTTTCTTTCCAGCCATATATGTTAAAAAATAAGTGGGCAAGTGCAAGTCGTACTTGTATAATCGATGTTCAATGCTGTCAGCTGTTTAAGTTTTTTCTTAAATTCACTTGTCTTCCTATTATTATGTTAAAATGTTGCAAATAAATTGAATTTTTTTACATATCCAGACTGTAATAAATTCTCACAAAATCTCAAAAACCATAAGACACGGTTAAGCAAAGACGATCAAGAATATGCTGTTGAAAAGTCTAAATTATCTCTTGCTGTTCTTGAGATTTTTGAAGAAGAGTAAAATTCGTTTTTTGCATTTCTCAGTGTTATTTAAAGAGTAATCGAAAAACTACAAACATTTTTTCTTTGGCGTTTTTTGTCCTTTCCAAGGTATCCTTCTTTTGGTGGACCAGACTGATCCTTGGTGTACAAATCTTGTCCCTTGAAACCAAGAAAAGGCTTCGAGTCGGATATTTTGGGTATATCTCCGCAAAAATTAATTTTTTTTAAATCAGAAATTCTTCGCGGTGGTATACCTTAAAATAACCGAATAAACCCGCCACAAATATAACTCTTATTTCTAATTTTTGCGGGAATATTTACTAGCGCCACCTACTTTCACTTCCAGCATTAAAAAGGTTATGATCGGACATTACATGCAGTTGCTTGTCGCTTTTCAGGTATTCTGTGGTCTCATTTATCTCTGATGCAGTGTTGCCATATTGCGATAATTATATATGTGGTAGTTCTTACAAAACAGAGACTAAATAGACTGAACGTTTCAATGTTGTCTCATGCGTACAGTTGAAGCTAAAATTCGGGGAAGTGGGGAGGTGCATTCCACTACTCTTTGATATGGTCGGATTAAGTAAAATTTATAAATACGAAACTTGCCGCGTAACGGTTCTAACGATTTAGATGAAACTTTAGAATTAGGGGCTTTTGGACCAATAGGATAATTTTTATAAGTGCTTTTTGGTAAAAGTTCAGGAGAACTATTTTCAAAGACATCTTGGTTTAATAGTAAAATAATGTTCTTTCAATACGCGACGCCTGTGTACAATATTGTTAAGCCGGTGCTGTAAACAAATCATGATTGCAGTGAAATGGCGACGCGCGCACGCCGATAATTGAATATTTATATATTTTACTTTTACCTACCCAAAGAATGAAACTCTTGATTTTCCTTCACTAATGTGTTCACTGAGGTTTCAACAATGATCCACAATACACTTCCCCATATTTACCGCCCATTTTCTTTAAAAAAAACCGATGTTATCTTCGCAAAGGTCTGTCAAATAATAAGAGGGCATTGCGAGCTAGATGGAGCTAGGCTTTCGCCAGGCTTCCAACTGGCTTCACTGCTTACCGTGTTAGGCTCAGTCTATTTAGTCTCTGTTACAAAAGTACGGTGCACGGTGCCAAATACCTATACCACAGAGTGCTCTGTGCCTATACCATACCAAAAAATAGGTAACTTCCGCTTTACTATTTAATAACAATAGATTTTAGTCATTCACCAATATTATTTTAAGCACAGTTTTACAATTTATTACCAAATAATTTGCGCCGCGCCATCTCTTGATTGGTAAAAACATTGTAGTTTAATTTTGCAGGTTTTTTTTTTGATTTGAAACAATGTTACGGGCACTTAAACGAGGCCGATAGCAGTGAAGTTGGCACAAAATTTTACAAGAACGTTTGTTAACTTTTTAACGTACAAAAATTACAAAACGCGGGACTGGCGACTGACTTCAACCAACCTGAACAATCAAACCTTTCTGTCCCCTTAGTAATCCATGACTCCGCCAGAGCGCGGTCAAGCCATCCGTCAGAATTGACGTTGACATTGCGTTGCCAACTTTAAATAGTTAACCACTAGCGGGCTACTCAAAATTTAAACCTAAAATATATTTAAATTACTTATTCATAATTAGATCTAAGACTTCCATTTATTTTTTGCTTTGTTTTTTATTTATGTGTTTTTGTTTTTTACGAGGCGTAGAAAATACATTGATTTACAACAACGTTCTTTTAGAAATGCAGACTTTTTTCTAGAAAATACGAGGTTACGGAGAAAATTTCTACTTTAATTTTGAAATGGCGACTTTTTTCACAAAATTTCGACTTTAATCCCGAGATTTCGACTGTTTTCTCAAAATTTCTACTTTAATCTTGAAATTTCGACCTTTTTAGCGAAATTTCCACTTCAACTTCGAAATTTCGACTTCAATCTCGAAATTTCGACATTTTCTTGGAAATTGCGAGAAAAATGTTGAAATTTCTATATTCTATGGTTAGGGTAGACAGATGACAATTGCGCCCCTTACTATTTATTATTGACAGTTGGCAATAGGGTGCGTTCATTAATTTCAGTATTTAATTACCAAAATTTCGACTTTTTTTTCGAAATTCAAGATTTAAGTCGAAGTTTTAAGAAAAAGTCGAAATTTTGAGTTCAAGTCGAACTTTTAAGTTAAATACGAAATTTCTAGATTGAGGTCGATATTTTGATTTTAATCTTGGAATTTAGGGTGAAAGAAGTCAACATTTCATGAGTAAAATGAAAATTTTAATTGAAAACTCGAATATTCTATGTATTTTTTTTAACTTGAAATTTCTAAATATTTTTTTGTTTAAATTGAAGATGAAATTTCGAAGTTAAGGTCAAAATTTTAACTTTAATCTCGGAATATGGGGAAGCAAACGTTAAAATTTTGAGATTACAATAAGAATTTCGATTTTGAACTCGAAATTTCTAAACAATATTTTTTTCAAATTGATGTTATACCGTACTCGGTATAAATTATTAAAAATAAAATAAAATAAAACGCGTAAATAAAGCGTGGTGAGTGAATGGAAGATAAGGAAAGGAACAAGCGGGTATACGAAGATAACCACAGCTAAAACTCGCTCCACACACACACAATAATTCGAAATGCTTATTAGCAACACTGTCCAACAGGGAAATTGCAAATGCCACTAACGGAGTGTTGGTATCATAGACAAGACAAGTGACAGATGGAATTGTGTCTATGAACGCGAGATTGCGCCAGAGAAATGTCAAGTAGTGTCCTGCGTGTCAACCAATAGATGGTAGCACCGCGTGTCAGCCACAGAAGGCGCACTACGTGTCAACCAACAGTTGGTGCACTGAGTGTCAACCACAGAAGACATTGTCACTGGTAAATACTAGAAAATGGCGTCTAACGGGTTTCTACACGTGCAACTAAACAAACAAAATGAAATAAAAGAGGCGTCAAGTCGCCGACTCTCGAATTAGCTATTAAGGCGTTTGCACGTGGTTAGGAAATCTTCCAGGGGCGATTACAATCGAGGAAATATAAAATATTACTCGACAAGAGAATAAGAATTAATTCTTCGGACGAAACTCGAATAAAATTCGAATTTCACCTAGAACTTGCTCGTTTTTAACAAGCACGTGGTCGTGTTAGGTCCACAGGACGAAAATAAACAATTCACAACAATTGGACAATGCAGCACGATACAAATATATAATTCGGTCAAATGGATAAAAAGAAATGCGCAGACTTACAGTTTCAGCTGGAGTTTTCGCCGTGGCACTATTAGATTAATCGGGTAAATAATCTTAAAGCAAATTAACGATCGAAGCACTAGGCACGTGTTCGGAATTCTCGGGTAGGTACTCCTCGTTCGGCGGCCAAACTTGGAGAGAGTGATCCAAGCCAGGGCGGTTAACGACCAACCCTCCTTGTGGTGTTTTCCGTTGGTCGGGGACGATCGTGAATCGTCGGGGATGGAAATGTCTATGTCTATGTCAATGCCTAGTGCTTGGATCCATCTAGCGGCGTCAGAGTGAGAGTAAGAGCGGGAAACTTGAATTATTCCTGCTCCGGTATCATTTGGCCTTTCATATGCCTTTGTATTTTTTATGTTGGCGATGGCCATAGTTTCTCCGGGTTTCTCTAATAGGTGGTAGTACTAAGAGTTACACGCATCAGTGAATTCTCGGAACATTTGTTAGCATTCGAGTTGGATATACCAAACTGACGAGATCTAAAAAGATTGAAACCGGTCTTTGGTTTCCAAACTTGGAATCTAATAAATGTTTACACCTATTGGTCTGTGCATTAGAATCTTTGTATTTTTTATTTAAAAAAATGTAAGTAATTTCTTTTAACGTTTTATGGTGTATATATTAATACGTGTGTAACGTGCTCAACCACTAAATTAAAGGTTTTATTACGGGTAACAGGTAATAAAATAACGTTTTTTAATTATTGTGAATACACCTTTATCTTTGAATATTTGGCAACACTGCTCTCATATAGGTTCTGTGGCTCTGATGTTTTATGATTTTATTTCAACCATGTTGTCTTTGTTTTTAACCTCAAATTATGAATAATTGAAATTTTAAATAATAAATCATTAGTTCTATTTGAAATTATCATTACACACATTATGGTTTGGGCCAATAATCTTTGTAGATTATGTGGTAGTTTGGGCGATGAGGTGCACCCGATATTCAAAGGTGACCAAAGTCTGGAATTGAAAATTAAAAAATGCTCGAATCTCACGGTAAGTGGTTACCAGAGGCCCTATACTGCACTTTTAACGTGAATAGGTGTTTAAGGATGACTACAAACCCAAACAAATATGTGGGAACTGCAATTTAAAGGTGAATGACTTTTGTCAATTCATCGACACGAATTAGTATTACGAATCAAAAATTTGATTCGATTATGAGTAGAAGCGATTGGTCTCAGAATCTGTTAGGGTATCCGCCCCAACAAAAGAGCGTTATAGTGTCTTCTAAACCTCCCATGGATAATTTAGATTGTGGCGAGCTAGATTTATATAAGGATGGGGTTTTGCCGTTAGAGAGTTTCAATGTTCCATTAAATGAAACCGATGTACTTCAGATTGTGGAAAGTGCTACTGATTATAGTAATGTTACTGAAAGTAACACTTATTTGGTTGATCGCTACTCAGGGGATGCATATAATGAATATGGTACAGTCTTAAGACATTCATCTCATTTTCATCTACCGAATGAAGTGTGTTCGACAGATACGGCAATTAATTATAGTTTCCATCCCCAAAAACCAGAATGTAATGTGGTTAAATCAAATAACGATTTATCAAACAAAAAATGCGAGAATTATTACAAATACAGTGAAAGTTTTAATAATTATAATTTAGATTTTCAACAGCCGTATAATAACAAAAGCAAACCGAATTTAATTTCAGTTGAGACCATACAGTCGTCAGTTAATCCAGAAAGCATTGACAAGTCCATCGGGTATAAAACTAAAGAGAAAAAGTCATTTCCTTGCCCTCGTTGTAATAAAATCTTTGTAAGAAGAATTACTTTGAATGCTCATATGTCATTTCATACTAATAACAAACCATATATTTGTGAGCTTTGCGATAAAATGTTTGCAGTTAAAAGCAATTTAACGTCACATCAAAAGATTCACACGAGTCAATACAAGTGTAAAATCTGCGGCAAAACATTTTCAGTTCCTAGTAAACTGCAAAGGCACGAAAGAATACATACCAAGCTAAAGCCGTTTATATGCGACGTTGGTGCTTGCAAGAAAGCATTTACCGATAAAAGTAACTTAGAAGAGCACAAAGGGGTGCACAACCAAGAAAGAAATATAAAATGTGGCCAATGCGAAAAATATTTTAAAACTAGAAACCAACTAAAGAGTCATAAAAAATCCCATGATTTGGACAAATCATTTGTATGTGATATATGTCAAAAGTCGTACAAATATAAAATAAATTTGAATTTACATATGAAGAAACATAACGGGTATTATTGCCCCTATTGCAAGGTAAATTGTGAACGAATTGTTAATCTTTTAAAACATAGGAAAGAGTGTAAGTTAAAAATAAAATCTTGAAGCTGTTGAAAATGTTATTTCTATTTAATTACCCCACCCCCTTCAGAATTTGAGTTCCAACTTAAAAGGTGACATTTTCTACAAAGAAAGCAGCTACAGGGCCTCAGCGTCTTGGTGGCAACTAATCAAGAGGATGATTTTCAGCCGATATATCATTTTGATGGAACGGACTGGTCCTTGGTTATCTTCAAAAATTGAAACACAGAACTTGTTCCCTGAAACCAAGAAAGATTAAAAAACACAACAAAGGTTGCTCTAACGCGTTTCGACAGCCAAGCGGTCATCTTCAGAGAGAAACATATATCAGTTAAAGAAGATTAGACTAAAATTGAATTATGGGGAAGAAAAAGTCAAAAGAAAAGTAAATTTATTGAAAAAAAGAATCAATTTTCGAACTAACCACCAAATTTTATCTATTTCTAAAAAAATTTCTGTCTCTACATCAAAAAATAGTCTTAAAATAGCCACCAAATTTCAGAAAAGAAAGTCAAATGTCTGGATTTATGTTCATAATTTTGCCCTTTGTACCGAAATTTCGAAGTTTTTGAAGCGAAAACTTCTTTGGGCACGTTGAGCGAATTTTTCTCTTTAAAATTGTGTTTTCTTGAAATTTTGAGACTTGTAATTTTTTCCTAAAAAGTGTCAAAATCTAATTTTTTTCTAATAATTTCGACTTTCGAGCCTAAAAAACGAGATATTTAGAAAAAGGCCGCAATTGACTAGAAAGTTTGCTATTAAAGTTGAAATCTTTAAAGAAAACTCAAAATTTTTATCATCATATCTATCTTTTTTTAAAAATGTTATGTTTTTCTGTGAATTTTAAGTTTTAACTTCTAGCTTTTAGTTTTAATTTTCCTAAAATATTGACTTTGGAAATTTTAAGTTTTTTCATTTCACTTTTTTCTAAAAAGTCAGTTTTTTTATAATTTTTTCTTTGCTTTGATCTAAATTTTGTGATCTTTCTTATATTTCTTTTAATAGCTCACTTTTAAACTCGAAAATTCGAGAAATTCTTATACAAATTGAGTTTTTTCTTGAAGTGATCAGTTTTTTTGTGTATAACTATCGATTTTTTAAAGAAAAGTGGAAAAATGTGCTTTTGTTTTCGAAATCTTAACCTTTTTCTCAAAATTCTAGATGACAACTTACAATTTTGTTTACAACCTTAGGTAGTGATTCAGTCACGGTGAGCGCAGCAAGGGGTTGTCCCCGAGGAGATGTTTTATCTCAATTGCTGTGGTCCATCCTCCTAAATATACTGCATTACTCGGGCTTTGAAGCAATAGGTTATGCAGATGATATTACTGCTATTATCAGGGGCAAAAACGATAAAATCCTGTCAGGATTTAATGCAAAAAAGCCCTGAACACCACTAACAACTGGTGTTCAAACCAAGGGTTAAATGTAAACCCAAATAAAACAATTATAATTCCTTTCACGAAGAGAAAGAAGCTAAATCTAACAGCTCCCACTATGAATGGAGTTCAACTTAACTTCTGAAGTGAGACTAAATATCTAGGAATAGTCCTAGACCAAAAGCTCATCTGGAATCTTCATTTAACTAGAATAAGCGACCACGACAGTCTTCTGGACGTGCCGCAGATTATTCAGCAAAACCTGGGATCTGAAACCAAAAATGATCTATTGGTCAAATAGGATGATAATTACACCCCTGATCACACACGCTTCTTTAGTATGGTGGCCAAAAACAACGAAAGAGACAGCACAAAACTAATCGAACATAGTTCAAAGGTATGCATGTCTGAGTCTAACAGGCGCAATGAACACCTGCCTAACAGTAGCAATGGAGGTAATGCTAGGTCTAATTCCTTCTCCACCTTTTAGTGAAGAGGCAGGCGATCAAAAAAGCCTCAAGATTACTGCAATTAAAACAATTTAAAAGAGACTTCGTCGGTCACATGGGAACCTTCAAGGAATGTAGCCCGGTGATTTTAGCAAGATCGGTTAATTATATGCAACCCAGATACGAATTTGATCATTCCTTTGAGGTGGACCTAAATAGCCACACTGACGCTTCAATCAGTACCTGAAGAAAAACACAAAATATCCATCTGGTTTACAGATGGATCAAGGACAGCACATGGGACTGGAGTGGGAATTTATGGCCCTAACAATAGGTCCTCCAAAGCTTTGCGAAAGGACCCAACTGTCTTTCAAACTGAAATACATGCAATAGAACTCTGCGCCTACGAGTGTCTTCGAAGAAACCTGAAAGGCACAAAGATCTACATTAACTCTGACAGCCAAGCGGCAATAAAGGCTCTCAGCAGCTGCCTTGTCAAATCTAAACTAGCTTGGGACTGTCAACAAACTCTAAAGCAACTGGATAAACACAACAGGATCAGTCTTAAGTGGGTGCCAGGGCACAAAGGAATTCAAGGGAATGAAAGTTGCGGACCAACTAGCTAGAGAAGGATCTGCATCGTCATTTCTTGGACCTGAACCGACTTTTGGTTTTTCTCAAAGTCAAATAAACAATGAGGTCAAAAAATGGGAAGCAAAGTCAAGAATTTCCCATTGGAGATCATATCAAGGACTACGACAGGCAAAAAGATTGATATTTGGAACGCTTGAAAAGACAAAGGTCTACTTAGAACTCGGCAAATCCGAATTGAGGATCCTAACAGGCCTCTTAACAGGACATTGGCCTATGAGGTACCACCCACCTCAAGAAAGTGGGTCAGGGTGAAACAGACCTATGTCGCTTTTGCGCAGAAGCTGCGGAGACTGCAGAACATGTGTTATGCAAGTGCGATGTGCTTGCACGCAAAAGGCACGTTCAACTCGGATGGGCGCCCTTAGACTCCTCAGATGTGGAAAAACTCAATCCCTGGTCCATAATAAACTTCTACAAGAGTTTGAACCTGAGAACTACATAGATCATGGTATGCATAAAAGATCTCCTTAGGTCGAGGTGCGGGGTGGACGAATAGAAACACGAAAAGACCCATATATAATCTAACTGTCTACAATATTCCTCTGTTTACATTTCTACTTTAATCACAAATGGATTTTCTAGATATTTTGTATTTTCGAGAAAACATCTAATTTTCAATATTTAAAGCCGAGAGCTTTGAAGCTCAAGCAGTTCTCCAAATTTAAACATTTTTTTAGAAATTTATTTATATCTGCACCAACCTTTTCACTCTTTAAGAAGTTGAATTTCCAAAAATTAGTTCTTGTTGCGTACCCACCAGCTCAGCAATAAGCTTTCTTAAAGAACTCTTAGAGTCATCATTTTTTAGAGTCTGACATCGGGAAATATTGTCAGAAAGTTAACATTATGTTAACATAAAGATTTCTCATCCTACAGACATCTATCAAAACCATCTTATAGATATCTGTTAAATCTCAGTAATCTGACAACTAAAAAAAGTTATCTAAATGTTAACATTTCTGTGTCTCTTAAGATATCGCTAAAATGATATCTTTAAGATATCATTCTGATTTAGGTGCTGTATGGACAGGACCTAGGAGCTGAAAGAAACATACTGTTCTTTTCTTTTTTTAAATTCAATTCAGCTCTCCGCATCTAAATTTCAATATTTAAAGCCGAGAGATTTGAAGCTCAAGCAGTTCTCCAAATTTGACCTTTTTTTTGCAAATTTATTCATATCTGCACCAATTAACTACCCTTTTCACTCCTTTAGAATTTGAATTTCCAAAAATTAGTTCTTGTTGCGTACCCAGGACCTAGAACCTGAAAGGAACATACTGTCCTTTTCTATTTCTAAATTCAATAATTACAACTGTCCGCTAATGAGTGTCAGTCAGTCAGTGAATCAGGGTAATTCAAGTGTAGAGCGCCACAAGTTTGCTCTGTTAACAGAGATCTTAAAATTTTGAAACTATTTCATCTAATGCTTAGATTAGGGAGTAGTTCATTAACCGAACTTAATACATTTTAACTACTGTCAATGGAATTCGAACCTCTCAAAAAATTAACAGTACTCAATTCAAACTAATACACTTTTGGTAAAATTATCCCAAATTCTCGTTGAAATGGACATAAAAAAGAGCAAAACAGTTCAGCAGTGGCTTTTACACCAATTCGGGGAAATCCCTAACATGAAAACTTTACCGGACAAAGCTAAGGACGGATACTTTATTTGCCAACTGCTTCGCAATTACGGTCTGCTAAGCAAAGAAGATTTGGATTTAATCCACAAAAACCAAAGCATGTCGATTGCTTACGCCAATTTCAAAAACCACATAATGGATTGGCTTGAAGACATCGATGTTGATCTTGAAGAAGACGATCTAGTAGATATTGTTCAAGGTAAGGAACTGGCGGCGATGAGGCTTCTGTATGACATGTACTTACGATTGGAGGATGTGGATTCTAGGCTTTATATTCCAAGGAAACGAAAGAAGCGAAATCGTCAGGGAATTGAAGAGGAGAAACCAGCAAAAGTAGAAGCTGAATATGCGGTGGAAAGCTTAGATTTAATTGATATACGGAAGCGTCGTCTAAAGAATTTGATGATGCACTGTAGGGAAGAACGACAACATTATTACCAATCGTTACGGTTGCCAAAAGGAGCACTTTCGTTGGATTTTGAAAAGTGCGATTGTCCTTGTGAGTGTTTAGATTTTAAAGAAAAAAAATCTGACATCTTACCGATTGGGGACGACGAGAAAGATCTTAGTTTCGATGAATTGGTTGAACAACAGGAAAAATCTAAAATGAACGAATTCAGACCCAGTCTCAACGAAGCTAAAAGAATCATTGGGGAAATCAAGGATCGAGTGAGTAAGAATGTTAGTCGGAAGATATTGGGGCAGCAGTTGCAATGCCAGTTGTTAGGATAAGGCTTGGTATCACATAGAAAAGACGTATTTTGAGAAACCGACGTGCGACAGACTTGCTTATCATATGTGCCAGTTGAAGAAATAATAATTTCGTTTATTATTATTTTCTTTGTTGTAGAAACCAATAGCGGCTCGTAGCTAAAATTAGTGGTCCCAAAAAATGTTTAGCACTCATGGTGAAATTGTACGAAAGGAAACAAATATGGATTGGCTAAAACATGTTCTAGAGCAAATTTTGTTGTATTTTTTAATCTTTCTTGAATTCAGGGGACAAGCTTGTATATCAATCAACCAAAATTTCGTTTTTTTTCTTAAAATTCTGATAAAAAAGTCGAAATTCCAACTCTCAGTCGAAATTCTGAGATTAAAGTCGAAATTTCTAGAAAAAGTCGAAATTTTGAGTTTTAACTCGAAATTCCGAGATTAAGGTCGAAATTCCGAGAAAAAAGTCGAAATTCCAACATAAAAGTCGAAATTCTACAATTAAACACAAAATTTCGAGAAAAAAATCGAAATTTCGAGTTTAAAGTCGATATTACGAGAAAAAAGTCGAAATTTCGAGAGAAAAATCGAAATTTTGAGTTTAAAGTCGAAATTACCAGAAAAAAGTCGAAATTTCGAGAAAAAAGTTGAAATTTCGAGATTAAAACTGAAATTTCGAAATAAAAGTTGAAAGTTTAAATTTAAAGTCGAAATTCCGAGATAAAAGTTGAAATTGCGAGATTAAAGTCGAAATTTCCAGAACAAAGTCGAAATTTCGTGTTTAAAGCCGAAATATTGAGATAAAAGTCGAAATTTCGAGTTTAAAGTCGAAAATCTGAGATGACAGTCGATACTTCAAGATTAAAGACGAAATTTCTAGAAAAAAATCGAAATTTCGAGTTTAAAGTCGAAATTCTGAGAATAAAGTCGACGCTTCGAGAAAAAAAGTCGACATTTCGAGAAAAGAGCCGACATTTCTAAAAATATATATTTTTGAATCGATGTCCTTTCTACGTCTTCGTAATAAAAGCAAAAATTTTCAATGAAGTGGAAATTTTTCAAAATAAAGTTCAAAATTTGGAAAAAACGAAATTTAAAAAGACGAAGATTTCAAAATAATGTAAATTCTGGAAAAATTTTGAAATGTTAAAAAAATCGATTCATTTAACACGTTAAAGAAAGTAGTGGCCGTCACAATATTGGGCCGAGTTGAGTGACATATCAACTAGTTGCAGCGAAGTTTTTAAGTCAGTTTGGTGTATTATGGGTTGCATAACAATTAAATATAAGCGCCCTCGGCGCGACATACGTTTAGTCATATACTTAATAAGTATATGCGTTTAGTTATGTTAAATTGTTGAGTGAAAATTTATCACTCAACGATTAAATTAAACAAATAACGTTAATTATGTGGGTTGCAATCTGGTGTCACACATAATGTGAATAATTTCACAATTATCATTAAAAAATCTTGCGCGTCAATCGGATTATACAGAACAATTTTTTTTTACAAAAACCTGTCTTACTTCCTACAGTTTTCTAAATGGATATCCCCCATTTTTATTTTTATTTTTCATCGATTTAAAAAATTCAAAAGCTGGTCATTTGGTATATTTGTTTATTTCACATTGCATACGCTGTTGTGTAAATTAGAAAAGAATTTGATGATGTCGTCCCTTTTGTTTTCGCAACTTTCTTTTATAAACTCAAGCAGACACTTTCCTATGCCAGCAGTAAACCTAGAAAACACATAAGTCACATTATATCGCTTATTTTAAAAATGGAAATACAAATCTTGTCCCCTGAAACCGAGAAGGATTAAAAAACACAACAGATGTTGCTCTAACGCGTTTCGATAGCCAAGCTACCATCTTCAGAGAGATACAGGTAATAGCGTGGCTATCGAAACGCGTTAGAGCAACCTCTAGTGGGTTTTTTAATCCTTTTTGGTTTCAGGGGATAATATTTGTATTTCAATTTTTGAAGATAACCAAGGACCAGCCCGTTGCACCGAAATTATCGCTTACTTTGGTTTTTTAAAGACTTACTTGCATATCAACTCTCTTGATACCACCCCGTCTTCACCTAGTTTTATTTTGCCTCCAAGAACTGGTTCTAGGCAGTTCTTTGATATAGCTGCCGTAATGCATTTATCTCCTAATATACCTAAAACGAAAAAAAATTTAGGGAAAAAATGTAATTAGCTAATTGGTGAAGTTAGGTCATCCAACCTAGGGGGGCTTCTGATTTACGATCATTATTTTTATTTTCCTAACTATTTTTTAATGCAAGATCATCTAGGGAAAAATCCACTTTCTTCCATTATTTTTTTGCTGCAAACTTTTTAGAAATATCAAGCTTTTTCTTGAAATTTCAAATTTTTTGTCACAATACTTAGTTTTTTTGCGAGATTTTTACTTTTTCTAAATTCGTATTGTACATCCATATTTAGAGCTTTTCTCCTAAAATTGTTGACCACTGAAGTTTGTTTCAAATGTTCGTGTCCTTTTAGAAATATAGATTTTAATTTTGATTAACCAAGATTTTTTTTTGGTTTTTTGATTTGAAAGTCGAACATTTTTTTATGACTTCTCGTACAGCACCGAAATCAGAAAGATATTTTAAAGATATCATTTTAGCGATATCTTTAAGAGACACAGAAATGTTAACATTTAGATAACTTTTTTTAGTCGTCAGATTACTGACATATAACAGATATCTACAAGATGATTTTGATAGATGTCTTTAGGATGAGAAATCTTTATGTTAACATAATGTTAACTTTCTCACAATAGTTCCCGATGTCAGACTTTAAAAAATGATGACTCTAAGAGCGTTTTAAAAGAGCTTATTGCTGGGCGCAGTGGCGGCTGGTCTTAAAGAGCGCAAGAGCGCGCGCTCTTCGTGAAATGACCGATCTATTCTTTTCTATTTAATGTAAAAGTGTTGAATTTATCACATTTTTACACACAAAATAATGATATACTAATTAACTAATAATACTTGTGAGTGACTTGGAATAAAGTACGCAAACTTTTATTCCATTATATTATATACTATGAGGAAATTGAAATATGTTGGTACGCGCAGAATTATGCACCTAGCGTGGCTGCCATGCGATGCCTATCAACGGCCTCCACGGAATGCGGAGAAATAAACTACAGAACACCACGCTAAAGCTAGCCCGCGGTGCGGTACGCCGCTCCGCTGAAGCGATGTTGCCAAATGGTGAGTACGAGTCAGAGTTTGAAGTGTGTATGTACGGTTTATGATGCTAAATGCGTAGGTACCGGCTGATTTGATTGCGATTGCTAATTGTGCCGCTTACAGGTCTAACTGCCAATAGTACGGCTATTCACAAAGAGATAGCAGTACCCATTCTAGGGTCTAATTATTAATTTGTAAATTTGGATTTAAACAATTTCCCTGAGAAAGTAATGAACACTTTATTTCTTTAAAAGATCGTAGAGCGGATGTTGTTTAAAAAAATATTTTTTTTTGTGTTTTTGTATAGTTTAATTAGAACTTTGTAATATCTTCAAATGCAGTTTTCATGAAAACGTGATATAATTTTATTCCTATGAAAGCAAACAATTTTAATTAAATAATCTAGAACCGTAACCAGGTGCAACCGCACAGAGTACTTTAAGGGGCTCAGAAATGTCGATAATGATTTTTGTTTGTACTCGATGAAAATAATTTAGAGATGATAACCCAAAAATATTTTGGAGGCTATAAAATGTTATATAAATTTAATTCGTAAAAATACTATAAATATCACAAATTTTGTATCTCTTTTGTTTCTCTTAAATTTAATACCTTGCTATAGCACTGGAGTCACCTAAACTCTTAATTACTAATATTTTTGCATAGAGCATCGAACTTTTATTTTTTTCGTGCCGGTTTTTGGTTTTCGTTCCGGGAAAAAAATCATATCGGTTCCGTTCCGGTTTTCGTTCCGACAAAAATAGCGGTTTTTTCCAGTTTTCGGTTCAGTTCCAGCTTACTAATTTTTAAATTTTTTAAATTTTTTTATCTAAATTGATTTTCTAACCTAATTCGGGAAATGTTCTCCCTCTTTTTTAAGTATTACAGCATAAAACTTCTGTGGTAATGCTTAAAATTTGAAGGAAATATTTCTCGATTTTTCGAATTTAAAAATTTCAGGCTAAAACTCTGGATTCTGGGTTCATTTTGAGTTCAAACTTCAAACCTCCAACTTTATAAAAAAAATTAGCTGATACCCGTGCATTTGACTAGGTGAAAAAAAGAGAAAGGATCCTTTGGTTATATACTTTTTGAAAGTTTCGACTTTTCTGAAGAATTCAATTTTTATTGAAAATTTTGACTTATTTTGAAAATTTCGACAATAAAAACCCACTTTTAGACAAAGTCGATCTTTTCCCGTTCGACTTCCGAATTTTCGAAAATTTAATTTGATTTCGAAAATTTCGACCTTTTTCAAAATTTTGATTTTTTGAATATTCCAAATTCCTCAAAATTCTGTCTTATTTGATTGGTTTTGATTTTTTTGAACATTTTACTTTTATAACTTTCGTTCTTGTTAAAAATTTTATTTAAAAAAAAACAATTTTTTTTGAATATTTAGTATTGATCTCGAAGTTGTCTGACCTTATTTTTGTAAATTTCAGAAATTTTAGACTCGAAATTTCATCTTTTTTTGCAAATATAACTACTTTTAAATTCGATTTTTTCAAAACATTTCAATTCTTTTTAAAAATTTGAATTTTTTCAAAGTTTTAACTTTTTGCAAATATCGACACTCTCGAATGTTTGTTTTTTTATTAAACTTTTTTTCAATTTTCACTTTTTCGCAAGATACTGACTTTCTAAAAATGATTAGTCTTTTTAAATGCTGCATTCGATTTTAATTAAAAATTATTAAACAATTTTCGATTTCCTTAAAGCATTTCGTCTTTATATTTTGAAAACTTTCAAATTCAAATGTTCTTTTTTTTAGCTTTCAATGTTTATTTATTTTATTAATCGTCAGACTTTTTCAGTTTGACCTTTCTCTAAGATTTTAATTTATTTTCCAAATTCTGAATTTTTTAAAAATCTTTATACATAATTTTGATCTTTTCTCCAAATTGTTATTTTTTTTCAAAATTTTGATTTTTTCTGCAAATTTAATGATGTTAAAAAACTGACCTTTAAAAACTTCTATCCTGTTTTTTTTTTTAATTTTTGATGTTGGTCAAACTTTTGACAATTTCTCAAAGCTTTGATCTTTTTTTGAAAACTGAGATTTTTTTTTTAAATTTCGACTTTTTCTTGAAGTTTCGGCTTTTATGTAGTAAAGTGAACTTTTATTTGAAAAATTAGATTTTCCTTTAATTTTTGTTTCTTGAAAATTTAAATTTATTCTCAAAATTACGACATTTTTAATATTTTCAAACCTTTTCCAAAATTTAGATTTTTTTTTTGAAAACTTCGACCTTTTATCATCGAAATTTCGACCGACTTTTTGCCGAAACTATAACTTTTTCAGGATTTGATTTTTTTTTGGAAAATTTCCTCTTTTTTTCAAAAGTTTGGATTTTTTATAATATGATTATGATGAAACATTTTTTTTTCAAAATATTTTCCTTTTTTTTTGAAATTTTCCACTTTAGCTCAAAATTTTTACTATTTCTTGAAGTTTTACCTTCTTTTTTTGATAATTCCGACTTTTTCCCGAAAATTTTCACTTTTTTCAAAATTGGGAATTTTTGAAATATTTGAATTTTTTCAGGATTTTAATATTTTTTGAAAAGTGTTACCTTTTATCATCAAAATTGGGACTTTTTTCGAAATTAAATATAGCTTCATCCAAAATTTAAAGTTTTTTCGAAATCTCCATTTTCTTTCAAAAGTTCGAGTTTTTGTGATAACTTTACCATTTTTTCAAAATTCGCCTGTCTCACAAATTTTTTAATTTTGGTGAAGAATCTAAATTTTCAAATTACCAATTTTTAAATTTTGAACGAATTCTACAAAAGGAATTCAAGATTTAACCAAATTTCGATTTTAAAGCTGCCTAAATTCAAAACAATCTAAACAAAAATCGCAGCTTCGAGGCGAAAATCTAAATTTTAGGAAAAAACTGAAATATAGCTTAAACAAAACCAGATAAAAACTGAAAGTTTAAATTGGACATTTTCCAACATGTCATCGTTCCAAGTTTATCCTTAAAATTTCGACTTCAATTTCAAGATCCCGGCTTTAAATCGGAATATAAATGTTGTATTTTTCTCTTGAAATTTTGACTGAAATTCTCAATTTCTAGGAAAAATTAGAAATAGCAAGATTTTATCACAAATTTTGAGATTTTGGGTAGTTTGATGAAGTGGGCATAGCAAAAAATCATTAGAATTTGAAATATCGAGAAAAAACTTGGCATATTTAAATTAAAGTGAAATTTGAAGAAAAAATTCAAGGTAACTCGAAATTTTTATTAATAACTTCAAAAAACAAGGGTATTATATTATAAAATCCAAGTTTGAGGAAAAAAAAACAAAGTTTGAGTGTTTGTTCTAAAAAAAAAGTTGGAATTTTCGGAAAAATTTAAATTTGCAAATAAAATTGCCAGGAGACTGGGCTTCAATGAAAAAGACTTCACTGCTTGAGTCCATATTTACAAAAGCACATAAAATTTGTATTTTAAACTCGAAATTTTATAAAAAGAAAAGAAATATTTTGAGAAAAGGGTCCAAATTTCAAAACAGAACTAAAAATTAGAAAAAATAAATATTCAACTTATACAACTTAAAATTCAATTTGACTTGAAATTTTGAGAATAAAATCAACATTTTCTTAGAAAGAGTGGAAATTGTAGGTTTCTAATTGAACTTTCAAAAAAATGTTCTTTAAAGTTAACTCATAATTTTCAGATGAAAGTTCCACGAATTTGTGTAAAATTTTGAAAAGGAAATTTCTAAAAAAATCCCAAACTTTAGGGTAAAGTAAAAATTATTTTAAGAACGTACAAATTCAACGAACCGAAATAAACCGTTATTTTTTTCCGGTTCTATTCCGGTTTTCGTTCCTACAAAAATAACGGTTTTTTTTTCGGTTTCCGGTTTTCGGTTCAGTTCCGGTTCGAAGCCCTGTTTTTGCATCTGCGCACCCCCTGTCAAAAAGTCACCAGCCGCCACTGGCTGGGCAGGTTAAATGTTTTTTCTTACGATTTTCACTTTAGTGTGAATTTTTTTCAAAATTTCAAGGCTAAGCTTAAAATTTTCTCTATTATTTGAAAATGTCAGGCGTTGACTCGAAATTTCTAGTTTTTGAAGGATTTGATTAAAAATTTTGAGTTTTATTAAAAAGGATCTAGCAAAAGGCTGAGCAACTTTTTCCGAAATCTCGACTTTTATATAAATTTACCCCTTTTTTAATTTTACTTCCTGAAAATTTCGATTTTTTAAAAAATTTGATTTTATTTTAAAATTTCGTCTAGCAAAAGGCTGAGCAACTTTTTTCGAAATCTCGACTTTTATATAAATTTCCCGAAAATTTCGATTTTTAAAAAAAATTGATTTTCTTTTAAAATTTAGTCTTTTTACTATTAAAATTTCGATTTTACTTCTTGAAATTTTGACTTTTTTAAAAGGAAGATTTTTCAATTTTGAGCTGAACATTTTCAAAAAAATTTAGAAGAATGTGCGAGTTTAAAATCGAAATAGGAATTTTGAAAAAAAAAGAGCACTAAGCAAATTTTGGCTTTAACTTAAAAATAGAATTTTTACAAAACCGTTTCTCGAAATTTTGCCTTTAAATACAAAATTTCGAAATGATGTCTAAATTTAGAGAAGAAATGTTTGCTTGAACAGTGGCGGCTCGTAGCCAAAACTAATGGGGGTGCTGCGACAATATTTAGTGTTTAAATTTTTTCAAAAAAGTGTTTTAAAATGTTTAAGATTTCGACTGAAAATTTATACATTTTCAAAACGTTACTTTTCGAAAACTTTAGATTTTCTGACAACGAAAACTTTTGATAATGTCGCGTTTTTTGAAAGGTTGGATTTGTTTCCAAATTTCGACTGTATTGCAAAATTTAGATTTTATCATTTGAAAATTCGTACTTTTTCTGAAAATGTAAATTTTTTCAACTTTTTAAATTTTCAACTTATTCTAAATTTCATCTTTGTTTAGGATTTTTTTTTTGGAAAATTATAATTTTTTTATTGAAAATTTCGGTTCTTAAAAATTTCGAATGGTTTTTATTAAAATGCCAACTGTTTTTCCAAATTTCGACTTATCGATTATTTTTCGATTTTTTGTTGTTGAAAATTTCGCTACTTCTTAATTTTTAAAAGTCTTGCAAAATTTTGATTTTTTTGAAAATTTTGAAATTTTACGAAATGTTTGATATTTTTTCAAAATTTTAATTTTTTTGACCTGAAATTTCAACAAAATGTTTTACCTTGATTCAAAATTTTAACTATCAAAAATTTAAACTTTTTCCAAAATTTTAACTTGTCAATATTTCGACTTTTGAAAACCTCGATCTGTCTGATAATTTTCACTTGTTTTCAATATTGTAACGCAATGTAAATAGATGAAATAGGATTTAGAATAGAATTGTAGAATTTAGTAAATAAAAAAAGTCTCTAGAAGGTTCTGATAAGGGGAAAGCGGCCGCGATAACGAAACAAACGGCAGATAAGTGTTCCAGAAATTTCGGCATTCGATAAGCCTTATCTGCCGAAAATTCTGGAAGCCGGTGGCCAAAACTATAAAAAGGCGGTCAGCTTTCCCTCGAATCAGTCAATTAGAAGTCAGTGTAGTTAGTGGCTTAGTAATTAGTAAATAAGTAATGAGTTACTGTTCAGTTGAAGTGTGCCGAGTTAATTCAGTAATAAAGTGGGTCTTATTCGATAAGTGTAATCAATTCGAACCGATAACGCACGTAACAATATTTTGATTTTAATTTTTATTGAAAAGTTGAGTGCAAATTTCCCAACTATTTAAAATTTAAACTTTTTTAAAATTTCGAATTATTTCATAAATTCGATAAAAATTCTCAAATCCTTTGCAAATTTTGATTTTTTTAATTTCGAATATAAATGTCGACCTGTTCTTTTTGAAAATTTCTTCTTTTTCAACATTTTGACTTCTCTTGGACATTTGAAAGATTTTGAACATTTTTGCCTTGTCAACAAATTTCGACTTTCTTTATTGACAATTTTAACCTTTTCTTTGCACTTCTTTAAAATTTTGGACTCTTTTTTTAATTTCCACTTTGTTGAAAATTCCGGCCTTTTTCAAATGTTCGAATTTTTCAAAATTTCAAAATTTTTATAGTACTATTTTTTTAATTTCAACTACTTTTAAAATGTTGACATTTTTTGCAAACTGTAATTCTTTAGGTCCTTTAGGTCCTTTCAGACATTTCTTAAAACCTTTTATTGAAATTTTCGACTAATATTTCGTTAATTTCGACTCCATTTCAAAACTTGGACTTTTTTTTTCAAAGTTTCAACTCTTTTTGGAAACTTGACTTTTTTTCTGAAAAGTTTAAACTTTTTTACAAATTGTATTTATACATTTTTCAAACATTTCCAATTAAATCTTTGACTTAAAAGAAAAGACTCTTTTTAAACTTGAATTACTGAAAATTTCGACTCTTTTCAAAATTTTACCTTTTCAAAATTTCAACTTTTTCGATAATTACGAATTATTCGATAATTTTGAGTTTTCTCCAATATTTAAAAAATTCAACTTTTTTGAAAACTTAATTAAAAACTCTGGAATTTATTTTAAATGTCGATATTTTTCCAATAATTCGTCTTTTATTCACATTCCCAAAATTATTGAAAATGTCGACCAATATAAAAATTGAATTTTTTTTTTAAAACTACGAATAAAAGCGAATATCCACTAGTAGCAGAAGACATACATCACCCAACTTTACAAGTCACGGTACACGTTAGTGATACCTTAGATAGGCGGTTTATAAATAATGAAACATTACCAAGGTTTAATTTTTATAAAGCGAATTTAGTTGATCTCTACCTATCTATAGCGAATATAAACTGGACATCAATTTTAGATATATCTGATCCTCAAATTGCAAGCGATCAGTTTTTTAACAAATTACATGATATATTCGTGCAGCACGTACCGTTATGTTCGAAAAAAGGTCGTCAGAAAAATTATCCAGTTTGGTTCACCAAAAGCATAATTCAGAAAATCCATAATAAGAATAAACTCTGGAATATTTACAGAAAATCGAAATCTCTATACCACCTTAATTTATTGAAGCAATTAAGAAGAGAAATTAAATATGAATGTCGAATCGAATTTCAGCAGTTTATCCAGAATTCTGAAAATACTTTACAGGCTCATCCCAAAAAATTCTGGTCATTCATTAACCAAAAAAGGAAAGGCGCTACCATGCCTGGACTCATGTTTTATGATGATAGGATACTGACAGCTGAGCAAGACATCGTTAATGGTTTTGCGGATTATTTTTCTTCAACCTTTGCGCAAGGACCCAATTATTCGTGTGATAGTGGGTGTGTTGATCTTGGTACAATCCGGTGTGAGTACTGTCTGCAAAATTGCTGTTCATCTCTTAATGTTGATGTCGAGATAGCTAACAATCTTAATCTAAGCTTGAATACAATATGTGAAGTAGATATCTTAAAAGCTGTTAAACGTATTAAACCTAATAATGTTACTGGGACCGATAATTTACCGGCTTTTTTGATTGTCGATTGCATCAATTTCCTGATCTTACCATTGAAACATATTTTTAATCTAATTTTAAATTCTTGTTTGGTTCCCACCCAATGGAAAACTTTATACATCATACCCGTACACAAATCTGGCGATAGAGCGAATATAAAAAATTATAGACCAGTGGCATTGATGTCGAATGTCGCTAAACTTTTTGAGTGTGTTATATATGATGCATTAAATCATCCAAGTCTTTCTAATTTAACAGCAGAACAACATGGATTCGTAATCGGCAAATCGACTACTACAAACTTAATGGAATTTACGCAATATGTATCGAATGCTCTTAATAAGCGATTACAAGTTGATGCGATATACACAGATTTGTCGAAAGCATTCGATAAAGTTCATCATTGTATACTGTTAAAGAAATTGCGTCTATTTGGTTTAAGTAGCTCGTTAGTTAATTTAATAAAATCGACTCTAACCAATAAACAACAAATTGTGTCACACGGCGGATTTAGATCTAATCTTTACTTTCCAACCAGCGGAGTAGGACAAGGTTCCAACTTTGGTCCATTATTGTTTAATATCTTCTTTAATGATGTAGTTGTAGGTTTAAAATGTAGAACTTTTATATACGCGGATGACCTAAAAATTGCTAAAATAATAACGAACGTAAATGATTGCTCTATTTTGCAAGATGATTTAGATTCTCTGCAAAGTTGCTGTGACTGTAATGGACTGGCACTCAATAAAAAGAAATGTAAAATATTAACCTTCTCCAGGATTCAGAATCCTATAAATTGTCATTATTTAATCGAGGGCCAAGTTATAGACAGATGCACCCAAATGACTGATTTGGGAGTTATTATGGATGCGCAGCTCACATTTATACCTCATATTTTACAAGTTTGGAGGCAAGCCACAAAAGTATTAGGTTTTGTATTTAGAAACACGAGAGGATTCACAAGCATTCACTGTATAAAAACATTATATTATTCGCTAGTAAGGTCTAAACTCGAGTACTGTTGTCAGGTCTGGAGTCCTTACTATGAAAATTACAACAATCTGCTGGAAGGAATTAATAGGAAATTTGCAAAATATGTATTTCTTAAAATGTATGGAAATTATCCAGAGCGGAACTGTGATTATTGGTGGCTGCTAAATATGGTCAATGAAGTACCTTTAACCAGCCGCAGAAATATGCACTGCTTAATACTTTTTCAAAGAATTGTTACTGGTAAAATAAGGTCCGAGGATTTGTTGCGACAAATTGACTTTCATGTTCCGCGACCTAACACACGCTATCCCATGGCATTTTCTCATATTATCCCATCCACTTTGCACCATTATAACAGCCCATTGTTTCGATGCATTCGCTTGTCTAATAGCCTTCCGCAAAACATAGATATATTTCTTGACAATTTAAGTTCTCCGCGTATAAAAAGACAGTTACTTAGAGTTACGTAAGTATTGTTATTCAATAAATTAATATTAATTCTGTACACCAAATTATTGGATTCCTTTTATTTTATTTTTATTTCTGTTATTTTTATTCATTAGGATTTTTTATTTGTTATACATTTTCTTTTTTTTATGTAATACCATTTAAATTATTAGGTTCTTATTTTTATCATGCTATATTTTTAAGTATGTAAGTATTTTTCCACTTTAGACTTAAGTCTGTTGGAACGAGTAAATAAATAAATAACATGGAAGGGGAACAATGAGGAAGAAACACTTAAAAATAAAAATTTTTTAAAATATAAAAAAGAAAAATAAAGAAATTTTAACATGAATAGACGTTTCATCATCAATTTACTGTGTTAAAAATTTACTGTGTTAAAAATTTAAATATTTGAAGCCCGATCCACAAGAAACAACTACTCCGAGGGCTAATACCCCTTCCATTACATTTCTTCTAGAAATGTTGACTCTTTTTCTCAAAAATTTTAATAATTTTCACGTCAGAAGTCGAAATTATGAGCATATTTTTGACAATTTATTTCAAAAAAATTTTTTTTCATTAATTCCGAAAATGTTATTTTTTTTTAATGTTGTTTACTGATAAGAAATTTCAACTTTTTCTAGAAATATGATCTGCTTTCGCTTGAAATTTTGAGTTTAATTTTTAAACGTCGATCTTTAATTTAACGAAATTTGAATTTTAAATTCGAACTTGAGAATTTCATGAATACATTTAACATTTCTAGAAAAATTGGAAATTCCGATTTAGAATTTCCTTTGGTCCTACAATAGTAGTAATTTTTTAGAGAAATATTAAATTGTAAAAAGGTTGAAATTTACAAGGTTCATTTTTTCTTAAAATTTCAATATTTTTCGCAAAGTTTTCTTATTTTTATGCAGTTTTGAAGTTTATTTTTCCTAAATTTATACTTAATAATTTTCAGATTCTCATCAAAATTACTTTAACTTTAAAATATTAAAATTTTGTTAGAAAACTTTTAAATTTCCAAAACAAATTAAGAGAGAAATTAAAATTTCTACAAGAAAAAATATTTTAAAGACAAAATATCCCGGAAAAGTCGAAATTTCAAAAAAAATTCTTTCTATAAAATGTTTAGAAAAAAACACAAATTTCATAGGGAAAAAAAGCTAAATTTCTTAGAGAAAAAATCGAAATTTAAAAAAAAATTTGAAATATCTTTACAAAAAGTCGAATTTTTTCGTTTTTCCCAAAATGTTGAAATTTTTATAGAGCTTTTGGGGTTTTTTCCAAACATTTTTTGTCAAAACTACAAAATAAAATGAACTTTGAATTGTCAAAGTGTCGTGAAAAAACTTGACATTTTTGGAGCCAAATTAGAGAAAGAAAAATCTGGTTGAAATTTCTAGAAGAAATTTTAAGTACAACACTTTCAAGAAAAATGGAAATTTTGAGAAAATTTCTTTATATAAAATATTTAGGAAAAATGGAAAGTTTGCAGAAAAGATCAAAATTTCCTAAAAAAATCGAAATACTTGAAATAAACTCAAAATTTTAATACAAAATGGGATTTGGGGTAAAAATTCGAGGATACCGTATTAACTTATTTTTTAGAGAAATAGTAAAATGCGAGATGAGTTGGATTTCAATTTTTTCTTGAAATTGTAATTATTTTTTCAAAATGTTGACATTTTCAAAGAAATTTGAGTTTTTTTCTTAATATTTTAATTCCTGCTTGAAATATTGATTTCTTCCTTAAAACTTTTACAAAAATTAGTTTTTGAAAATGTGATTTTGATCAAAATTAAATAGATTTTTAAATGTCGTAACTTCGTAAAAGAAACCTAAAATTTCTATAAAAAAACATCAGAGAAAATTTAAAATTTCTACAAAAAATTATGTATGTAATGAAAAGTATTCAGAACCCAAGCCAACTTGAGGGTGCTGCAGTTCCACGCCAGCCGCCACTGTGCTTGAAGGACATTTTTAAGATTATCATTGTATTCTTCATGGTAGACCCTTATTGACCGGAAATATTATGTTTTTTTCAATTTATTTAACATTTCTTCGGCCCAGTTTGGAAATATTTAAATATTTAACAAACCATAAAAATTTAAATATTTCCAAACAGCGCCGAAGAAATGTTAAATAAATTGAAAAAAACATTATCATTGTATTTAAGCGAGCAATTCTTATATATAAATATGTATATATTTGGTATCTCAGAAACCGCTCTAACGATTTTGATGAAATTTTCATTTTTGGCCAAGTGTACCCTTTTGAGGTCCATTATAATTAGTGTCTTTTTTGAAAAAACTTGATTTCCCACAAAAAAAGACATTTTCTTCATAGCGATTTCGTAAATCTTAGCGGTACTTGGATTAGATGTTAGGATACTGGTACAGAGATGGCACTGACGTCTTACGTCGTCCTTCGCACTGGATGTTAGGATATCGGTAACGAGATGGCGTTGACGTCTTACATGGTGTATCGGCCAGAGGTTATCCGGGAAACGATTCTCTTCGCTCTTTCCATACAGCATCGGCCAGTACACTATTTCGGTCTGCTTGCCAATAAGAACGACAAAGCAAACTTCTGATATGAGGCAAGACCGAAAGAGAAACTAAATCGGCAGAGATGCCACATGGTAATTCATTTATGTGTATCTCCTTCATTATGACCGGGATAAATCGCTTTAGCACTTCTTAGATTCAACAATTGGGAGAATGATAAGGGTACATGTGCAGCGCACATGTCACCTGGCACCGATTGGCATTATTTCTATATGGACTTACAACTGGACCGAATCTCCATTAAATAAATCATCCTCTAGTAACCCGTCCGTCGCGGGTGTAAGGAGCATACAACACATACGGGCGGCACTATCGAGGAGGCGGCAATAGGCATGTACTCGGGAATTTAATCCAAATTAAAAATACTTCAAAATCGAATTTTCCGAACTTTTAAACTTAAATATTTCATATTGTTCCTTAAATTGTGACAGTAATCCGAAAATGTTAGTCAAAAATTCGCGGAAAAAACCGAAGTTTTTAGTTTTTTCAGTTAACACACAAAAAAAGTAGAACTTCAAAAAAATTTTAAAATCTCTTGAAAAAAAACGAAGTTTTGAGTTTATGTCAACAATTTAAGAGAAAAAGTAAAAATTTAAAATAAGCACTTGGAATTTTACGAAAAAAAATTTAGTAAAATTTTGAAAATAAAGGAAAAATCTCCCCAAAAAGACAAACTAGCGTATAAATTTAGTTTTCTTGAAGATAATAAAAAAGTATAAACTTAATACTCAGAATTTAGGAAATAACTTCCAGCAAAAAAAAAGGAATTTTTAGCAAAATGTTTGGATGAAACTCGACAAAAAAGTAAAACATTTAAAAAAATATTTTAAAAATGTTTGGCATTGGAATAAAATTGAAGATTAATCGCGAGTCCAACCGCTACTTTGTTACACGCTTTGCTATCGGCCAAAAAAAAGTGTTTTCATTAATTTTACATAAAATAGGCCTGTTCTTAATTAATAAGGTTTCTAAAGATGTTTAAATTCGAAGTCTGGTAATTAGTTAATTGTTAAACAAAAGCTACTAACTAAATTCCTTTTGTGGAGATCTTATGGCAAGATTAAGTTGTATACTAATATGAAAACTTGCAATGTTTTTAACTGTCATAACATTATAATTTAAATATTAAATATACTATCTAAACTATTAAGAAATTTAATTTTTTTAAGTTTTTCATGGTTTGAAGAATTAATAATTACCAGATTGATTATAACAATTATAAATATCGCAAAATTATAATCATATTAAGTATAGTTGCCATAAAACCTCAGTGAAGGAAAAAAACATATTAGCAACTCTAATTTAATAATTATTATTCTACTTGGAATCTAAACGAAAAATCTAAAACTTTATGTAAAATCAATAAAACCATTTTTCCCAACAGAATTTTTTTTCTTTTACACGTTTAGATGATTTGGTCAATTTGTAAAATTTTGAATTAATATTTAATAACATAATAAAAAAGAATTTTACTTGCTATGTTTTTGAAATAATTGCGAAAAACTGGACTGTTTTTTTCAAATCTTTAATTGTTAATATCAGCGGCAATTGTTTATGTGTCGATATTTAAATCCAGAAATTCCGACTTTTTTCTCAAAATGAAAAACTGTAAATTTCCAGAAAAGATAAAACTTCGAAGAAAATAATTAAAATTAAGCAACATTAGTCGAATAATGTTGTATACTTTACTTTTTTCTTTGAACTTTGAGGTCTAAATTTCAGATTTTAAAACTGATATTTATCGAATTTAAATACAAACTTTGGTTGCTATTCCTGCAACTTTGAATTTATAAAGGGATTATTTCGTAAAAAAAGAAAAAAATCTGAGAAAAATACACAATTCGTTGAAAAATCAGAAATGTTTAAACAAATTTCTGGAGTTTAGAAATTTGAGTTTAGACTGAAAATTTTAACAAAAAAAAAGTGTAATTTTCGATAAAGCATACTTTTTTAAAACATAAATATTCTAGACATTACGAGTTTTTTCTGAAATTTCATAATTTATTTAAATTTAAGATTTTTATTTTTTGACTTAAAATATTGACCTTTAATTCGAATTTCTAGAAAAAAAGGTTGAATTTGGAAGTAAAAATTAAAACTTTTCATTTCTTAAAATCCAAACTCCAAATTAAAAACAAAACAAAAATATTACATTTCAATCAAGAAAACACTCAACATTTAGACATTTTTTGGGGGGGAAATTGTGAACTTTTTTTGGAAATTCTTCTTTTTTTCTCGAAATTTGAACATTAAATTAAAAATGAATTATGAATTTTCGACTTTAAAGACGAATTTTTTTCAATTTTTAAACTCAACATTTCAATGTTGTTGCAATTTTAAAATTGTGACAAATATGAGAAAAGATTACTTTAAAAATTTAAAACTTTGATAAGAAAGTTTTTGGAAAAATCAAATTTTGGAAAAATTTTAAATCTTATAAAAATAAAAAACCAGAGATTTAGAGTTAAACTATTATAATTTTAATATTTTGAGAATAAATTTCAAATTCTTTAAGACACTTTTACTTTCTTATAAAATTCCTAATTAGTTACTTCAAATTTTATTTATTAATTTTTTTACTTCAATTTTATATTTCAAAGTCAATTTTTTACATTAAATTCAAACGTTTAATCTTGTTTTTGAAATTCGTTAAGAATGGTTTCTGAAATTTCGATTTTTAATTCGAATTTCCGAATTTTAAGTCGAAAGTTTCAAAAATAAGTTAGATTTTTGAATTAAATCATTTCTTTAAATGAAAATTAAAATTTGAAGTTTAAATGATTGTCTTGACATTTTAAGAAAAAAAAAATGAGATTGCGAAAAAAGTCTACATTTTAAGGTCATAATTTTAGAAAAGAGTGGAATTTCGAATATAAACTCGAAATGCGGACGCATGGGTTCTCATAATTTGATAAGCGATTCGGTCAAACACTATTAAATTTATTAAATCGTCCAACAATTTCCACTGTTAACCATCTTCTTGCAGAATTCGAATAATTAATTTGTCTTTACACGTCCAGCTAACCGAAATTATGATGTATTGGCCAACTCGGGATATTATTGTTATTCAATTCAGAAGAAAAAGTGATAATTAAATAGTATTTAACCTCCCAGAGCGCTGAAGAAGTCGTTGGGCTACCTGAAGCAAAGACGGTGTTAAATATCGTTCACAAATTTGAAAAATCGGGATGCATAACTAGTTGTAATAACAAGTGTTGTTTGGAAGCGCGTCAACCTGAAGGTGACAGGCCATTTTCCGACGAAAGAATGGCTAAGGAGGTAGCTGTATTGCATTTGTCGAAACAAATGAACCTTGTTCTAGTAAGCAGATCGCAGAAAAAGTTAATGTGCCATCGCGAACAGTGCGAAATCTTTTGAAAAGAAATGGGTACAAGTGTTATAAAGTATCTGAAACCCAAGAGATATTTCCTGAAGATCGATACAAACGTCTTGAGTTTTATTAGTCTATGAGAGAAAAAGTTGATGTCGATGGACATTTCTTAACCCACGTACAAGAAAGACCATGTAATTTAGACCATTTACGGGATCGAATTGTAGGAGTCCTAAATAATATTTCCCTTGAGATGTTGGCAGGCGTAAGAACTGAATTTTACGACAGATTAGGTTATTGCGAAATACAAGGAGGGAAAATTTTTGAACCACTTATTACATAGGCATTTTTTCTTCCATTTTTTTGTTGAATCATTTTTTAAGTTTTCAGTTTAGATTGTCATCACACCGGCTGATTATTTTTACACAGAGTTCATTTATCTTTTAGAATTTTTGTTTTATTTTTCGTCAGACCCGGTTGATTAAAGAAAACAAAATCGTAAAGTATCTGCAATTATTTTCATACTTTTTAGGGTGTGAAATTAATTGTAGAATCAATTAATACGTAAAGATGTATTTTCCATTTAAAACGACACTCTTTTATCGAGCTCCGATAAGGTTCTGATGCAATATCTACAAGACAGGTGTGCAGTTTGCAGCTGAATGCGTGGTCATGATTTGATAAGCGCGTCTATCGAGCAACATATTGAAACAGTGTAAATCATACCATTCTTCTCTTTCCTTACAGAATTTTGATATGTTCCTTGTTCTTTACACGTTATAGCAGACCGAAATCGTGTACTGGCCCAACCGGTATACTGCGTCCATATAGGGCTCTTTCGTATTGAATGTTGGGTTACCAATAGCGAGATGGTGTTGACGTTTTACGTCGTGTTTTCACGCCAGAGAATATACAGGAAGCTCTCTTGCGTAACATAACAACGACTAAACAAACTGCTGGTACGACCGCCGATGATGCAGTAATGCGAAACATGGTCCGGTGTTAGCAAATATTTATCGAAATATTGTGGAATTTTTAATTTCTGTTGCGTTTTCATCGTTACTAAATTTTAATAGTTATAATATTAAAGAATTCCACGAAGTAAGGGTTGGAAATGTCAATTTAATATTAGGATTTAAAGCGAAAAATCTGGATTTATAGGTAAAAATGCCGGTTTTACAAAAAAAGAGTTCGTTCGAACCTGCGATGGTAAAAAAGATTTAAACGTAAAACTAATGCGAAAAATTGGGATTTGTAGGTAAAAATTACAAGTAAATACAAGATTTTAGAAAATTAAAAATTCCGAGCGAAGCTCAATTACCCCGATATTTACTTTTTAAAGAAATTAAGTAAAACTAACTTGAAATTTCCTCTTCATCGTAGGTGCAATACTGTTCGCTGAAGTTGTCCACGAGATCATGAATATAATGAAAAATCACCGCCAATTTCGAATTCGCACATGACGTAACAATGTTGTCAACAGTGTTCCTGCATTCCTTTAGATCTTTCGATTTCAGCTTTTGACACATCGTAAAATTGGCGGTATTTAACTTTGCCAAAGTTTTTCGGATACAACCGTGCGTACTGACCATAGGTTGCTGAAATAATCCGCTTGGTTTAAATAATTATTTTGCATTCCTCTGACTTACATTGAAAGTTGAAGATTGAATGGCATCGCCTTTGCAAGGGATTGTGCCATTGGGATATAAAACGTGGATGAAGGATTGTGCAAGCGTTGGCAATCCAATTATTGTGTTTTCTAGGCGGTGCGGTTTGAACAATTTTGCAACTGATTGGCCAACAAGGCCTAACACTAAAAATATCACGTTATCACCGAGTAATATTGTTGTTCATTTTTTTTTTACCTGATATAGTGACGACAATAATTTTGACACCTTGCATTTTCGATTTCAAACTTGTAATGTGAATTGTAACCGAAATAGATTGTTAATTAAATGTAGGCGCATTATCGTCATAGTACGATAAAAATTTGCTGCGTTTTAAAATTAGGCACGGATTTCTTACACGGTGGCCCAAAAAAATCACCAGATTTTATTTCACAATATATATTTGTATCACTGACTGATTCACACAGGTGTTCGCCGTAATACGTAGGTGAGCATTGGGTGATGATTTTTCAAAATTTATCCTCTAATGCCAGCTCTTCACTCTCGCCGAAACGATACGGGGCAACTCGAGCACGAGAATGTGGAGGCTACGTTCGTTTTGACTCGATTTGTCTCCGTTCGCCTCGGAAGTGCTCCGTGTCGAGTAGGTTCTTGGGCCGAGTCGAAGGAAACGAGCACGACAACCGAGAGTGCGAGCGAGAGGGTAGATATAGCCCTCGCGAATTTGTCCTGTCAAATGTCTCGCCGAAACGTTCGGCGAGTAGCCTCGGCGAGAGTAAGGAGCCGGCACAAGACAATAAAAATGGGCATTAAAAATCACCTAAGATATATGCAATGTATAATGCCCGCGATTGTATTTAAAGTTGCCCATATTCGTTGAAATGTGAGGACGTTGATGTGTTTCCACACAAATTTATTCAAATTTTTCCAGGTGATCAAATTTCTTATCGAAATTTCGGCATAATTTTCAAATTTTTTTTGAAGTCAAAATTATTTTCTTTATAAAATTCCTCTTGAAATGATAAATTCAAAAAATTTTCGACGTTCTTTTGAAAATTTTAGGTTTAAACTTGAAAAATACTCTTTTTTAAAATGCTGGCTTTAAAATCAAAACTAAGTTAAGTCTCATTTGCTGCCCATATTCGTTGAAATGTGACGACGTTGATGTGTTTCCACACAAATTTATTCAAATTTTTCCAAGTAACCCTTTTTTCTTTAATATAAACTTCTAAGCAAGTTTTAAACTATATTTTTTTGGTTTTAATTTGGTCGATGTTTGAATCGAAATGTTGAGGAGCATTTTATAAACATTTCGAAATTTCTTATCTAAATTTCGGCATAATTTCAAAATTTTTTCTTTGAAGTCAAAATTATGCCAAACAATTTTGTAAAAATTCAGGGAATCAAATTTCTTATCGAAATTTCGGCATAATTTTCAAATTTTATTTTTAAATCAAAATTATTTTCTTTACAAAATTCCCATTGAAATGATAAATTCGAAAATTTTCGACGTTCTTTTGAAAATTTTAGGTTTAAACTTGAAAAATACTCTTTTTTAAAATGCTAGCTTTAAAATCGAAACCAAGTTAAGTCTCATTTTCTAGATTCTCAATTTAGAAAGTCCAATTCTTCAAAGAAAATTTAAATTTTTTGGAACAGGCGAATTTTTCAAAAAATTGAATAGTGAAACTAAATAGTGTTTCTTATTCTTTCGATCATGTAGTTTCTTTTGTATTGAACCAAAAATTTATCACTCAACGGTTAAATTTAACAAACAACGTCAATTATGTGGGTTGCAATCTGGTGTCACACATAATGTGATTAATTTTTACGATTATCATTAAAAAACCTTGCGCGTCAATCAGGATTATACAGAACAATTTTTTTTACGAAAACCTGTCTTACTTCGTACAGTTTTCTTAATGGATACCCTCCATTTTTTTTTATTTTTTACCGATTTAAAAAATTCAAAAGCTGATCATTCGGTACATTTGTTTATTTCACATTGCATACGCTGTTGTGTAAATTAGAAAAGAATTTGATGATGTCGTCCTTTTTTTCTTTGCAATTTTCTTTTATAAACTCAGCCAGACACATATCTATGCCAGCAGCAAACCTAGAAAACACATAAGTTACATTATATCGCTTACTTTGGAAATGGAAATACAAATCTTCTTCCCTGAAACCAAAAAGGATTAAAAAACACAACAGAGGTTGCTCTAACGCATTTCGATAGCCAAGCTATCATCTTCAAAGAGATACAGGTGATAGCGTGGCTAACGAAACGCGTTAGAGCAACTTCTGTTGGGTTTTTTAATCCTTCTTGGTTTCAGCGGATAAGATTTGTATTTCAATTTTTGAAGATAACCAAGGACCAGCCAGTTCCACCAAAATTATCGCTTACTTTGGTTTTTTAAATAGACTTACTTGCATATCAACTCTCTTGATATCACTTCGTTTTCATCTAGTTTTATTTTGGCTCCACGAAGTGGTTCTAGGCAGTTCTTTGATAAAGCTACCGTAATGCATTTATCTTCTAATATACCTGAAACGAAAAAAAATGTAATGAAAAAATGTAAATAGCTAATTGGTGAAGTTAGGCACCCACTTGGGGGGGGGCTAATTTACGATCATTATTTTTATTTTCCTAACCATTTAGTAATGCAACATCATCTAGGGATAAATCAACTTTCTTCAATTATTTTTTTGCTGCAAACTTTTTAGAAATATCAAGCTTTATCTTAAAATTTTAAAATTTTTGTCAAAATTCTTAGTTTTCTGCGAGATTTTTACTTTTTCTAAATTCGTATTGTACATTCATATGTAGAGCTTTTCTCCAAAAATTATTGACCCCTGAAGTTTCTTTCAAATGTTCGTGTCCTTTTAGAAATATTGAATTTAATTTTGATTAAACAAGATTTTTTTTTGGTATTTTAATTTGAAAGTCGAACATTCTTTTAATAACTTCCCGTATAGCACCGAAATCAAAAAGATATTTTAAAGATATCGTTTTAGCGATATCTTTAAGAGACGCAGAAATGTTAACATTTAGATAACTTTTTTTAGTCGTCAGATTATTGACATCTAACAGATATCTATAAGATGATTTTGAGGGATGTCTTTAGAATGAGAAATCTTTATGTTAACATAATGTTAACTTTCTGACAATATTTCCCGATGTCAGACTCTAAAAAATGATGACTCTAAGACCGTTTTAAGAGAGCTTATTGCTGGGCGGGTTAAATGTTTTTTCTTACGATTTTCACTTAAGTGTGATTTTTTTTTTAATTTCAGGGCTAAGCTTACAATTATTTCTGTTTTTTGAAAACTTCAGGCGTTAACTCGAAATTTCGAGTTTTTGAAGGATTTGATTAAAAATTTTGAGTTTTATTAAAAAGGGTCTAGCAAAAGGCTGAGCAATTTTTTTCGAAATCTCGACTTTTATATAAATTTGCCCCTTTTCTATTTTATTTCCCGAAAATTTCGATTTAAAAAAAAAATTTATTTTCTTTTAAAATTTCGTCTTTTTACTATTAAAATTTCAATTTTTCTTCTTGAAATAATGACTTTTTAAAAGGAAGATTTTTCAATTTTGAGCTGAAAATTTTCAAAAAAATTTAGAAGACTGTGCGAGTTTAAAATCTAATTAGGAATTTTGAAAAAAAAAGAGCACCAAACAAATTTTGGCTTTAATTTAAAAATTGAATTTCAACAAAACCATTTCTCGAAATTTTGCCTTCAAATGCAAAATTTCGAAATGATGTCTAAACTTAGAGAAGAAATATTTGCTTGAAGGACATTTTTAAGATTATTATTGTATTTAAGCGAGCAATTCTTGTATATAAATATGTATATATTTGGTATCTCGGAAACCGCTCTAACGATTTCGATGAAATTTTCATTTTTGGCCAAGTGTACCCCTTTGAGGTCTATTAAAGTTAGTGTCTTTTTTTGAAAAAACTCGTTTTCTCACAAAAAAAGACATTTTCTTTATAGCCATTTCGTAAATCTTATCGGTACTTGCATTAGATGTTAGGATACTGGTACAGAGATGGCACTGACGTCTTACGTCGCGCTCGCACTGGATGTTAGGAAACCGGTAACGAGATGGCGCTGACGTCTTACATGGTGTATCGGCCAGAGATTATCCGGGAAACGATTCTCTTCGCTCTTTCCATATACTGCTTCCATATATACTCTTTCGTATTGAATGTTGGGTTACCAATAGCGAGATGGTGTTGACGTTTTACGTCGTGTTTCCTCGCCAGAGAATATACAGGAAGCTCTCTTGCGTAACATAACAACGGCTAAACAAATTGCTGTTATGACCGCTGATGATGCAGTAATGCGAAACCTGGTCCGGTGTTAGCAAACATTTATCGAAATATTGTGGAATTTTTAATTTCTATTACGTTTTCATTGTTACCAAATTTTAATAGTTATAATATTAAAGAATTCCACGAAGTAAGGGTTGGAATTGTCAATTTAATATTAAGATTTAAAGCGAAAAATCTGGATTTATAGGTGAAAATGCCGGTTTTACAAGAAAAGAGTTCGTTCGAACCTGCGATGGTAAAAAAGATTTAAACGTAAAACTGATGCGAAAAATTGGGATTTGTAGGTAAAAATTGCAAGTAAATATAAGATTTTACAAAAATAAGAACTTCGAGCGAAGCTCAATTATCCAGATATTTACTTTTTAAAGAAATTATGGAAAACTAACTTGAAATTTCCTCTTCATTGTAGGTACAATATTGTTCGTTGAAGTTGTCGATGAGATCATGAATATAACGAAAAATCTCCGCCAATTTCGGATTCGCACACGATGTAAAAATGTTGCCAACAAGGTCCCTGCATTCCTGTAGATCTTTCGATTTCAGCTTTTGGCACATCGTAAGATTGGAGGTAGATAACTTTGCTAAAGTCTTTAGGATACAACCGTGCGTATTGGCCACAGGTTGCTGAAATAATCGGCTTGGTTTATTTAAATAATTATTTTGTATTCCGCTGACTTACAAGTAAAGATGTAGAGTGAATGGCATCGCCTTTGCAGGGGATTGTGCCATTGGGATATAAAACGTGGATGAAGGTTTGTGCCAGCATTGGGAATCTGATTAATCCGTTTGCTAGGTGGTCCGATTTGAACAGTTTTGCAACTGATTGGCTAACAATGCCTAAAACTAAAAATATTACGTTATCACCGTGTAATATTGTTGTTCATTTCTTTTTTACCTGATATAGTGATGACAATAATTTTGACACCTTGCATTTTTGAATTCAAACTTGAGAATGAATTGTTAATTAAATGTATTGCATTTTTAATTAAATGTAGGCGCATTATCGTCATATCACGATAAGAATTTGCTGCGTTTTAAAATTAGACACGGATTTCTTAGACGGTAGCTCAAAAAAATGACCACATTTTATTTCACAATATATGTATATGTGTGTCACTGACTGATTCACACAGGTGTTCGCCGTAATACGTAGGTGAGCCTTAAGTGAGGATTTTTCAAAATTCATCCTCTAATGCCAGCTCTTCACTCTCGTCGAAATGATACGGGAGAACTCGAGCACGAGAATGTGGAAGCTTCGTTCGTTTTGACTCACTTTGTCTCCGTTCGCCTCGGAAGTGCTCCGTGTCGAGTAGTTTCTTGGGCCGAGTCAAAGAAAACGAGCACGACAACCGAGAGTGCGAGCGAGAGGGTAGATATAGCCCTCGCGAATTTGTCCTGTTAAATGTCTCACTGTAACGTTCGGCGAGGAGCCCCGGCGAGAGTAAAGAGCCGGCGTAAGACAATAAGAATGGGCATTAAAATTCACCTAAGATATATGCAATGTATAATGCACGCGATTGTATTTAAAGTTGCCCATATTCGTTGAAATGTGAGGACGTTGATGTGTTTCCACACAAATTTATTCAAATTTTTCCAGGTAACCCTTTTTTCTTTAATATAAACTTCTAAGCAAGTTTTAAACTATATTTTTTTGGTTTTAATTTGGTCGATGTTTGAATCGAAATGTTGAGGAGCATTTTATAAACATTTCGAAATTTCTTATCTAAATTTCGGCATAATTTCAAAATTTTTTCTTTGAAGTCAAAATTATGCCAAACAATTTTGTAAAAATTCAGGGAATCAAATTTCTTATCGAAATTTCGGCATAATTTTTTTTTAAATCAAAATTATTTTCTTTACAAAATTCCCATTGAAATGATAAATTCGAAAATTTTCGACGTTCTTTTGAAAATTTTAGGTTTAAACTTGAAAAATACTCTTTTTTAAAATGCTAGCTTTAAAATCGAAACCAAGTTAAGTCTCATTTTCTAGATTCTCAATTTAGAAAGTCCAATTCTTCAAAGAAAATTTAAATTTTTTGAAACAGGCGAATTTTTCAAAAAATTGAATAGTGAAATTAAATAGTGTTTCTTATTCTTTCGTTCATGTAGTTTCTTTTGTATTGAACCAAAAATTTATCACTCAACGGTTAAATTTAACAAACAACGTCAATTATGTGGGTTGCAATCTGGTGTCACACATAATGTGATTAATTTTTACGATTATCATTAAAAAACCTTGCGCGTCAATCAGGATTATACAGAACAATTTTTTTTACAAAAACCTGTCTTACTTCGTACAGTTTTCTTAATGGATACCCTCCATTTTTTTTTATTTTTTACCAATTTAAAAAATTCAAAAGCTGATCATTCGGTACATTTGTTTATTTCACATTGCATACGCTGTTGTGTAAATTAGAAAAGAATTTGATGATGTCGTCCTTTTTTTCTTTGCAATTTTCTTTTATAAACTCAGCCAGACACATTTCTATGCCAACAGCAAACCTAGAAAACACATAAGTTACATTATATCGCTTACTTTGGAAATGGAAATACAAATCTTCTTCCCTGAAACCAAAAGGGATTAAAAAACACAACAGAGGTTGCTCTAACGCATTTCGATAGCCAAGCTATCATCTTCAAAGAGATACAGGTGATAGCGTGGCTAACGAAACGCGTTAGAGCAACTTCTGTTGGGTTTTTTAATCCTTCTTGGTTTCAGCGGATAAGATTTGTATTTCAATTTTTGAAGATAACCAAGGACCAGCCAGTTCCACCAAAATTATCGCTTACTTTGGTTTTTTAAATAGACTTACTTGCATATCATTTCTCTTGATATCACTTCGTTTTCATCTAGTTTTATTTTGGCTCTAGTGGTTCTAGGCAGTTCTTTGATAAAGCTACCGTAATGCATTTATCTTCTAATATACCTGAAACGAAAAAAAATGTAATGAAGAAATGTAACTAGCTAATTGGTGAAGTTAGGCACCCACTTGGGGGGGGGGGCTGATTTACGATCATTATTTTTATTTTCCTAACCATTTAGTAATGCAACATCATCTAGGGAGAAATCAACTTTCTTCAATTATTTTTTTGCTGCAAACTTTTTAGAAATATCAAGCTTTATCTTAAAATTTTAAAATTTTTGTCAAAATTCTTAGTTTTCTGCGAGATTTTTACTTTTTCTAAATTCGTATTGTACATTCATATGTAGAGCTTTTCTCCAAAAATTATTGACCCCTGAAGTTTCTTTCAAATGTTCGTGACCTTTTAGAAATATTGAATTTAATTTTAATTAAACAAGATTTTTTTTTGGTATTTTAATTTGAAAGTCGAACATTCTTTTAATAACTTCCCGTATAGCACCGAAATCAAAAAGATATTTTAAAGATATCGTTTTAGCGATATCTTTAAGAGACGCAGAAATGTTAACATTTAAATAACTTTTTTTAGTCGTCAGATTACTGACATCTAACAGATATCTATAAGATGATTTTGAGGGATGTCTTTAGAATGAGAAATCTTTATGTTAACATAATGTTAACTTTCTGACCATATTACCCGATGTCAGACTCTAAAAAATGACGACTCTAAGACCGTTTTAAGAGAGCTTATTGCTGGGCGGGTTAAATGTTTTTTCTTACGATTTTCACTTAAGTGTGATTTTTTTTTAATTTCAGGGCTAAGCTTACAATTATTTCTGTTTTTTGAAAACTTCAGGCGTTAACTCGAAATTTCGAGTTTTTGAAGGATTTGATTAAAAATTTTGAGTTTTATTAAAAAGGGTCTAGCAAAAGGCTGAGCAATTTTTTTCGAAATCTCGACTTTTATATAAATTTGCCCCTTTTTTATTTTATTTCCCGAAAATTTCGATTTTAAAAAAAATTTATTTTCTTTTAAAATTTCAATTTTTCTTCTTGAAATAATGACTTTTTAAAAGGAAGATTTTTCAATTTTGAGCTGAAAATTTTCAAAAAAATTTAGAAGACTGTGCGAGTTTAAAATCTAATTAGGAATTTTGAAAAAAAAAAGAGCACCAAACAAATTTTGGCTTTAATTTAAAAATTGAATTTCAACAAAACCATTTCTCGAAATTTTGCCTTCAAATGCAAAATTTCGAAATGATGTCTAAACTTAGAGAAGAAATATTTGCTTGAAGGACATTTTTAAGATTATTATTGTATTTAAGCGAGCAATTCTTGTATATAAATATGTATATATTTGGTATCTCGAAAACCGCTCTAACGATTTCGATAAAATTTTCATTTTTGGCCAAGTGTACCCCTTTGAGGTCCATTAAAGTTGGTGTCTGTTTTTGAAAAAATTCGATTTCTCACCAAAAAAAACATTTTCTTTATAGCCATTTCGTAAATCTTAGCGGTACTTGCATTAGATGTTAGGATACTGGTACAGAGATGGCACTGACGTCTTACGTCGCCCTCGCACTGGATGTTAGGAAACCGGTAACGAGATGGCGCTGACGTCTTACATGGTGTATCGGCCAGAGACATATATGTAATACTTCTATATGGCCAGTTCCTCGTTTCTCATGGGAAAGACTTCTCTTTCTCGCTGACCTTCACACGAATTAATGAGTCGCAATGCGCAGGTGCTACAAATCATCTGTGCATGGCCAAAATCAGCTGTGCACGGCCAAACATAAACAACGGTTTAACCCGCGCGTAGCGATTGGTTCATTTTGTTCAATTCATGCGCAATACTTGCCATTAATTCATGTTCCATCTTTGTCGAATTTGGTTGGAACAAACTCGTGAAGAGAATAGGGAGCTGGCCATGTAGAAGTATTACATATATGGCCAGAGATTATCCGGGAAACGATTCTCTTCGCTCTTTCCATATACTGCTTCCATATATACTCTTTCGTATTGAATGTTGGGTTACCAATAGCGAGATGGTGTTGACGTTTTACGTCGTGTTTCCTCGCCAGAGAATATACAGGAAGCTCTCTTGGTAACATAACAACGGCTAAACAAACTGCTGTTATGACCGCTGATGATGCAGTAATGCGAAACCTGGTCCGGTGTTAGCAAACATTTATCGAAATATTGTGGAATTTTTAATTTCTGTTACGTTTTCATCGTTACTAAATTTTAATAGTTATAATATTAAAGAATTCCATGAAGTAAGGGTTGGAATTGTCAATTTAATATTAAGATTTAAAGCGAAAAATCTGGATTTATAGGTGAAAATGCCGGTTTTACAAGAAAAGAGTTCGTTCGAACCTGCGATGGTAAAAAAGATTTAAACGTAAAACTGATGCGAAAAATTGGGATTTGTAGGTAAAAATTGCAAGTAAATACAAGATTTTACAAAAATAAGAACTTCGAACGAAGCTCAATTACCCAGATATTTACTTTTTAAAGAAATTATGGAAAACTAACTTGAAATTTCCTCTTCATTGTAGGTGCAATACTGTTCGTTGAAGTTGTCGATGAGATTATAAATATAACGAAAAATCTCCGCCAATTTCGGATTCGCACACCATGTAAAAATGTTGCCAACAATGTACCTGCATTCCTGTAGCTCTTTCGATTTCAACTTTTGGCACATCGTAAGATTGGCGGTAGATAAACTTGCTAAAGTCTTTCGGATACAACGGTGCGTATTGGCCACATGTTGCTGAAATAATCCGCTTGGTTTATTTAAATAATTATTTTGCTTTCCGCTGATTTACAGGGAAAGATGTAGAGTGAATGGCCTCGCCTTTGCAGGGGATTGTGCTATTGGGATATAAAACTGGGATGAAATTTAGTGCCAGCATTGGGAATTCGTTTAATCTGTTTGCTAGGTGGTCCGATTTGAACAGTTTTGCAACTGATTGGCTAACAATGCCTAAAACTAAAAATATTACGTTATCACCGTGTAATATTGTTGTTCATTTCTTTTTTACCTGATATAGTGATGACAATAATTTTGACACCTTGCATTTTTGAATTCAAACTTGAGAATGAATTGTTAATTAAATGTATTGCATTTTTAATTAAATGTAGGCGCATTATCGTCATATCACGATAAGAATTTGCTGCGTTTTAAAATTAGAGCACGGATTTCTTAGACGGTAGCTCAAAAAAATGACCACATTTTATTTCACAATATATATGTGTGTCACTGACTGATTCACACAGGTGTTCGCCGTAATACGTAGGTGAGCCTTAAGTGAGGATTTTTCAAGATTCATCCTCTAATGCCAGCTCTTCACTCTCGTCGAAATGATACGGGAGAACTCGAGCACGAGAATGTGGAAGCTTCGTTCGTTTTGACTCACTTTGTCTCCGTTCGCCTCGGAAGTGCTCCGTGTCGAGTAGGTTCTTGGGCCGAGTCAAAGAAAACGAGCACGACAACCGAGAGTGCGAGCGAGAGGGTAGATATAGCCCTCGCGAATTTGTCCTGTTAAATGTCTCACTGTAACGTTCGGCGAGGAGCCTCGGCGAGAGTAAAAGAGCCGGCGTAAGACAATAAGAATGGGCATTAAAATTCACCTAAGATATATGCAATGTATAATGCACGCGATTGTATTTAAAGTTGCCCATATTCGTTGAAATGTGAGGACGTTGATGCGTTTCCACACAAATTTATTCAAATTTTTCCAGGTGATCAAATTTCTTATCGAAATTTCAAATTTTCAAATTTTTTTTGAAGTCAAAATTATTTTCTTTATAAAATTCCTCTTGAAATGATAAATTCAAAAAATTTTCGACGTTCTTTTCGAAAATTTTAGGTTTAAACTTGAAAAATACTCTTTTTTAAAATGCTGGCTTTAAAATCAAAACTAAGTTAAGTCTCATTTTCTAGATTCTCAATTTAGAAAGGCGAATTCTTCAAAGAAGATTAAAATTTTTTGGAACAGGGAGAAATTTAAAAAAAAATGGAATAGTGAAACTAAATAGTGTTTCTTATTCCTTTCGATCGTGTAGTTTCTATTGTCTTTGTTCAAAAATAGGGCGAAAGCAGAGTCTTTTATTCGCCTGACGAATAAAAATCAAGGCAAGTCGGATCTGGGGACCTGGATGGCCAAGAAAACTGACTTCCACTTCCTATCCACTTGTCACGTGTGCTAGGTTTTGAACAATGGTTTAAGGATCAAATTTGACATACTCTAAAACATTTATAATATTTTGCTCGATGTGACCTCACGTTATCTTCTAAACACAGCACATTTCCTGTGTTGCGTATACAATGTATCAGTTGGAGGAAGACTCTTTCACTTTGATTACGTTTTTCGGGATACTTTACGCGTAGATTTAGCAGCATCAGATGCATTTTCATGCATTCGAAATAAACGATTAACATATCAAATGCTTCTTCATTTGTGTAAATCTTTTTTTTTAAATTTTATAAAGGAATATAATAGCGAAAATACCAATTCAGTTAGAAGAGCAGGTAAGTAAACACAATTGCAACCTTAAAGATTTACATTTTTTATTTCATTTTCTCAGTTAACTTTTTTCAAGGGCCACTTTACCAATTTTGTATGCAAACTATGTGATAATTCATAACTTAAATTTTGTTTGTCATATATCTTTGGTTAGACAAAAGATATCGAGTTGCGGTTTTTACTTGTATTTAGGGCTTTTAATTTTCTATTTTAAAATATCAAAATTGAAATATTATTCTATTTAATTTCTTTTAGAAAAACATTTATTACCACTTCATATAACGCGCTGCAGCAGCTACAATAATTTTAAAATGAAAACATGTGAAAGTGCGTCGATAGACTAAATGACATTCTTTCTACAGAATGTAAATTTGATAAATTTCATTAAGGCTAACTGAAGGAAATGACATTTAAAAAAATTTTTTCGACGTCTCGCCACCACTTTATTTTTAGAGATTGAACAAAAAGTGTAAAACAGAAACAAGTCAAAATTACTCTAGGATTACAGTGCACGTATTTTCAAACTTTCTATAAAATCCTAATTTTCTATTAAGTCCTACGTATTACGCCACCTAGCGGTCGTTTTAGAACTTCAAACTATATTTTAGAGCGATTTTTCAGGGCCACTTTTCTCATTGAAATTTTTTTCCCAAAGCCGTGAAGTGATTTGTTGCCGAGATATAGCCGGCGTCCTTTCTTAATTGGCCACCCGGTACATATACGGACCTTTTTTTCAAAAATGTTATATTTTTTCTGTGAGTTCTGAGTTTTAACTTCTTGCTTTCAGAGTTAGTGGAAATTTTAAGTTTTTTCATTATACTTTTTTCTAAAAAGTCAAATTTTTATAATTTTTTCCTTGTTTTGATTTAAAATTTTGTGATATTTCTTATATTTTTTTAATAGCCCACTTTTAAACTCGACAATTCGAAAAATTCGTACACAAGCTGAGTTTTTTCTTGAAATGATAAATTTTTTTGTATATAATATCGATTTTTTAAAGAAAAGTGGAAAATTTTGGTTTTGTTTTCGAAATATTAACCTTTTCTTAAAATTGTAGATGACAATTTACAATTTTGTTCTTTTATTTACATTTCTACTTTAATCACAAATGGATTTTCTAGATATTTTGTATTTTCACTTCATTTCAATATTTAAAGCAGAGAGCTTTCAAGGTCGAGCAGTTCTCCAAATTTAAACATATATTTAGAAATTTATTTATATCTGCACCAACCTTTTCAGCTCCTTTAGAAGTTGAATTTCCAAAAATTAGTTCTTGTTGCGTACCCACCAGCTCAGCAATAAGCTTTCTTAAGGAGCTCTTAGAGTCATCATTTTTTAGAGTTTGACATCGGGAAATATTGTCAGAAAGTTAACATTATGTTAACATAAAGATTTCTCATCCTACAGACATCTATCAAAACCATCTTATAGATATCTGTTAAATGTCAGTAATCTGACGACTAAAAAAAGTTATCTAAATGTTAACGTTTCTGCGTCTCTTAAAGATATCGCTAAAATGATATCTTTAAGATATCTTTCTGATTTAGGTGCTGCATAGGACCTGAAAGGAACATACTGTCCTTCTCTTTTTTTAAATTCAATAATTACAGCTCTCCGCATCTAAATTTCAATATTTAAAGCCGAGAGATTTGAAGATCAAGCAGTTCTCCAAATTTGACCTCTTTTTTGCAAATTTATTCATATCTGCACCAATTAACAGCTCTTTTTCACTCCTTTAGAAGTTGAATTTCCCAAAAATTAGTTCTTGTTGCGTACCCAGGACCTAGGACCTGAAAGGAATATACTGTCCTTTTCTATTTCTAAATTCAATAATTACAGCTCTCCGCTAATGAGTGTACAGTCAGTCATTGAATCAGGGTAATTCTAGTGTAGAGCGCCACAAGTTTGCTCTGTTAACAGAGATCTTAAAATTTTGAAACTATTTCATCTAATGCTTAGATTAGGGAGTAGTTCATTAACCGAACTTAATACATTTTAACTACTGTCAATGGAATTCGAACCTCTCAAAAAATTAACAGTACTCAATTCAAACTAATACACTTTTGGTAAAATTATCCCAAATTCTCGTTGAAATGGACATAAAAAAGAGCAAAACAGTTCAGCAGTGGCTTTTACACCAATTCGGGGAAATCCCCAACATGAAAACTTTACCGGACAAAGCTAAGGACGGATACTTTATTTGCCAACTGCTTCGCAATTACGGTCTGATAAGCAAAGAAGATTTGGATTTAATCCACAAAAACCAAAGCATATCGATTGCTTACGCCAATTTCAAAAACCACATAATGGATTGGCTTGAAGACATCGATGTTGATCTTGAAGAAGACGATCTAGTAGATATAGTTCAAGGTAAGGAACTGGCGGCGATGAGGCTTCTATATGACATGTACTTACGATTGGAGGATGTGGATTCTAGGCTTTATATTCCAAGGAAACGAAAGAAGCGAAATCGTCAGGGAATTGAAGAGGAGAAACCATCAAAAGTAGAAGCTGAATATGCGGTGGAAAGCTTAGATTTAATTGATATACGGAAGCGACGTCTAAAGAATTTGATGATGCACTGTAGGGAAGAACGACAACATTATTACCAATCGTTACGGTTGCCAAAAGGAGCACTTTCGTTGGATTTTGAAAAGTGCGATTGTCCTTGTGAGTGTTTAGATTTTAAAGAAAAAAAATCTGACATCTTACCGATTGGGGACGACGAGAAAGATCTTAGTTTCGATGAATTGGTTGAACAACAGGAAAAATCTAAAATGAACGAATTCAGACCCAGTCTCAACGAAGCTAAAAGAATCATTGGGGAAATCAAGGATCGAGTGAGTAAGAATGTTAGTCGGAAGATATTGGGGCAGCAGTTGCAATGCCAGTTGTTAGATAAGGCTTGGTATCACATAGAAAAGACGTATTTTGAGAAACCGACGTGCGACAGACTTGCTTATCATATGTGCCAGTGGAATAAATAATAATTTCGTTTATTATTATTTTCTTTGTTGTAGAAACCAATAGCGGCTCGTAGCTAAAATTAGTGGTCCCAAAAAATGTTTAGCACTCATGGTAAAATTGTACGAAAGGAAACAAATATGGATTGGCTAAAACATATTCTAGAGCAAATTTTGTTGTAATTTTTAATCTTTCTTGAATTCAGGGGACAAGCTTGTATATCAATCAACCAAAATTTCGTTTTTTTTCTTAAAATTCTGAGAAAAAATGTCGAAATTCCAACTCTCAGTCGAAATTCTGAGATTAAAGTCGAAATTTCCAGAAAAAGTCGAAATTTTGAGTTTTAACTCGAAATTCCGAAATTAAGGTCGAAATTCCTAGAAAAAAGTCGAAATTCCGACATAAAAGTCGAAATTCTACAGTTAAACACAAAATTTCGAGAAAAAAATCGAAATTTCGAGTTTAAAGTCGATATTACGAGAAAAAAGTCGAAATTTCGGGAAAAAAGTCGAAATTTCGAGATTAAAACTAAAATTTCGTGATTAAAACTGAAATTTCGAAAAAAAACTTAAAAGTTTAAGTTTAAAGTCGAAGTTCCGAGATAAAAGTTGAAATTGCGAGATTAAAGTCGAAATTTCCAGAACAAAGTCGAAATTTCGTGTTTAAAGCCGAAGTTTCGAGAAAAAAGTCGAAATTTCGAGTTTAAAGTCGAAAATCTGAGATGAAAGTCAAAACTTCAAGATTAAAGATGAAATTTCTAGAAAAAAATCGAAATTTCGAGTTTAAAGTCGAAATTCCGAAAATAAAATCGAAGTTTCGAGAAAAAAAGTGGAAATTTCGAGAAGAGTCAAAATTTCTCAAGATATATATTTTTTTTAACGATGCCCTTTCTACGTCTTCGTAATAAAAGCAAAAACTGTCAATGAAGTAGAAATTTTCAAAATAAAGTCCAAAATTTGGAAAAACAAAATTTAAAAATGGCGAAGATTTCAAAATAATGTAAATTCGGGAAAATTTTTGAAATGTTAAAAAAATCGATTCATTTAACACGTTAAAGAAAGTAGTGGCAGTCCCAATATTGGGCTGAGTTGGATGACCTATCAACTAACTGCAGCGAAGTTTTTAAGTCAGTTTGGTGTATCATGGGTTACATAACAATTAAATATTAGCGCCCTCGGCGCGACATACGTTTAGTTACGATAAATCGTTGAGTAAAAATTTATCACTCAACGGTTAAATTTAACAAACAATGTTAATTATGTGGGTTGCAATTTGGCGTCACACATAATGTGATTAATTTTCACGATTAACATTAAAAACCTTGCGCGTCAATCAGGATTATACAGAACAATTTTTTTTTACAAAAACCTGCTTTACTTCGTACAGTTTTCTTAATGGATACCCCCCATTTTTATTTTTATTTTTGACCGAATTAAAAAATTCAAAAGCTGGTCATTCGGTATATTTGTTTATTTCACATTGCATACGCTGTTGTGTAAATTAGAAAAGAATTTGATGATGTCGTCCTTTTTTTCTTTGCAATTTTCTTTTATAAACTCAACCGCACACTTTTCTATGCCAGCAGCAACCCTAGAAAACACATAAGTTACATTATATCGCTTACTTTGGAAATGGAAATACAAATCTTCTTCCCTAAAACCAAGAAGGATTAAAAAACAACAGAGGTTGCTCTAACGCGTTTCGATAGCCAAGCTATCATCTTCAAAGAGATACAGGTGATAGCGTGGCTATCGAAACGCGTTAGAGCAACTTCTGTTGGGTTTTTTAATCCTTCTTGGTTTCAGCGGATAAGATTTGTATTTCAATTTTTGAAGATAACCAAGGACCAGCCACCAAAATTATCGCTTACTTTGGTTTTTTAAATAGACTTACTTGCATATCAACTTTCTTGACATCATTTCCTTTTCAGCTAGTTTTATTTTGCTTCCAAGAAGTGGTTCTAGGCAGTTCTTTGATATAGCTGCCGTAATGCATTTATCTCCTAATATACCTAAAACGAAAAAAAATGTTGTGAAAAAATGTAACTACCTAATTGGTGAAATTAGGCACCCACCTGGTGAGGGGGGGGGCTGATTTACGATCATTATTTTTATTTTCCTAACCATTTTGTAATGCAACATCATCTAGGGAGAAATCAACTTTCTTCAATTATTTTTTTGCTGCAAACTTTTTAGAAATATCAAGCTTTGTCTTAAAATTTCAAAATTTTTGTCAAAATTCTTAGTTTTCTGCGAGATTTTTATTTTTTCTAAAATTCGTATTTTACATTCATATTTAGAGCTTTTCTCCTAAAATCATTGACCCCTGAAGTTTCTTTCAAATGTTTGTTTCCTTTTAGAAATATTGAATTTAATTTTGATTAAACAAGATTTTTTTTTTGGTATTTTGATTTGAAAGTCGAACATTCTTTTAATAACTTCCCGTATAGAACCGAAATCAAAAAGATATTTTAAAGATATCATTTTAGCGATATCTTTAAGAGACGAAGAAATGTTAACATTTAGATAACTTTTTTTAGTCGTCAGATTACTGACATCTAACAGATATCTATAAAATGATTTTGAGGGATGTCTTTAGAATGAGAAATCTTTATGTTAACATAATGTTAACTTTCGGACAATATTTCCCGATGTCAGACTCTAAAAAATGATGACTCTAAGAGCTCTTTAAGAGAGCTTATTTCTGAGCGGGTTAAATGTTTTTTCTTACGATTTTCACTTAAGTGTGAATTTTTTTTAAATTTCAGAGCTAAGCTTACAATTATCTCTGTGTTTTGAAAACTTCAGGCGTTAACTCGAACTTTTGCGTTTTTGAAGGATTTGATTAAAAATTTTGAGTTTTATTAAAAAGGGTCTAGCAAAAGGCTGAGCAATTCTTTTCGAATTCTCGACTTTCATATAAATTTGCTCCTTTTTTATTTTACTTCCTGAAAATTTCGATTTTTAAAAAAAAGTGATTTTCTTTTAATATTTCGTCTTTTTACTATTAAAATTTCAATTTTTCTTCTTCAAATAATGACTTTTTTAAAAGGAAGATTTTTCAATTTTGAGCTGAAAATTTCCAAAAAAATTTAGAAAAATGTGCTAGTTTAAAATCTAAATAGGAATTTTGAAAAAAAAAAGAGTACCAAACAAATTTTGGCTTTAATTTAAAAACTGAATTTCTACAAAACCATTTCTCGAAATTTTGCCTTCAAATACAAAATTTCGAAATGATGTCTAAACTCAGAGAAGAAATGTTTGTTTGAAGGAAATTTTTAAGATTATTATTGAATTTAAGCGAGCAATTCTTGTATATAAATATGTATATATTTGGTATCTCGGAAACCGCTCTAACGATTTCGATGAAATTTTCATTTTTGGCCAAGTGTACCCATTAGAGGTCTATTAAAGTTGAATGTCTTTTTTGAAAAAACTCGATTTCTCACAAAAAAAAAAACATTTTCTTCATTGCCATTTCGTAGATCTTAGCGGTACTTGCATTAGATGTTAGGATACTTGGTACAGAGATGGCACTGACGTCTTACGTCGTCCCTCGCACTGGATGTTAGGAAACCGGTAACGAGATGGCGTTGACGTCTTACATGGTGTATCGGCCAGAGGTTAGGGTAAAGACACACGAAGCGGTTTTCGCCGAGTCGGCACCAATTTGGAGCAAACACACGACTCGTCTTGAAAGCTGCCAACGCGCGCGGTGTAAGTGAAGATGTTGCCAGTTTTTCCTGAAGCAATGGATTCTGACGATGAATTAATAATTTTAAATCAATTTACGATATTGTCGTCTAAATAATAAAAAAAAGAAACTTTGTATGCGGAAATATCCAGTTGTTCAGAAACGCAAAAAAAGTCAATTTTATGTTCTATTTACGAGGACAATTCAAAGCGATGTCGCAGTAATGCGAAACCTGGTCCGGTGTTAGCAAACATTTATCGAAATATTGTGGAATTTTTAATTTCTGTTACGTTTTCATCGTTACTAAATTTTAATAGTTATAATATTAAAGAATTCCACGAAGTAAGGGTTGGAAATGTCAATTTAATATTAAGATTTAAAGCGAAAAATCTGGATTTATAGGTAAAAATGCCGGTTTTACAAGAAAAGAGTTCGTTCGAACCTGCGATGGTAAAAAAGATTTAAACGTAAAACTGATGCGAAAAATTGGGATTTGTAGGTAAAAATTGCAAGTAAATACAAGATTTTACAAAAATAAGAACTTCGAACGAAGCTCAATTACCCAGATATTTACTTTTTAAAGAAATTATGTAAAACTAACTTGAAATTTCCTCCTCATTGTAGGTGCAATACTGTTCGCTGAAATTCTCCATGAGATCATGAATATAACTAAACATCTTCTTCAAGCTCGAATACGCACGCGCACACTCTGTAATAAAATAGTGAACACTGCGTCTGCATTTCTGTAGATCTTCCGATTTCAGCTTTTGGCACATCGTAAGATTAGTGGTAGATAACTTTCCTAAACTCTTTAGGATACAATCGTGCGTATAGGTCAAAGGTTCCTGAAATAATCCGCTTGGTTTAAATAATTATTTTGCATTCCGCTGACTTACAAGATAAGTTTTAGAGTCAATGACATCGCCTGTGCAGGGGGCTGTTTCATCGGGATATAAAACTTGCATGAAGGTTTGTGCCAGTATTGGGAATCCGATTATTCCGTTTTCTAGGTGGTTCGGTTTGAACAGTTTTGCAACTGATTGGCTAACAATGCCTAAAACTAAAAATATCACGTTATCACCGTGTAATATTGTTTGTTTATTTCTTTTTTACCTGATATAGTGATGACAATAATTTTGACACCTTGCATTTTTGAATTCAAACTTGAGAATGAATTGTTAATTAAATGTATTACATTTTTAATTAAATGTAGGCGCAATATCGTTATATCACGATAAGAATTTGATGCGTTTTAAAATTAGGCACGGATTTCTTACACGGTGGTCCAAGAAAATGACCACATTTTATTTCACAATATATATGTGTGTCACTGAGTGATTCACACAGGTGTTCGCCGTAATACGTAGGTGAGCCTTATAGCCCAGTCGGCGAGGAAATCGCTATAGAGGTGAAAAATACAAACTAATACAACAGCGATTTTATTATTGCAATCTATTAGTAGGTCAATTTTGAGCATATGTCTAAATTGGGGCGGCGCGGGGGGCTGTGCGTCAGGCGCCATTTTGATAAACGCGTTTTAGTAAATATCTCGAGAATGGTCGATCCTATGAAGAAAATACAGGAAACCATATTTATAGAAAAATATATAGTTTAATTTTTTTATAAAACATATTTTTCTATAAAATGAATATTTTACGAGTTATTACAATGAAAAGTTTTTACTTTTTAATTTTTTCTTACTAGTTTTAAAACCGTTAGCATTTGTTGAAAACAGTTAGAATCAAAGTTATAGAGCATAAAATTCTCTACAAATTTGATATACAGGATCGGCCAGTACACTATTTCGGTCTGCTTGCCAATGAGAACGACAAAGCAAACTTCTGATATGAGACAAGACGGAAAGAGAAACTAAATCGGCAGAGATGCCACATGGTAATTCATTTATGTGTATCTCCTTCATTATGACCGGGATAAATCGCTTCAGCGCTTCTTCGATTCAACAATTGGGAGAATGATAAGGGTACATGTGTAGCGCACATGTCACCTGGCACCGATTGGCATTATTTCTACATGGACTTACGACTGGACCGAATCTGCATTAAATAAATCATCCTCTAGTAATCCGTCCGTCGCGGGCGTAAGGAGCATACAACGCATACGGGCGGCACTATCGAGGAGGCGGCAATAGACATGTAGTCGGGGATTTAATCCAAATTAAAAATACTTCAAAATCGAATTTTCCGAACTTTTAAACTCAAATATTTCATATTGTTCCTTAAATTGTGACAGTAATCCGAAAATGTTAGTCAAAAATTCGCGGAAAAAACCGAAGTTTCTAGTTTTTTCAGTTAACACTCAAAAAAAAGTAGAACTTCAAAAAAAATTTTAAAATCTCTTGAAAAAAAAAACGAAGTTTTGAGTTTATGCCAACAATTTAAGAGAAAAAGTAAAAATTTAAAATAAGAACTCGAAATTTTGTGAAAAAAAAATTTGTAAAATTTTAAAAATAAAGGAAAAATCTCCCCAAAAAGACAAACTAGCTTATAAATTTAGTTTTCTTGAAGATAATAAAAAAGTATAAATTTAATACTTAGAATTTAGGAAATAACTTCCAGCAAAAAGAAAGAAATTTTTAGCAAAATGTTTGGATGAAACTCGACAAAAAAGTAAAACATTAAAAAAAAATATTTTAAAAATGTTCGGCACTTTGAGAATAAAATTGAAGATTAATCGCGAGTCCAACCGCTACTTTGATACACGCTTCGCTATGGGCCAAAAAAAAGTGTTTTCATTAATTTTACATAAAATAGGCCGTTTGTTAATTTATAAGGTTTCTAAAAATGTGTAAATTCGAAGTCTGGTAATTAGTTAATTGTTAAACAAAAGCTACTAACTAAATTCCTTATGTGGAGATCTTATGGCAAGATTAAGTTGTATACTAATAGGAAAACTTGCAATGTTCTTAACTGTCATAACATTATAATTTAGATATTAAATATACTATCTAAACTATTAAGAAATTTTATTTTTTTTAGGTTTTTCATGGTTTAAAAAATTAATAATTACCAGATTGATTATAACAATTATAAATATCGCAAAATTACAATAATATTAAGTATAGTTGCCATAAATCCTTAGCGAAGGAAAAAAAACATATTAGCAACTTTAATAATTATTATTCTACTTGGAATCTAAACGAAAAATCTAAAACTTTATGTAAATCATTTTTTCCAGCAGATTTTTTTTCTTTAACAGTTTTAGATGATTTGGTCAATTTGTGAAATTTTTGAATTAATATTTAATAACATAATAAAAAAGAATTTTACTTGCTTTGTTTTTGAAATAATTGCGAAAAACTGGACTGTTTTTTTTCAAATCTTTAATTGTTAATAACAGCGGCAATTGTTTATGTGTCGATATTTAGATCCAGAAATTCGGACTTTTTTCTCAAAATAAAAAACTATAAATTTCCAGAAAAGATAAAACTTCGAAGAAAATAATTAAAATTAAGCAACATTAGTCGAATAATGTTGTATAAAATTTTACTTTTTTCTTTGAAATTTGAAGTCTTCATTTCAGATTTTAAAACTGATATTTATCGAATTTAAATACAAACTTTGGTTGCTATTTCTGCAACTTTGAATTTATAAAGGGATCATTTTGTAAAGAAAGAAAAAATCTGAGAAAAATACACCATTCGTTGAAAATTCAAAAATGTTTAAACAAATTTCTGGAGTTGAGAAATTTGAGTTTAGACTGAAAATTTTAACAAAAAAAAAAGTGTAATTTTCGAGAAAGCATACTTTTTTAAAATATAAATATTCTAGACATTACGAATTTTTTCTGAAATTTCATGTCATTTAAATTTAAAGATTTTTATTTTTTGACCTTTAATTCAAATTTCTAGAAAAAAAAGGTTGAATTTTGAAGTCAAAATTTAAACTTTGCATTTCTTAAAATCCAAACTCCAAATTAAAAACAAAACAAAAATATTACATTTCAATCAAGAAAACACTCAACATTTAGACATTTTTTGGGGTGAAATTGTGAACTTTTTTTGGAAATTCTTTTTTTTTTCTCGAAATTTGAACATTAAATTAAAAATGAATTATGAATTTTCGACTTTAAAGACGAATTTTTTTCAATTTTTAAACTCAACATTTCAATGTTGTTGCAATTTTAAAATGGTGACAAATATGAGAAAAGATTACTTTAAAAATTTAAAACCTTTAAACTCAATTTTTCAATGTTGTTGCAATTTTAAAATTGCGACAAATATGAGAAAGTGTTACTTTAAAAATGTGAGAAAAAATTTGAAATTTTGATAAGAAACTTTCTGTAAAAATCAAAATTTTGGAAAAATTTTAAATCTTATAAAAATAAAAAACCAGAGATTTAGAGTTAAAACTATTATAATTTTAATATTTTGAGAATACATTTCAAATTCTTTAAGGCACTTTTACTTTCTTATAAAATTCCTAATTAGTTACTTCAAATTTTATTTATTTATTTTTTTACTTCAATTTTATATTTCAAAGTCGATTTTTTACATTAAATTCAAACTTTTAATCTTGTTCTTGAAATTCGTTAAGAATGGTTTCTGAAATTTCGATTTTCAATTCGAATTTCCGAATTTTAAGTCAAACTTTCAAAAATAAGTTAGATTTTTGAATTCAATCATTTTTTTAAATGAAAATTAAAATTTTAATTAGTTTAAATGATTGTCTTGACATTTTAAGAAAAAAAATGAGATTGCGAAAAAAGTCTACATTTTAAGGTCATAATTTTAGAAAAGAGTAGAATTTCGAATATAAACTCGAAATGCGGTAGCATGGGTTCTCATAATTTTATAAGAGATTCGGTCGAACAGTATTAAATTTATTGAATCGTCCAACAATTTCCACTCTTAACCATCTTCTTACAGAATTCGAGTAATTAATTTGTCTTTACACATCCAGCTGACCGAAATTATGATGTATTGGCCAACTCGGGATGTTATTGTTATTCGATTCAGAAGAAAAAGTGCTAATTATTAAGTGGTATTTAACCTCCCAGAGCGGTGAAGAAGTCGTTGGGCGATTCGCTTTTTCCTACGAAGATCGACCAATACCTGATGCAAAGACGGTGTTAAATATCGTCCACAAATTTGAAAAATCGGGATGCATAACAGGTTGTAATAACAAGTGTTGTTTGGAAGCGCGTCAACCTGAATGTGACAGGCCATTATCCGACGAAAGAATGGCTAAGGAGTTACGCCTTTTACACACGGACGGTTTTTCGCCGACCGGCAAATTTGCCGACCGGCACAAAAACCGTCGGTACCTTTTCACACGGCACCGGCGTTTAATTTGCCGTCGTAGTACATATTTGAACTTTACATGAGCCGTAATGCAAAAAGTCACTACTGAAGTTTTATTTGCATATGTTTTATTGGATTTTTACAACCCTTAAAAGACAACTTTCTCTCAAGGACCATTATTACCCTCGCCTTAACTTACAAGAATTGCGACAATACAAAATGGGATAAAAAGCAAAGGTTTAGGATACTTTTCTAGCATAACAAAAGTAGATAAAATTATCATAACCGATTGATGAGACAAGTTTAGAAGTCCATCGAAGAAATTAAATTACATCCCTAAACAGAATCTTAGAGAAGTCTTAATCCGGTTCTGACATCTGCAAAATATTTAGCGCGGCGACGGTTTTGTTGCCGTTCGTCTGCAAACCTACATAAGCTACCAGCTAACAAAACCTAGCGACGGCGAAAAAGCCGACCGGCAGCCGTGTGTTCGCCGTCGATATTTTAACTTTTGCGGCAGCCGGTCGGCCAAATTGCCGTCGCCGCTGTCGTGTGTAAAGATGCATTAAACTCCTCGTTATTTAAAATTTGGTCGGTTTTTCTGCCGGTCGGCAAATTTGCCGACCGGCGAAAAACCGTCCGTGTGTAAGAGGCGTTAGCTGTATTGCATTTGTCGAAGCAAAATGAACCTTGTTCTAGTGAACAGATCGCAGAAGAAGTTAATGTGCCATCGCGAACAGTGCGAAATAGAAATGGGTACAACTGTTATAAAGTTTCTGAAACCCAAGAAATATTTCCTGAAGATCGATACAAACGTCTTGAGTTTTGTGAGTCTATGAGAGAAAAAGTTGATGTCGATGGACATTTCTTAACCCACGTACAAGAAAGACCATGTAATTTAGACCATTTACGGGATCGAATTGTAGAAGTCCTAGATAATATTTCTCCTGAGATGTTGGCACGCGTAAGAACTGAATTTTACGACAGATTAGGTTATTGCGAAATACCAGGAGGGAACATTTTGAACCACTTATTACATAAGCATTTTTTCTTCCATTTTTTTGTTGAATCATTTTTTAAGTTTTTAGTTTAAATTGTCATCACACCGGCTGATTATTTTTACACAGAGTTCATTTATCTTTTAGAATTTTTGTTTTATTTTTCGTGAGACCCGGTTGATTAAAGAAAACAAAATCGTAAAGTATCTGCAATTATTTTCATACTTTTTAGGGTGTGAAAATAATTGTAGAATCAACTAATAGGTAAAGATGTATTTTCCATTTAAAACGACACTCTTTTATCGAGCTCCGATAAGGTTCTGATGCAATATCTACAAGACAGGTGTGCAGTTTGCAGCGAATGCGTGGTCATGATTTGATAAGCGCGTCTATCGAGCAATATATTGAAACAGTGTAAATCATACCATCCTTCTCTTTCCTTACAAAATTTTGATATGTTCCTTGTTCTTTACACGTTACAGCAGACCGAAATCGTGTACTGGCCCGTAGTGTATGTGTGTCACTGAGTGATTCACACAGGTGTTCGCCGTAATACGTAGGTGAGCCTTATAGCCCAGTCGGCGAGGAAATCGCTATAGAGGTGAAAAATACAAACTAATACAACAGCGATTTTATTATTGCAATCTATTAGTAGGTCAATTTTGAGCATATGTCTAAATTGGGGCGGCGCGGGGGGCTGTGCGTCAGGCGCCATTTTGATAAACGCGTTTTAGTAAATATCTCGAGAATGGTCGATCCTATGAAGAAAATACAAGAAACCATATTTATAGAAAAATATATAGTTTAATTTTTTTATAAAACATATTTTTCTATAAAATGAATATTTTACGAGTTATTACAATGAAAAGTTTTTACTTTTTAGTTTTTTCTTACTAGTTTTAAAACGGTTAGCATTTGTTGATAACAGTTAGAATCAAAGTTATAGAGCATAAAATTCTCTACAAATTTGATATATATGTAACAACTCCAAGAAATCGAAGGCAACAAAAGAAATGCCGAGGCGGCGAAACGGAGCGTTTGTTTACACTTGGTTATGACTCGTATGGGGAACAAGGGACACACATCATCCAACGTTCCTATTAAACGGTCGTGCTCGATTTCGATACTTTAAAGACTATGTATTTTTCGACTGATAGTATTAAAGTGTTTTCGATTTTCTTCTGAAAAGCTAGTCTTATTTTCGGCATCCTAACAATTCAGAAGTGGGATTACCCTTAAAAACTAACCTCAGGACTTCCCTGATTCGGACTATTAATTGTGAACTTGAAGTAAAGTGACTGGATTTAGTGGGTTGTTGGTGAAAATGGGAAAACACAAGCGAAGGCGCCGTTCCCATTCGACGTCGTCAAAGACCACGTCGCGAACACCCTCTGGAACACCCCTTAGAGGCCGTAAGCAAGGAAATTGAAAGCGAATAATCAAAGACTTGCGGCGTCAAGTAAGTCAACTCCAGAGCAAAGTAAGTACGCAATTACATTCTGTTGTCGTGCCGTCGTACATGTAGAGATCCCACCGTCACTGGCCTATCATCTTGTACGTGATCCCGTTGATCCCTACACACACTCAACTCCTCAATCCGTTGGCGGTCGCTCCGAAGCATCGAGCGCGTCAACAGAACGGGACTTCAGATTACAACCCCAATAGCGTCGGTTGACACCCAACACACACGACATTAACTTCTTAATAAAATACGTTTATTAATCGGACAACATATATATTTTAGTAATAAAGTGTTCAAGGATAGAAATAATGAAAAATAGGAGACCAAAAATTAGATGTGGAAAAAATAAAAATTTTGTTTTTTTTGATAAATGGCAGTCTTTGGTATATCTTCTTTGGAGATCTCAATTTGGTGAAAGCCGCTGGCAAGATCTAGGGTGGTAAAATATTGGCATCTCCCTAGTTTGTCCAAAACGTCGCTGATGTTTGGTATTGGGTATTTGTCGTCAATGGTTTTTTCGTTTACTTTTCGGTAGTCAATGACTATCCTCCATTTTATTTTTCCCGAAGCATCTGGCTTTTTCGGAACTATCCAAATCGATGATGACCACGGTGATTCACTGGGTCGTATAATTCCTTGTTCAAGCATTGAAGAAATTTGTTTCTGAACTTCTGCTTTATGAATGTGTGGATACCTATAGGTCTTTGTATATACGGGAAGTTCATCTCTGGTTTTGATGTGATGTTTAACTTGATTGGTAAACAGTGGCGACTCGCAGCCACAACTAATGGGGGTGCTGCGACAATGTTTAGCGTTTTAAAATGTTTAATTTTTCTAATGAAAATTTGGACATTTCAAAACGTTACTTCTCGAAAATTTTAGTCATTTTCCAAAATTTTAAATTTTTGGAAAACTTCAAAACTTTGATTATTTTGTTAATTTCAATTATTTTCAAAATTTTGACATTTTTTGCGAACTGTCGATCCTTTATTTGAAAATTGTAATTTTTTTTAAATCAGACATTTCTTAAAACCTTTTATTGAAATTTTCGACTAATATTTCGTAAAATGTCGACTGCATTTCAAGACTTCGACTTTTTTTTCAAAACTTTGACTCTTTTTGAAAACTTGACTTTTTTTTTGAAAAGTTCAAACTTTTTAAAATGTTATTTATACATTTTTTTAACATTTCCTATTAAATCTTCAACTTAAAAGAAAAGATCCTTTTCAAAATTGAACTATTGAAAATTTCAACTTTTTTCAAAATTTTACCTTTTTAAAATTTCAACTTTTTTGATAATTACAAATATTTCGATAATTTTGAGTTTTCTACAATATTCAAAAAATTCAGCTTCTTTGAAAATTTAATTAAAAACTCTGCAAATTATTTTAAATGTCGATATTTTTCCAAAAATTCGTCTTTCATTGACATTCCCAAAATTATCGAAAATGTCCACCATTTTAAAAATTAAAATCCTTATCTTCTTTTAAAAATTTGACTTTCTATGAAAATTTCAGAATTTTTTAAGATTTGAATTTTCTTTTAAAACTTCGACTTTTCTGATAACTTTAGCTTTACTTTTTAAAAGTGGTAATGTTTTTCTATTTAATTTTACATTTCTTTGAGAAAAATTTCGAAATAACACTTGAATTTAAAAAAAATTAATAACAAAAATTTCTATTTTTAAAATTGTGCAAAATTTTGAAACAAATTTCAAAAAAAAACTTGAATTTTATATACAAATAAATTGCCAAAATTTGAATTTTAATCACAAAAAATTGGCTTTAAGCTGTAATATTTGATTTTTGAAATTTCTCTGGAACTTTAAAATTACTAAAAAAAAAAATAAATTAGAACAGTAAATTATTAATGAATTTCTTTCAAAATTTTATATTCGAAATTTTGATACTCTTCTAAAAATGTTGATTCTTTTTCTCCAAAATTTCAATAATTCCCACTTTAAAAGTCGAAATTATAAGAATATTTCTGACAATTAATTTATTTCAAAAAAACTGTTGTTTGCTAATAAGAAACTTTTTCTAGAAATATGATCTACTTTCTCTTGAAATTTTGAGTTTAATTCTTAAATTTCGATCTTTTTTTTATGGAAATTTAAAATTTGAACTTGAGAATTTCAAGAATAAATTTAACATTTCTAGAAAAATTGGAAATTCCGATTCAGAATTGTCTTTGGTCCTACAGTAGTAGTAATTTTTTAGAGAAATATCAAATTGTAAAAAAGGTTGAAATTTGCAAGGTTCATTTTTTCTTAAAATTTCAATATTTTTCCCAAATTTTTCTTATTTTTATGCAGATTTGAAGTTTATTTTCCCTAAACTTATACTTAACAATTTTTAGTTTCTTATCAAAATTACAAAATAAAATAAACTTTAAAATATTAAATTTTCGTTAAAAAAAACTTTTAAATTCTCAAAACAAATTAGAGAAAGATCAAAATTTCTACAAGAAAAAATATTTTAAAGATAAAATCTCCAGGAAAAGTCGAAATTTCAAAAAAAAATGTTGTATAAAATGTTTAGAGAAAAACACAAATTGCATAGGAAAAAAAAGGAAAATGTCTTGGAGAAAAAATCGAAATTTGAAAAAAAATTGAAATATCTTTATAAAAGAGTCGAAATCTTTTGTTTTCTCAATAGGTTGAAATTTTTATAGAGCTTCCAGGGTTTTTTTCAAACATTTTTTGTCAAAACACAAAATAAAATGAACTTTAAGTTGTCAAAGTGTCGTGAAAAAACTTTTAATATTTTAAATTTTTAAAGCTTTAAAATTTTAAATTTTTAAAGCTTTAAAATTTAAAATTTTTAAAGCAAATTAGAGAAACAAAGAAAAATCTGGAGAAGTTGGAATTTCTAGAAGAAATTTTAAGAACATTACTTTCAGGAAAAATGGAAATTTCGAGAAAATTTCTTTTTATAAAATATTTAAGAAAAATGGAAACTTTGCAGGAAAAATCTAAATTTCCTGAAAAAAATCGAAATATCTGAAAAAACTCAAAATTTTTAAACAAAATGAGATTTGAGGTAAAAAGACGAAGATGCAGTATTATAAAAGTTTTTAAAAAAATAGTAAAATGCGAGCTGAGTTAGTTGGATTTAGATTTTTTCTTGAAATTGGAATAATTTTCTCAGAATGTTGACATTTTGAAGGAAATTTGAGTTTTTTGTTAACATTTTAAATCCTGCTCGAAATATTGATTTCTTTCTCAAAACTTTTACAAAAACTAGTTTTTGAAAATGTGATTTTGATCAAAATTAAAAATAAAATAGGGTTTTAAGTGTCGCAACCTTGTGAAAGAAACCTAAATTTTCTAAAAAAAGAAATCAGAGAAAATTAAAAATTTCTACAAAAAATTGTGTAATGAAATTTGTTCAGAAAATTTTGATACTTCGATTTGTTCTCAAAATTCTCCCTTTATTCAAACTTCCAAAAAATTTCGAGTTTTTATTAATTTCGACTTTTTTATTGACATTTCAATCAATTAGTTGAAAGCTTTTCTCGAAATTTCGAGTTATTCTTAAAATTTTAAGTTTTAAATTTTGTTGAATATTCAAAAAAGGGGAGAGTTTTAAGAACAAGCAGAAGTATCAAGAAAAAACTCGTAATTTTCAAATACAAGTGAATATTAAAAAAATAATTCAAAATTGGCGCTCGTTTTTAGAAATTTTTATTTATATTTGATTATTCGAATTTTTCTCATAATTTGCCGTTGCCTCGAAATTCCGAGTTTTTCTGAAAATTTCGATCATCTTCCCAAAATTTTGATCTTTTTTTGAAATTTCGATCTTTTGTCGAAATACGACCCTTTATGTTTTTAATAATCTAAGCTTAGTCCCTAAAATTTCAAAATTTCGATTTCGTAAATGCCTATTCTTCAAAATTTTCCTGTTTTATCAAAGTTCGACTTCCTGTGTGAAGTTCTGAAACTTGGTTTTCGTCGAAATTTGTCTTTTTCTTGAAAATTCAACTTTTTTTTTCGAAAATTGATTTTTTTTAATTTCGATTTTATTCGCCAAATTCCACTTATGTTTCAAAATTTGACTTCTTGAAAACTATTTGCTCGAAATTTTGCCTTCTTTTCGAAATTACGGTATTTTTCCTAACATTGAGTTTTTTTTTTGAAAACTTCCTAATTTTAGAATCTAACTTTTCAGAAATTTCGACTAGTTTATTAAAATCTGCCTTTTGCTTGAAATTGTGATCTTTATCTCAACATTTTGATCTTTATCTCGATATTTAGATTTTTTTTTCAAAAATTCTTTTTTTTTTGAAATTTTGACTTTTTCCTGGAAACACATCTCAAAAGTTCGTCATTTTTGATACAATGCGTGTTTTTTTCAAAATTTCGACTTTATCTCATCAAATACTTTATGGTTCTGGAATTCTCATCAACTGTTTCCTTAAAATTCGTATTTTTTCGAAGTTTCGATATTTTTCTCAAAATTCGACTTTTTAAGAAATTTCAGGTTAATCTCAAAGTCCAATCTTTTCTGTTCCTGGAAATCTGATTATTTTTCCTCGAAATTCGCCTTTTTTTCAAAATTTCGATTTTTTTTTCAAGATTCGTTTTTTGATAAATGACTTTTTCCAGGAGTTAACTTTCTGTGTGAAATTCTCATCAATTTTTTCCTTAAAATTCGTATTTTTTTCGAAGTTTCGATATTTTTCTTAAAATTCAACTTTTTAAGAAATGTTGGGTTAATCTTAAAATTCAATCTTTTATATTCCTGGAGACTAAATGAAGTCTTTTAGAAAAATTATTAGAAACGTTCAAAATCACATTTTCAAAAACTAGTTTTTGAAAATTTTGATCAAAATTAAAAATAAAATAGGTTTTTAAATGTAGTAACCTTGTGAAAGAAACCTAAATTTTCTAAAAAAAGAAATCAGAGAAAATTAGAAATTTCTAGAAAAATTGTGTAATGAAGTGTTCAGAAAATTTTGAGAAAAAAACTCGTAAGCGAAACTGGGGGTGCTGCAGTTCCACAGTGTCTATACGCCAGCCGCCACTGTTGGTAAATGATAGAGGTGTTCCGGGTTGGTAAAATATGTCGGAACATTTCTTGCAAATATTCAAAATGTTATCACGCTCTTCTATATTCATGTGATTTGTTCCTACTAATTCTTCAATATTAACTTCTTTTTGTTCTATCGGTTTAATGTCTGCTGAAAATATGTGGAATTCTTCGGGGTTAAATGTCGTCGAAACAATTGGTTCGGTTAAGGCAATTTGGAGAGCTTCCGTGTCTTCATTGATTAATTCTGCCCATGCAAGTCCATTACATGCTCTGCTTATTGTTGAATTTAATAATGCTCCTTGAATATTTTGGGCTTGAATGAAAATTTCACCATCTATTTCTTTAACAGGAAGTCTAACTCTCGTAATTGAAAGAGGTTCAAGTTGAATTAAATAGAATTGAGTTTGGTCGGTCTGGTAATATTTTATGGGTAGGGTTGCAAATTTAGTAATTATCTTGGATTCGGGAAAGTTTAGTTTCGCCTCCATAAGTTTTAGATTGTCTAAGCCAATTAATCCGTCGAATATTTTATGAAATTTAAACAAATAAAATTTTAATTTGGAACTACTGTTAAATTCTGAGAAGCTCGGAATCGTTGCGCAATAATCCTGAGAATGATTTTGAAATGTAAAGGTTACTATGAAGGGCTCATGTTCGATATAGTTTCTAAAATATTGGTGAGCGATTTCCGGATTTAAAAAGGATTTTGTTGCACCGGTATCTATTAAAAGTTTCAAAGGCGGATTGGAAATTTTAATGTAAGGAAGCTCCTTTTTGTCAGCAAAGCTATTCAGTTCTACTATATTTCTAGATCTTCGAAGGCTTTGTCCTGAAAATTTGACATCTGCTCGTTTTCTAATGATTCCAAGGCTGTTTGTTCGCTATTTTCTTGGTATTCTTTTGAATAATAATCACTATATTCGGTGTCATTGAGGGGGTCCGGGTAATTTAGAGCTTGTTGTTCAATGTTGAATAATTCTTCTGCAACATACTTAGGTTGATAATGTGGCTTGTATTGTCTTGTGCTCATAGGTATTGAATTGTATGAGGTCGAAGGGGGCATTTGTCTAGTGGAAATGCTCATGGGTGTCGGTTTCGGTTGTTTTGAATTTTTGGGAGCCCACACATTGGTTGCGGGACGAGGTTTTCCAAAAACTTCGCTATTGGTTGGAAGTCGTTGTTGAACATTTTGTCTTGGTGTAATTGGTATTGGTCCTCTCGGAAAATATGTTTGTTGGGCCTGCTGAATTGGTATAAAATTCTGTAAATAATTTAAATTTTGTGGCGGAAGATATCCCTGATGGGTTGATATGCTTGGAAAATGGAATATATTGCTTTTTTGGATTGGCACGGCAGAATTTCGTTGAAGATACCTGATATTGTTTTCTTCTTGAATATACTGCATCGCTACCATTAGTGATCTTGGTCTCATTGATCTAATTGTGGAACCAAGTGGTTCTTTTAGTCCAGCCAAAAATGTTGTTAGTGTCTGTTGTTGAAAGAATTCTCTTTTATTTTGTTTGATTAGGTCATTGCTGTGATGTAGATCGATGTAGTTAGAAATTGTATTTAAAATGGCCATACATCTTTCATAAAACTGCAACGGAGATTCGTTGCCTTGCTGTCGCATATTTACTAAATCTCTTGTTAAAGAATTTTCATCTCTTTGGTCGCCAAAATTATTAACCAAAATATTCTTAATGTGATCGAAACAGGAGTAACCGAATATCGATACTACTTCTCTGGCGCGACGGGTTAACTTATTGACTATACCTTGAAGAAGCATAGTATTGTCAAAATTATCTACATTTATTGGGTCGTAAAAATTATTCATTAGTTGAGTTACTACCTTAATAAACTCATATAATTGACATGGATTGCCGTCGAATTCTGGTAGAATTGCCAAATATTTTATGTCGAATGAAGATCTCGCCATGTCTCTTAAAAGAATATCTGTGTTGTCACTAGATATACTGCTTATATCAGATTCTGAATCTATCTCTAGGTTTAAAATTAAATTGCTTAAATGTAATAGCTTTGTACTAGGGTCCTGAGGTGGATTTGATACAGAGAAGTCTGAAATATAAAAATTAAGGAATTTCTGACTTGATGACAAGAATATCGATTATTTTTCTTATCTTGTCTTCAATTTCTTGGCGAATTTTGTGTGGCTCTTTGGGTGCAAATTAACACTTTGTTATCACGCCACTAACAATGAGTTTCATACATTAGAGTTCTTTGTCGCTGCTGCCACTAAATCCGACACGTCAGAGTTCTTTATTCGCGAATTAAAGTTTTTTTAAAAACGAAGAGGATCGCTAACGACTCTTTCGCGATCCTACCGATTGCGCCAGTTACGATTTTTAATAATAAAAATCGGTTTAAAATAATATTTTATTGACGAAGATACAAGGGTTACTAAATACGACGTAACAATTTAAAATCTAATGCCAGACTAAAAACTAAACCTAAAACATATATAAAGTTTCACACTATCGCAAAGTCCTTAGCCATGTGTGTCACCCTTCAGACCCTTGAAAGGTCACCAAGCTATACGAGTTATGTCGTTGATTGAATACATATTAGATACACAAACCTTATCAGTAAATGCGTATACCACTTGTCTCTATGCATACTCCAAAACATTGTTAAGGAAGTGCTGGTACCTAGTGGTCAATAGTAAAACTATTACACTTTGGCAGGGGAAAACAGAGTTCTTCACCGTTTTGGTCATTTATCCAAGATTTACACCACAAATCAAACAATAATTATTTTCTCCTATTGATATGTCCAAGGTCGCCGCGTGATGGGATGGGAAGTTTCACTTCCATGAATACCCTTTTAAATTATGAAACTTTGACAAAACACCTTTTTTTATAGAGTTTAAGACATTTTATTAACTTCGAATTTTTAAGCCAAATTCTCATCTTTAACTTGGAATATATTGTTCAAAATTTCCAAATTTTTAGAAAAATTAGAAATTACTAAACGAATGTAATAAAAGCAGTTAAAATTATTGAAAACACTTGACTCTGAAAAGTTAGAAACCCTACCCTACACAACAAAGACATTAAATCGCACCCTAAATGCGCTTTGGATTTCTCTGTACAACACATGTTTAAGATCCAGTATTACAAGAGAATCGCTGTCAAGGGGGCCAGTGTGTAAAAATCGCGAATCGAAATTCGAGGTTATTCCTTGAAATTTCTGGTTATAAGTCAATACTGGCAAGTTTACTTGCAGGGCCTTATATTCCTGGCTAATGCCAGTATTTATTGGCAAAACGGCAACCTTGGTATTGATTCATATTTTTCCACTCACTTTTACCTGGCAATTTACAGATTCAGAATGACACGAAGTTAAGAAAAACCTTACTTTATAAGAACATAAAATAAATCGGAATAATTGGGTTTAGAATTATTAAATTTAAACTCGGAATTTTCACAAAAATATTGATTTAAAATATTTATCCAATATTTGAAAACTGAAAATATGCGAAATTTTACAATTAAATTGAAAAATATGAGAGATTTTTTTTCATAATTTTGGTTTTCTATGGAAGTCAAAAATGTCATAAAAAATGTATTTCAATTTATAAATTCAAATTTTCTGCGCAAAATTGAAATTTCAAGATCAAAAACAAAACGAAATTTAAATCTCAAAAACGAAGTTTTTTAAAAAAATTTAGCTCTGCAACTAATAAGTTTGTGAAGAAACTTAACCTTTTAAGAAAACAGATAAAAGACGATTTTTGACACAAAAGTTGAAGGAGCAACGGAACGAACACTTTAGACAACACACAATTTTGACTACTAAATTCAAAACAAATAATTTCGATTTATTTTAGTTTTTGATATATATACCGGGTGTAGCAAGATCATGGTACACCCCTTATTTCTTCTTTGTTTATACAGATACATTTTTCTAAATTGCCACACTTGATGTATTTATAAAATGTAAAATTGTTACATAAAATTTACATTCCTATTGTTATCACTTTCGCTAGAACTGATACCAACTTTTGATTTTTAAATAGAACACCCTGTATATTCTTAAACTTTTGGAATCTGCACAATTTTCTGGATACAAGAGTAATTTTTAAAGTATCAAACATTTTTTTGGTCCCATTTTATCTTTGGTGTAGAAAGTTATGACTCATCCTAATTAACGCTAACTGACAACATAAGCGCTGCAAAAAAAATTAAATTAGGAAAACTTGGCAATTGTCTTTTTTTAAAATTTGTTTTCCAACTATTCAAAATTTAGACTTTCTTTAAACATTTTGATTTTTTTTTGAAAATTTAACTTTTTATGAAAATGAAATGAAAATTTCCACTTTTTTCAAAATTTTGCCATCTTTGACATTTTCAACTAGTCAAAATTTCGACTTTTTTAAAAATCACGAATTTTTCTAAAATTTCGACCTTTTTAAAAAAGTCAACTTTTTTTGAAGATCTTAACTTTTTCCAAAAATTGACTGAAATTTCGACTTTTTAAATTTTATACTTTTTCCAAAAATTTTTTGATTTTCTTTGAATATTTCGGCTTTTGATAATTTTGAATGTTATTCAAAATAGATAATTTTGAATGTTATTCAAAATAGATAATTTTGAATGTTATTCAAAATTTTCGAATTACTTAGTTTTGATTTTAAAAAAATTTTAATTTTTTTAAAGAACTGCACTGCACCAGTTTTTTCAATTTTGATATTTTTTTGAAAATTGATATTTTTCCAAATTTCGTCTATTTTAAACATTTTCCTTTTTGCAGTTTTTGACGTCAATATTGTGACTATTATATCACGATTTGTTTGCATAATTTCGACTTTTTGTGAATAATTTCGACTTTTTTTTTGAAGATTTTTTTTTTGATAATTTTACTTTGTTTGAAAATTTTTACATTTTTCAAAATTTCAGCTTTTTTTAAAATTATCAATTTTTTTTTAATTCCAACTTTATGACAATTTTGACATTTCACTAGTGTTTTAAATTATCATTATTTTCAAATTTTTAGCTTTTCTAATTTTCATTTTTTTTAAATTTCAGAATATTTAAAAAAATTTCGACCATTTTTCAAATGAATCTATTTTTCAAAGTTTAATTTTTTTAGAAATTTAAAATTTTTTCAAAATTTTACCAATTATCTTAAAAATTTCGTTTTTTCATTCAATTTCAATTTTTTTTTAATCTAATGAATTGTTCTGAAAATTTCTCCTTTTTTCAAACGTTTAACATTTTTCTCAAAATTTTGACTTTATTTCCCAATGTTAAAATTTTGCCTTTTTTAAACGTTTGTCAGCAAAAAGTCGAATACTCGAAATTTTATCAAAATGTTTAAGTTTATCTAACATTTGGATTTTTAAACAGTTTTTATAAATTTCGAATTCTCAAAATCTTAGCTTTTTACTAGAAATTTCGCGTTAAAATTTGAATATTATTTCGATTTTTTCAAATCTCACAAAAAGCGAACTTTTTCTCAAAACAGTGTTTTCGTGTTAAAATTAGAATTTTATTTCGGTTTTTTCTAAGACTCATAATTAACAAGAAAAACAGATATTGGTCAATTTGAACATTACTTTTTTCCCAACTACAAATATCTATAAATATTTTCCATTGTAAAATTTATGCATCTTGATGGCAATAAATACTCTCAGTTCAAATACAACTTTTAGAAAAGGAACACCCTTCCAGTAATTTTATCATTTTACCCAAACATCTGTTTTTACTTAGAAAGTAAGATAAATAAACAACGTAGTTCAATTGGCCTGCGTCACAATAGCAGACAAAACTTCAAAAGGGGCTGGGCGAGTCATAACAGTAATTATTATAAAATTGCTTTACGTAGAAATTTATGCTTCAAGTTTGTTATTATGATTAATTATACTCTTTTATGAAGTACATATTTCTGCTTAAATTCTTTAGAAATACAGCTGTACTTGGAAACACCAATAGAGCAATAGAAAAGGATAAATAGGCAGTACACTTTTTGAAAATAGTCCAAATCAAAAACAAACAAACGAAATTAAAATTAAGGCAAAGACGCATGAAAAACGCTGAAAAATGTAAAAAAGTAGGACATGACATAAAATCCGGTCTCTAGTAATTATTCTGGCAGTATTATAGTATTATCGAAGCTATCTTTAATATTAAGGTCAGAAAAAAAATAATACGCAACATCCAAAACTTAGGGCTTCTTTCTTAAACAGAATTCATGTCGGTTTAAAAAAATATATAATGCTGAAATGCCAAAAATTCTGTCTAAACAATAAAAAATATTTTCGAAAAAGTAATAATTTTTATAAGTAAATTAATTAAAAAGTCAACAAAAAACTAATTTACATAAACTACAAATTTTAAGGAAAAAGTAGAGATTCCGAGATTAAATTAATTATATCAATTAAATTAATTTAACAAAAAGTTTATCAAAAATTTTAAGAAATACGCATACATAATCTTTTTACACTGGTTTATTGTATTAACTAATATTTAAATTTGTTTTAAATTCTTTTAGGAATCTTAAGTTGAATTCAGTTAAAGAAAAATATAACGATTTGTTTATTCCAACAAGAGCATTTTGGCTAATTCAAGCAACAATGCTAATGTCGGACTGGCCATCTACCCAGTCATAAAACAGGTTTTATTTTGCCTGAAGGCTGAAGTGAACCATTACTTAAGAGTTCAAACGATTTCAAAATACTACCCCACCAGCCGCTCATCACTGACGGCTGTCGGAACCTGCAATTACCGTGTCCCTCTATTGGTGAAAAGATTAAACAAAAGGATGCAGAGGACCAGGGATAAGATCAAGTGGACGCAAAGACCATAATTGATTTTGGTGGATGCGTCCTGAAGCAGAGCTCCCGAGCGTCCAAAAATGGCGTACGCTTTTGGTCTATTGCTTCCGCCATCTATACTATATTCAATCAACGGTTATGTTTTCCGACCCGAAATAACCGTTTTTAAAAAGAAAAACCTCAATTTACTCGGATTGGAAAAGTGATTATCACTAAGGTTAGGAAAACAATGTGAAAGCTTTGAAAACCAGAGCGAGAAATAATATTTATTTTCTTTAAAAATCTTACATGGTTTCTAAGATTCGGCGAGGGCGTGTTAAATCACCCCTACGACATTGGAACACGTGTGCTTTTTAATTATCGACTAATACTTAAAACTAGGCCCATTTTATCTGGGATTAAAATATCAAATTTTGTTCGACCAATTTATGTTTCCTAGTTTTAGGTAATAAAATATATTTTTTAATTAAGAGGGATTACAGCTAACATGTACGAGTTATGTTTTCCGACCCGAAATAACCGTTTTTAAAAAGAAAAACTTCAATTTACTCGGATTGGAAAGGTGATTATCACTAAGGTTAGGAAAACAATGTGAAAGCTTTGAAAACCAGAGCAAGAATAATATTTATTTTCTTTAAAAATCTTACATCGGTTTCTAAGATTCGGCGAGGGCGTGTCAAATCGCCCCTACGACATTGGAACACGTGTGCTTTTTAATTATCGACTAATACTTAAAACTAGGCCCATTTCATCTGGGATTAAAATATCAAATTTTGTTCGACCAATTTATGTTTCCTAGTTTTAGGTAATAAAATATGTTTTTTAATTAAGAGGGATTACAGCTAACACCTCCCTTCATTAGTGAAAAAATTAGGGGTTAATCTCCTAATTGTTTTCTTTCTTTATAATTTCAATCTTTAAATAACGAAAGGAGTTGCTTACAAATAAAATAACATAAATTTAAGTAACTAAAATACTAAACAATAGAATAGGCTACACTACTTTAAAATTGAGTCAATTGGACATAACAATTAAATGGCACGGCACTATTTTAATCCATTTTTAACCGGCACTGCACAATAATTCGTTTCGTAGCACTTCACAAAAGTTTTTGATGTTGAAATGGACGATTGCGAATTGGGAAGTTCTGATTCGTCTATGGAAAAGCGGTTTCTCGATCTCCTCTGATATTCCTTTTAGACTGCGTTTTTCACTAAGGATTAAGTATTTTGGTTGGGGCATAACAGTAACAATGGTACATTACATATTAAATATTTGGATGACACAACAAGAATATAAATTAGTTAAGGAAAATATTAACAGTAGCAATCAATCGGGCAAACCAGGCATTTAAAATGTCTGTGTAAAATATTAATTTTTCATAATTATTTAAATATGGCTTTTTTTTTTTGATTTATATTCCTTTCTGACTAAAAATAATAATAAATCATTGAATTTTCAAGCAGTGTCAAAATCATGTTTGTTTTAATTAGCAAAAGTCAGGAGCTGTCTGTCCTGCAAATAATAATGTCATGGGGAATAAGACGAGGATTCTGCGCTAATCGGTTGTCTTAGGTTTTTCAAGTGAACTTTTTTGAACTTATCATCTTTTAATTTAATTATAGCTCTATTACCTGATAATAATTTGTGTATTATATAAGGTCCTTCAAATTTATTGGCTGTTTTGTAGCGAGAACTAGGGAAATTGATTTCAAATACTTTTTGACCTACTTTAAACGGATTTGAAGCATTTTTGTTTTTATACTCTAATATTTTTCTATTTTGTTCAATCATTTTTTCGTTAATATTGTTATAAGTTAAGCTTAGTTTATCTTTGTGTTTCTGCAAGTAATCGTGGTAAATATTTTTGTCGTATAGTAAATCGTAAGGATCTCTTTTATGTGTGTGACCCAGTGTCAATTCAAGAGGTGATATTCCTGTACTAGAATGTATAGAACTATTATAAGCTATTATGGCATATTTCATTAAATTGCTAATCTGTTCCTTTGAAGATTGTTTTAGTAATCTAATATGTTCGGTTAGTGTTGAGTGGAATCTTTCTATTAAGCCATTCGATTCTGGATGATTTGGGGTAAAAAAATGAATTTTGATTTTGTGAATTTCTAGTAGTTCTTGAACTGTACTACTAAAAAATTCTAATCCGTTATCTGCTGTTATTTTTTCCGGTACACCGTAAAATGAAAAATATTGTATCAGTCCATTTATAATATCTATGGCATTTTTTGAAGGAATTTCTAGAGCTTGACCTAATTTAGTGAATGCATCTATTATTGTTAAAAATGTGCAACTGTCAATTCTGAAGGTATCGATATGTATTCTTTCAAAAGGTTTGTGAGGGGTATCTGTTAACATCATTTCAATTCGAGGGGGATTTCTTTCATATTTCCTTTTTTTTCAAAAATTGCAGTTTGATATGTAATTGGTAACATGTTCTTGCATTAACGGAAAATAATATTTTTTCTGAAGTTGTTTAATGGTTTCTTGAACACCTCGGTGATTTGTTTTGCTTTCATGTTGATTTTTTATGGCTTCGACTATTAGATCTGATTCATGAAGAAATTCTCTTCTTTCGGTGCAGTATATAATTTCTGGCCCATTTATATTAAATATTTCTTTTATAATTTTGTTAAATGTTTTGAAAAGGTTTTCCGTTTCAAAATGAAAGTAATATTTTTTCTTATCGGCTGTGTATTGTTTTAAAAAATTTATAATCTGGTCTTCGTTACGGTCTCTACTTATTTGAATATGATATTTTGTGAATTTATTATTTTTTTCTATTTTAATAGGTTTGGGATTATTGTAAACTTCATAAATATAAAACTGATTGGGTTTTGACTCGATTATATCTGACGAAATTTTTATCATGGATGACGGATCATCTCTGCTTACTGAGTGAATTGTGTTTATGTCGTCTAAATTTTTTAAAATTTCGCTAGCTTCGTCTAATTGTGATGCTGTTGGTAGTGATTTTATTTCTTGTAAAAGTCTATCTACTTCTTCTTCATCAAAATTATTATCTAATGAATCGGTTTCTAGGGCATTTAATTCAATTCTTGATAATGAATCTGCGTTAGTGTTAATAGTACCTTTTTTATAAACGAGTTCATAATCGTATTCTTCCAAGCGGATTTTCCATCTCTGTAGTTTAGAATTGGGTTCTTTTAATTTTGACAGCCAAACCAGTGGTCTATGATCAGTATAAATTGTGAATTTTCTACCATATAAATAAGGTCGAAAGTATTTAACGGCCCATACAACGGCTAATAATTCCTTCTCTATAGTGCTATATTTTTGTTCGGTTTCATTTAGGGTTCTGGAGGCATAGCAAATTGGTTTATCTGATCCTAAAGGTCCTTGCGAGAGTACTGCTCCTAAAGCTACATTAGAGGCGTCTGTGGTGACAATAAATGGTTTGCTAAAATCTGGATATTGTAGAATCGGGTGATTTATAAGAATTTCCTTACAGTTGTTGAAAGCGTTTATAAAATCTTGATCATGAACTATTTTATTTCCTTTTTTTAAACATTTCGTTAGCGGTTTCGTGATTTTGGCATAATCTTTAATAAATTTCCTTGTAGTATCCGGTAAGACCTAAAAATCCTTTAATTTCTTTTCTTGTTTTTGGTATCGGGTAATTAACTACAGCTGAAATTTTGTTAGGGTTTGGTTTCACTCCTTCAGATGTAATTATGTGTCCTAAAAATTGTACTTCTTTGCGTAAAAATTCGCATTTATCGAGTTGAATTTTAAAATTGGCTTGTCTTAATCGTTGGAAAACTTGTTTTTACTTATCTATGTGTTCTTGTAAAGAGGTGGAGAAAACTATTATATCATCAAGGTAGACAATGCAAGCTTCGTTTTGTATTCCACGAAGAACATTGTCCATTACTCTTTCAAAGGTGGCTGGAGAATTTTTCAATCCAAAAGGTATACGTTTGTATTCATAATGTCCTCTTGGTGTTGAAAATGCTGTTTTGGGTATATCGTCTGGATTCATCTCAATTTGATGGAATCCAGAGGCAAGGTCGAGTGTTGTAAAATACTGACTTTTTCCTAACTTGTCTAATATATCAGATATATTAGGTAGCGGATATTTGTCATCTATTGTTTTTTCGTTGAGCGCTCTATAATCGATAACCATTCGATATTTTTGAACACCAGAAGCATCTAGTTTTTTGGGAACGATTATAACAGGGCTACTCCAGGGACTATTGGAAACTTGAATTATGTCTTGGTCTAACAATTCTTTAATTTGTTTATCTGCTTCCTTTTGATTCGCATGGGGTAATCTATAAGCTTTTTTATATACGGGAATATTATCTGTTGTTTTAATAGTGTGTTTTATTTCATTAGTGAAAGAAAGGGGTAATAATGGACAGTGGAGAATATCTCTAAATTCGTAACAGATATTTCGGATTGCTTGTTTTTCTTCTTTATTTAAATGCTTCCAATCTCAAATTTTTTAAATTTTGTTTTAGCAACTTGTCAATTTCTGCAGGTATAATTTCAACTTCTTCAGAGTGATTTTTAAAATTATTTATTTCAATAATATCTAACGGTCCTAACTTTACTTCAATTTCTGTTTCGTTGGAATTACTGATTGTTGTTATTGCTTCGCCATTTATTATATTGACCAATGATTGTGGAACTTCCACACCTTTAGTTAATAACTGATAATTTATTATTCCTAAATTTGCTTGAGAGTTAACGGGTATTTATAATAACTTTTTGTTCTCTTGGTCCAATTTTGTATGTTTTGGTTTTTAATGTTTCCAAGTATAAAGGTATTATTCCGTATTTGGTTTGTAAAATATTTTTGTTTAGATCTACGTTTGCTCCTAAGTGTTTTAATAAATCCATCCCTATTAGACCATGGTAATCGGGATTAAAATCAAATATATGAAAGTTAAAATATTGTTGGATATTAAAAATTTTTGGTAAAGGAATTTTGGCAGTATATTTATGATGAGTTGTTCTATGTGCTGTTCTAATCTGAAATGGTTCTTCTAGTACAAAATTCTGATAATATTTATAAACAGTTTCTGTACTTATTAAGGATTTACTGGATCCTGTGTCTACTAAAAATTTTAAATTAACATGGGGGATTTTAATATACGGTAATTTATTAGTATCGAAATTCGTAATATTTATTATGTTTGGTCGAATGTTTCTGGGATCATTTGAAAATTTAGTTGGGAATTGTCACTATAAGTTTGGAAATTTGCCAAATTATTGCTTGGATAAGACTCGTTTTGGGGATGATTCTCACTTTGGGCATGATTGTAATCATCTAAATTTTGAGCTACTAAATGAGTATTTTCCGGACAGTTTTCCTGTTCGTAGCAGTTGTATTCGTTTACTTGTGGTTGAATATTTTGCTGAAATAGTTCGCCAGAAGCGAAATTTTTACTCGTACTGGGTTGAGAAAAGTTATATTTTTAGGGAACGTTTAGTGATACCTGAGGTTTCCATTGGTTCAGGTGTGTAATGTTTCTGAGAATAAGTTTGATTATTTTGCTGATTATTATAGGGGGCTCTATATTGGATGCGTTGAGAATTTGTATTCTGAAAACTTTGTCTGGGAAAATTATTTGAAGGCGGGGGTCTATTATTATTTGGAACAAGTGTTCTTTGATGCTGGAAATTTCGGGGGTAATTATTTGTCATCGGGGGTCTAAAATTATTTGTTTGGACCTGTGAGGTTTTGGGAAAAGTGTTTAGTTGTTGATTATAATTTTTGCTATTCAAGTTGCCTTGAGAATATGCGAAATTCTGTTCCTCAATAACAAAACTCATTGCTTCTTCTAAATTACGTGGGTTACGTAATCTGATGGGAAGACTGTATTGTAAACCTCGTAAAAAAGCGTCTAAAGTCTGTTTATCGTAAATCTGGGTTTTAATTAATCCTAACATTTGCGTCTGGTTCTGTCAGTCCTACTTTGGTTAGTAATAAACTTCTTAAATCTTGACATCTACTTCCAAACGCAAAAGGAGTTTCATTTTTATATTGTTTAATATTTAATAAGTCACTTAATAAATAAGTTTCATTTCTTTGGTCAGAAAAGAATTGCAATAATAATTGTTTTATAGAAGGCCACGTTTTTGCGTCTTCTCGACTTCCTATTAAACTTAAAGCTCTACCACTTAATTTGCCTAATATTGCTCTTAGAATGAATTCGTTTTGTGGATTTTCGATATTCTGTTGATCGGTAAATGTATTTAATATGAATTCCGCTGATGATAGAAATATTGATAAAGTGGCAGGGTTTCCATCAAAAGTTGGAACAGAGTCCAAGTGGAACTTTTGTGTTGTTGGAATTTCCATATTTACCCTATTGACTGTTTCTGTTATGACAAATTGATTATCTATATTTAATACACACTCTTCTAAATTTAAGTCTAAAGAATTATTTAAAGTTTCTAATTGTTTAACTTCGATTCTTTTTAAAGGACTCCTATCTCTGTAGGTCCTACTAATCATTTATTAAATTTTTCTTAAAACTAATTGGAACGTGAAGGGAAAGTGAAAAACTTACAGTAAGGGTAAAAACATAGTGGAGCCGTTCATCTCGCCGTGCATCTCGACGTTCATCTCGCCGCTCAGAGATGTTAATTTAATTCTGTAGAATTATATGAGTACAAACATACTCAGGCAGTTCACAAAGTCACGCATCTGGCCGCGCAACTCGCCACGACTAGACGAACAAAATAGTTTGTTTTCGGGGATGCAGTTGCCTGAAACTCATTCTGTGATTGGTTCGCTCAAGACACTTCGGCCACGAATGTATAATGCTTTAAGCAGTTGTCTTGTAGACCAGCAGTTATAAAAAGCTGCCTTTGAATTTGTAAAGAAGCAACAAAATTAACATTCTACGAAAAATGATTATTACATTTTAAATTAAAATTGTTCTTTAGTCAACAAACTAAGATTTGATATACAGTAGGGTCCAAAAGTAACTTATAAATTTATTATTTACGTAATTAACAATTTATGAGTAATATGCCCAAGGGGCAGGCATGTAGCCAGGGGGGGATCCAAGGGGTCCGGACCCTCCCCGAAATGAATATTCCTCAAAAAATTTACGATGATACGAATTGAAATATCCGTAGAAAAACCGCTGATTGTATATTTAAGCATGTAAATCATTTTCGAAATTGCCAACTATTGAGCTTATGATGAACAAAACAGCCATGTAGACATTTTAATAAAAATTGGCAATGAGCTCAAGGCTTCCCAATACATGCACCAACCCTTTTACAATTTAATATTGACACTTAGCAGTAGGCTACGTTCAGTAATTTCAATTTTTTATTACCCCAAATTTCGACTTTCTTGACATATGTATGCATGGAGTAGAATTTTCGAGAAAAAAGTCGAAATTTTGAGTGACAAAAGCATAGGAAGGCATTGATTTAAAAAAATTATATTTGCAGATTTCGACATTTTACAAAAGCGTAAAAAGTACACTGATTATAAAAAAAATGTTTAGGAATTTCGACTTTTTTGTCAAAAATTCGATTTTTTTTAAATTTCGATTTTTTTCTCTAAATTTTGACTTTAAACTCGAAATTTCAACTTAACACTCGAAATTTCGACTTTTTTCCCAAAAATTCGACTTTTTTCTTGACATTTCTACTTTCTTCTTAAAATTTCGAGACTAATGTCGAAATTTTGACTATAAACTTTAAAAAAGTCTAAAATTGAGAGAAAAAAAACGAAATTTCGAGAAAAAAAGTCAAACTTTTTAGATTAATGCCGAAATTTCAAGAAAAAAGTCGAAATTTGAAAATAACGCCGAAATTTCGAGTAAAAAGTCTAAAATTGAGAAATAAAAACCGAAATTTCGAGAAAAAAGTCGAACTTTTCAGATTAGGGCCGAAATTTAAAGAAAAAAGTCGAAATTTGAAAATAACGTCGAAATTTCGAAAAAAAGTAGAAATTTCGAAATATTTCAAACAAAAAGACGAAATTTCGAGAGAAAAAGTCGAAATGTGCGAAAAAAATCGAAATTTCGATAAAGAAAGGTCGAAATTTCGATAAAAAAAGGTCAAACTTTTGAGTATAAAGTCGAAATTTTGAGAGAAATGTCGAAATTTCGATATTAAGGTCAAAATTTTGAGAAAAAAGTCGATATTTAAGAAAAAAGTCTAAAATTGAGAAAAAAAAAAACGAAATTTCGAGAAAAAAGTCGAACTTTCAGATTAAGGCCGAAATTTCGAGAAAAAAGTCGAAATTTGAAAATAACGTCGAAATTTCGAGAAAAAGTCGAAATTTCGAAATATTTCGAGCAAAAATTCGAAATTTCGACAAAAAAAGTCGAAATTTTGATATTAAGGTTAAAATTTCGAGAAAAAAGTCGATATTTGAGAAAAAAGTCTCAAATTGAGAAAAAAAAAACTAAATTTCGAGAAAAAAGTCGAGCTTTTCAGATTAAGGCCGAAATTTCGACGAAAGAGTCGAAATTTGAAAATAACGTCGAAATTTCGAGAAAAAGTCGAAATTTCGAAATATTTTGAGCAAAAATTCGAAATTTGAGAAGAACGTCGAAATTCCGAGAAAAAGTAGAAATTTTGAAATAATTCGAGCAAAAAGACGAAATTTCGAGAAAAAAAGTCGAAATTTTGAGTATACAGTCGAAATGTCGAAATTTTGATATTAAGGCCAAAATTCCGAGAAAGAAGTCGAAATTTGAGAAAAAAAAACGAAATTTCGAAAAAAAGGGCAAAATTTCGAGAAAAAATCAAATTTTGAGAAAAAAGTCAAAATTTTGAGAAAAAAGTCGAAATTTTGAGAAATAAAGTCGAAATTTAAGAAAAATAATCTAATTAACAAAATGAAAAAAAAATAAAATAAAAGAAACGAATACGTAAAAGTAATTGATGTATGTTCTTATATGAAGAGTATTTTCTAGAAATTTTGATTATTTTTTTAAAATTCCGAGTTGAAATTGAAAATTTCAAGTTATTTTCTTCCCTACTACGTCTCTATAAGCATATAGTCGATACGTATAAACGTATAAACAATTTTTTGTCGAATTCTGCTGTTTTTTCTCAGAAATTTTCAGTTGATATTCTAACTTTTTATATTTTTGAGACTTAATTTTTATTTAACATTTTGAAATAATTTAGAAATATCTACATTTTTATTTTGCCATTTCGACTTTAAGATCGAAATTTCTAAAAAATGATTTTATAAATTTCGATTATCTAAAAATTTTCTTTTCAGTTTAGCTCGAAATATTTTTTATAATGTTAGCGTTTTTTTTTTGTTTAAAATTTTAATTTTTTCTAAAGATCTATATTTTATAATTTCAGTTTTTTTATTTTTTTTTTAAATTTTTTGCTTTGCACTAAAAATTGTGTGTTTTTTAAAAATTTTAATCCTAGTCACGAAATTACTACTTTTTAAAACAAATTTCGAGTTTAAACCCAAAAGTTTTGCTTCATCAGATAAGTTTCGGTTTTTTCTCAATATTTAAATTTTTTCTCAATATTTTGGTAAACTCAACATTTTGAGTTTTAAAAAAATGTACCTCAAACTTCGACCCTTCTGGATTTTTAATGATAAAATTCTTTTCTTTTTCATCGTTTTAATTTTTTGTCCAAATTTCCGCTTTTCCTGAAGATTTTTAAAATAAATTCAAAGTTTCGACAAAAATCGAAATACAAATTAAAATGGAAGCTTCTATTGACTTTTTTTAATTTCATCTTAAATATCTAATATTCCTAATTTCGTCTTTGATCTCAAATTTTATGCTGCTCTGAAGAGTTCAAAAATCAGTTATTTTGAAAAAATTACTGGGTATCTCTAAAAAAATTTTTAAAATTTAAATTTAGAAGATTTAAATATCGAGACTGAAGTCGAACTTTCGAGTTTCGAATTATAGTCCAAATTTGGAAGTTAAGATTAGAAATTTTATGCAAAAATAAAAAATGAGCACTAAGTAAAAGACCAAGACGTTTATTGATTTAACAACTCAGCTTTGTCTTTAAATTTTGCAATATTGCTTTTTTCGAAGAAATTTCTGTGTCTCTAACATAAAAGGGGGGGGGGGGGGGGGTTGGACCCCCCCCCCGGCTACGTGCCTGCCAAGGGAGGCGCTACAGCCCCTATATTTACTATCGTCATATACAACAACAAGTTCTATTGTTATTTGTTATAAATATCTTACAAAATTTCATATATAATAATTTTCACTTAATGTTTATATACTTCAAGTTATTTGAGATTATTGTATTTAAAAATTATTTGTTGTTTATACCTGTTTGAGGCAAATAATCGTTCTTAATTTCTGTAAATGATGTTATGTACAAATCCTTCTGTAATTACCAGTAATATTCTAGGACAAAATATTTGCTACCCGGGTTTCAGGGCCGGCCCTTGGGTTGTCGGCGCCCTGATCCAAATTTCTTTCTTTTTTTATGAGCTTCACAGAACTATTAAATTTTTATAACTTTAAGGATACCTTTCTCTCGTTGACCAGTATTACCCTCTCCTGGAGTTACGAGAAGGTGCCATAAAAGTAAGCGTTAGAAAAGCATCAACTAAATGATATATTTCTACATTTTATTTATATTCATATCTGTGAACATGTTGACTACCCCTCAGTTATAATAAAAGTGACTAACGACTACAGAGATCAGTTTCAAGTGAACTTCTTCACTATGTTCTCTAGCATCTAGGTTCGATGCGCAGCAAGCTGCCCGGGAAATGAACGTCTGGATGAACGGCGAGATGAACGGCTCCACTATGTTTTTACCCTAACAAACGATGCAAGGATGCTTCCGCAGATTTTCACCTGGCTGGGTAGAACGATTCTTGTTTCTTCCGGAGCGTTTATGAAACTTCGGCGATGATGGTCCTTGGTTCCTAATATCTTGTTCGGAATTCACCAACAAACCATAAAAATGGAACGAGATTCACGTAGATTTGCACTTGCACAAAACGCGAAACTTGTTTGGCAAATACTAACGACTGCGTCAGTTATGTTTTCCGACCTGGAATGTTTTTAAAAAGAAAAACTTCAATTTACTCGGATTGGAAAGGTGATTATCACTAAGGTTAGGAAAACAATGTGAAAGCTTTGAAAACCAGAGCAAGAATAATATTTATTTTCTTTAAAAATCTTACATCGGTTTCTAAGATTCGGCGAGGGCGTGTCAAATCGCCCCTACGACATTGGAACACGTGTGCCACTTAATTATCGACTAATACTTAAAACTGGGATTAAAATATCAAATTTTGTTCGACCAATTTATGTTTCCTAGTTTTAGGTAATAAAATATGTTTTTTAATTAAGAGGGATTACAGCTAACATACGTGTTAACTGTAATCCCTTTTAATTAAAAATTATATTTTATTACCTAAAACTAGGAAACATAAATTGGTCGAACAAAATTTGATATTTTAATCCCAGATGAAATGGGCCTAGTTCTAAGTATTAGTCCATAATTAAAAAGCACGAAATTCTGAGTTTAAATTCGAAATTTCATGAATAAAAGAGAAACTTTGGAATCTAGGTAGAAATATTGGGAAGCAACGTCAAAATTTTGAAGTTTCGTGAAAAAAGAGAAATGTTGAAATTTCGGTTAAAATATTGAAAAGAAACATTAAAATTGTAATTTTTTAACAAAGGAAAAATTCGCCTTTGGGGCTGAATTGTTGAAATCGCTTAGAGATCTGTTAATTTTTTTTGTAGTTAACGCAAAATTCTAGGTTTTAAAATGCATTATTAACTCTAATCTAAAAACTGGGAAATTAATACTTATGTATCGATGTTGGTTCGATTAGAACCCAAAAAACACATTTTATTTAAACATTATATTAACTAGGAATAAAAACAAAAATGGACTAAGCACATTCAAGGCCCGAACAGAACTAGGGTAGATGTACCGTTTGTGGCCACTGTTCCGTTTGTGGCCAGTCTGAGATGTATAGGGATATATTATATATATTATTTTATGATATCATTTTATAGTGTATTTATAGGGTTTTTGTGTGTGTTGGCTACGCTGTAAACTTTTCCCTATACTGATTGAAAGTATAGTTTGAGTGATTATTAAAAAAATATCTGGACGCGTGGTGTATCTCACCAAATTATAACTAATTCTTATAAGAATCTCGAGAAAGGCCTGGTAAGTAAATTAATCATAATTATTGCAAATCTTAATATTCTTTAAAATTTTAAGCTCTACAGTAGCTAGATAACGTAATAGTATGTTAAAAAAAATTAATTTACTTATAATAACCTCAAATACTAACAAAATATCCCATGGCCATAAGTGGAACAATAAAAACATGTGATTGCTATTTGTGGCCATACCATGGCCACAAATGGTGCATACACTATCCAGTTTTGGCCATAATTTTTACTCATTTAATGTATTTTGCTGCCCAACTGTATGTTATTTAATAATTAATATTCAAACAATTAAGATAATATTTCGAAATAGAGACTGGAAAAGAAACGTAGTGTTGAAAGATTATTTTTTATCTGTTGCAGGTTAAAATGCCATCAAGGAAAAATCAGAAGCCCGTTGAAAAAATTCCAAAATCAACAAAAACTGGTATTCAAAAGGAAAAATCTAAAAGGACATTTTTTAATTACTCAGAAACTGACTTACAAAAAGCTTTGGAATTAGTGAAGAATGGTTGTGCTATTGCAACGGCGTGTAATCAATATAAAGTCCCAAGAACTACATTACGTAGTAAACTTCGAGGCAAAGTACCAGAAACTACAGGTCGAGTAGGACCTGAGTCTATACTTGGCCATCATATTGAAGAAAAATTAGAAGAAGGCTATTAGGAACCAGCAGAATGGGTTTTCCTATAAATAGAGATTTCTTAATTCATTCAGTGAAACAATTAGTCGACGCAGAAGGTTTAAAAAATCCTTTTAAAAATAATATCCCGGGAAGAAAGTGGTTTGAAGGATTTCTTAAGAGGCATCCACGTGTGGGTCAAAAAAGGGCTGAACACCTCTGTAAGGCTCGAGCCATCGTCACTGAATCTGGTATATGGTCATGGTTCTCTCATATAGCTGAAGAACTGGGAGAAAATATTAAAATCCTTGATGATCCTCGACGAGTATTCGACATGGACGAGACGGCAGTTCATTTATCACCAAAAGGTGGTCTTGTTTTAGCAGAAAGGGGAAAAGCTGTGTATGATGTTGCTGGAAACGAAAAAGAAAATGTTACTACACTTTTTAATGTAAACGCTGCCGGAGAATTTGCACCATCACTGACAATTTTCAAGTATGAGCGACTACCTAAGATTTGCGTTGACTCGGCACCCAAAGGTTGGGGGATAGGAAAATCCGAGAATGGGTGGATGACTAGTGAATCTTTCTACGAATATTTCACGAATGTTTTCTATCCATTCCTGCTTGAACGCAAAATTCAACTTCCTGTGATAGTTTTCTTGGATGGCCATGTTTCTCATATGTCCATTCATCTGAGTAAATTTTGTAAGGATAAACAGATTATCCTGTGCTGTTTTCCACCTCACTCCATGCATATTTTACAACCATTGGACGTTTCTTTTTTTTTCCTTTGAAGCAAAGATGGAAAAATTTGATAAGAAACTGGCGTATACAAAATGATGGTGTTGATTTTCAGAAACATAACGTTCCAGCTGTTTTATCTAAACTTATTACTGAAGAAGATTTTACGACTGTCATAAAGAATGGATTTAAAGCTTGCGGTTTATGTCCGTTTAATGCGAATTCAGTTGACTATAGCAAGTGTGTCGAAATGAAAGATTGAGAAAACAATCAAAATATTTCTAATGAAATAAATTCGCAAAGAACCATGCAGCGAGCCTTATCTCATCAAGAATACATCGAGAGTAAAATAAATCCTGAGCTATTACAACGATTCAAAAATGCCAAAGCTACAGGTATTGATTGGGAAACTGGTGATAAACACGAGTCATTGTACAATTTTTGGGCCCAGGCTGTTGAAGATGACAAACCGGAAAATGAATTGCAATCCCCACTTTGTCATCCTCTAGTTCCTGAAAATCCTTCTCCTTTGGCTTCTCATAATGATAATGTTTTCGAATTTCCTTTTCCTGAGTTTGATGCGTCTAATCTTCATGAAGGTGAGTAAAATTGAAAAAACAGTTAAAAAATAATCTCCCAATGTTGAATTTATTTCAGTGATCTATTCTTTGGATAATTTATAAATTTTTAAATTATATTTTAATTTGATATTTTTTTTGCACTTTTTTAGTCGATGAACTGTTGGATTCCTATCCTTCTGATACTCTTAACCAAATTACCGACTGTGAAGTACCTCTTGCGATTGAATTTCCTATCCTCGTAGATAATCATAAAAACCCGAATATTGTAATCCCTCCTAGTGATGAAGTTATTCAAGAACCTGTTGTTATGGAAGGTATTATAGAGCCTGTAGTTGAGGACGTTAGTACAACTAATGTTTCTCATTTGAACAGTATTTCAATGCGTCGAAAGTCTTTGGACGAAGTTATTGATGGAATTTGTATGTGGCCTAAAAAGAAGACTACGACACGAAAACGTAAGGTAGAACATTTACCTTCCGTAATCACAGCTGACAAGTGGATCGAACTAATGGAAGCTAAAGAGAATGAGAAAAGCGCAGAAGAAGAAAGAAAGAAGCTTAAAAAAATCGAAAGAGAAGAAAAAAAAGAGTTTAAAAAAATCGAAAGGGAAGAAAATAAGGAAAGAAGAAAAAAAATTAAAGAAGAAAAACTGGAAGAAAAAGCTAAGAAAAAATTAGCCCCAAAAAAATCAGTTAAACCGCGCAAAAATGCTAAAAAAAATTGATGATTTTATGTGTATTACTAATTTTTGTGTCTTGTCTAGCTATTTAATAAATAAAGTGATGCATTGATTGTTAATTAAGATAATATTATTAATAATTCCCTTCCAGCAAAAAATTTCAGGCATTATGACCAAAACTGGAACAGCAAATGGCCAAAAATAGTGCTTCTATGGCCACTACTGGTGAAATTGGTGTAATTATTAATTTTAATTAATTTTGCATGACAAATTAAATTTTAAACATTTGGGCTTTTGATATTTCAATTCCTGATAAATTGAAGATTTGATTAATTTATTTTTTCTTATTAAATATTTAATTTAAATATATTTAAATCTCAATTAAACATACAAAAAAGCTTAAAGTGGCCACGAACGGTACATCTACCCTAATTCTCGTTGAATTTTTCTTCTCCACTTTTCCTAAAAGTGGGGGTTCTCTCGTCTTCTAGAAATAATGCTAATGGCTTTCGGGGTAAATACTTTTCTCAAAACTGTAATGATATTTGTAAGAAAGGTGGTAAAATCCCAAATGACGATTTCGAAAAGTCATTAGGATGTAATGATAGTACTGTTTACGCCGATACATTATTCGTAGAAGGTACGCTACACCTATAATGGTAAAAATTATAATCGAAAAATTCTAATGTGATCTTTGGTCCATAATTTTCTTGATTTTTTTTATTATATAAAAAGGTGGCAAGCGTATTGTTGTATATGAGTTATGCTAAATTTTTATTATGTTCATTAACTGCTTTAAATCTTAAAAAATGGAAACAATTAATCTTATCTGGAAATATGAAAATATGTCACACACTGTAACAAGTTAATATAAACCACGGACGAATTACTTCTTAGATTGGCAGACTTCGATTTGAACAGTGGGCAAGCATTAAAATTAAAATGTTTACTAAGTCGGTTCTGTGTCTTTTGGTTTTACTTTTAGGTAATTTATTATTATTTTTAAACTATATTAGTAGCTAAAAATACAGCTTCTTAGAAGTAACAACGCAAATTTAATAGGCTATAACCGTTCAAAGTAAATGTCAAGTAATTTTGGTGGAACGGACTGGTTCTGGGCCAGGGGTCGGCAAAATTTTAAGCCAAAAGAACCATCTGCAATGAAAAAATTGGTTTCGTGAATTTCAAAGAGCCACAAGATTTTTATTTCTGATTTAACATTTTATTTCAAAATTAAATCAGATAAATCAGACAAAATATGGGACAGGGAGAGACCCCGCTGACTCATGTAGTCAAAAAAAAAAAACATATTCAGCCCAAAACACCTTTAATTTTTATAATTTGGAGCTTTATTTCAAAATTTGCCTTTCTCTGGTAAATTCGACTTTTTTAACTCTTCTCTGTATTCGTCTTTTTTTTTAACTATGTATTTAGACTTTTTTTCTTAAATCTTCCTCTCTTCTCAAAACTCGCCAATCTGTGAAAATGTTTACTTTTTTTAATTCGACTTATACTAGAAAATTCGACTTATTTCTCAAAAATTCATCTTTTGTCGATTTCCTAATAAAAAAGTAAAAATTTGAAGTAATAATCTAGAGATGTTAAATAAAATAGTTTTTGAAGATTTCGATCTTTTTCTTAAATTTTCTGTTTTCGAAATTTAGATCTATTCTTAAATTTGACTTTTTTTCAAAATTAAATTTTTTTAATTTTGTTCTAAATTGCAACTTTTTTCTCGAAATTTCTATTCTTTTTAAATTACGTTTCTTTTTCGAATTTCACCATTACCCCCAAATATTGACTTTTACTGAATATTTAAACTTTTATTTATTTTCTGAAAATTTCGACCTGTTTTGCAAAATTAGGTGTTTCTCGAAATTCCACCTTTTAACTGAAAATTTGACATTTTATTATGATTCTGCAAGCTGCGATTTTATCAACGAAATTTGCCCATTTTCAGAATGTTTGACTTTATCTAAAAATTTGATTTTGTTCTTAAAATTTGACTTTCTCTGGGAAATTTTGACCTTTTTTAAAGTTCAACACTTTTCTCGAAACTGGAAGTTTTATCCACATTCCTTTTTATTTGGGAATTATTTTACCAATTTTCTCAAAATTCGAAATTTTCTGAAAATTTGAAGTTTTTTTGTCGTGTTCTCGAAAGTTCAAATTTGTTCTCAAAATTTAACTTTCTCTGAAAAATTGCAAATTTTTTATTTTCTTGTTCTTTAAAAAACTTCGACTTTTTAAAGTTTTGACAATTTTTTCTAAGGTCTGAGTTTTTCCCAATTCTCTTTTCGAAATTTTACAGTTTTTCACAAAATTCAAATTTGTCTGAAAATTTTAGGTTTTTAAATTTGTTCTGGGATTCAATCTATTGTCAAAATTCGACGTTTTTTTTTTAAATTTTGCTTGCTTGAGAACTTTTAACAAATTCATATTTTTCGAAATCTCTTTTTTGTTTCAAAATTCAGTTTTTTCCGGAAATATCAGCTTTTATTTCGAACGAAATTCATCTATTTTCAAATCTCAAAATTTGATTTTTTTGTTAATTTGACTTTCTCTGGAATATTTTGACATTTTTTTACAGTTTAACACTTCTAGAAATTGGAAGTTTTATCAACATTCCCTTTCATTTCGAAATTATTTTACCAATTTTTTCAAAATTCGATTTACCTGAAAATTTGAAGTGTTTTTATTTCCTCTTGTTTTCGAAATTTCAAATTTTTTCTTAAAATGTAATTTTCTCTGAAAAATTGCAAATTTTTAGTGAAATTTGGAACTTTTCTTAAAATGTAGACTTTTTCCTTGAAATTTTTTATAAAATTTGACTTTTTTCTACTTCTCTGAAAAACTTCGACTTCTTTAAAGTCCGACACTTCTTTAAGCTTCCAGTTTATTTTAACAGTTTCTCTTTTATCCGAAAATGTCAAGTTTTTTAAATTTGCTTTGGGCTTCAATCTATGGCGGAAATTCGACGTTCTTGTTCTGAAATTTTGCCCTTATTTGAGAACCTTGGACCAATTCATTTTTTTTTAAATCACGTTTCCCAATTTTTTTTTAAATCTCTTCCTTTTTCTCAAAATTCGGCTTTTTCTAAGAAATTCTGACGTTTTTTTAAAGTTAAAAACTTTTCTCGTAATTTTCTTGGAATTTTCTTTCGATATTATTTTACAAAAATTCTCAAAATTCGAATTTATCTGAAAATTTGGATTTTTTTAAATCGTCTTGTTCTCGAAATTTCTTTATACTAAAAATTTAAATTTCTCTGAAAAATTGTAAATTTTTTGTCGTAATTTCGAGCTCTTCTTAAAGTTTTAACTTTTTTCTTGAATTTTTTCTTAAAATTTGACTTTTTTCTACTTCTCTGAAGAACTTCGACTTTTTTAAAGTCCGACACTTTTTTAAGCTTTCAGTTTATTTTTACAATTTTTCTTTTATCTGAAAATTTCCAGTTTTTTCAATTTGTTTTGGGTTTCAATTTATTGTGGAAATTCGACTTTTCTCTCTAAAATTTTGCCCTTATTTGCGAACTTTGAACAAATTCAGTTTTTTTAAATAACTTTTCCCAATTTTTTGTCTAAATCTCTTCCTTTTTCCCAAAATTCTGTTTTTTATGGGAAATTCTGACGTTTTTTTTAAAGTTAAAAACTTTTCTAAATCAGTGTTCCCAATTTTTTTTAAATCTCTTCCTTTTTCTCAAATTTCGGCTTTTTCTGGGAAATTCTGACGTTTTTTTTAAAGTTAAAAACTTTTCTTGTAATCTTCTTGGAATTTTCTTTTGAAATTATTTTACAATGTTTTCGAAATTCAGAATTTATTTGAAAATTTGGATTTTTTTAAATCGTCTTGTTCTCGAAATTTCTTTATACTCAAAATTTAAATTTCTCTGGAAAATTGTAAATTTTTTTGTCGTAATTTCGAGCTCTTCTTAAAGTTTTAACTTTTTTCTTGAATTTTTCTTAAAATTTGACTTTTTTCTGCTTCTCTGAAAACTTCGACTTTTTTAAAGTCCGACACTTTTTTAAGCTTTCAGTTTATTTTTACAATTTTTCTTTTATCTGAAAATTTCAAGTTTTTTTCAATTTGCTTTTGGATTTCAATTATTCGTGTAAATTCGACGTTTTTTTTCTGAAATTTTGCCCGTATTTGCGAACTTTGAACAAATTCAGTTTTTTTAAATAACTTTTCCAAATTTTTTGTCTAAATCTCTTCCTTTTTCCCAAAATTCTGTTTTTTATGGAAATTCTGACGTTTTTTTAAGTTAAAACTTTTCTAAATCAGTGTTCCCAATTTTTTTTAAATCTCTTCCTTTTTCTCAAATTTCGGCTTTTTCTGGGAAATTCTGACGTTTTTTTTAAAGTTAAAAACTTTTCTTGTAATTTTCTTGGAATTTTCTTTTGAAATTATTTTACAAATGTTCTCAAAATTCAAATTTATCCGAAAATTTTGATTTTTTTAAATCATCTCGTTCTCGAAATTTCTTTATTCTCAAAATTTAATTTTCTCTGGAAAATTGTAAATTTTTTGTTGAAATTTCGAGCTCTTCTTAAAGTTTTGACTTTTTCCTTGAAATTTTTCCTAAAATTTGACTTTTTTCTGCTTCTCTGAAAAACTTCGACTTTTTTAAAGTCCGACACTTTTTTAAGCTTTCAATTAATTTTTACAATTTTCCTTTTATCTGAAAATTTCAAGTTTTTTTAACTTGTTTTAGGTTTCAATCTATTGTGGACATTCGACGTTTTTTTTCTGAAATTTTGCCCTTATTTGAGAACTTTGAACAAATTTAGTTTTTTAAATCACTTTTCCCAATTTTCTTTCTAAATCTCTTCCTTTTTCCCAAAATTCGATTCTTTCTAGGAAATTCTGACGTTTTTTTTAAGATAAAAACTTTTCTGGTAATCTTCTTGGAATTTTCTTTCGAAATTATGTTACAAATGTTCTCAAAATTCGAATTTTTCTGAAGATTTGAAGTTTTTTTAAATCGTCTTGTTCTCGAAATTTCAAATTTATTCTCAAAATTTAACGATCTCTTTAAAATGCCAAATTGTTTTTTTCTTGTCTGAGAAACTTCGACTTTTTAAAGTTCGACTATTTTTTCTAAGCTTTGAGTTTTTACGATTTTATTTTTCGAGATTTACAATTTATCACAAAATTCATTTCACCCATTTTCAGAATGTTTGACTTTATCTAAAAATTTGATTTTGTTTTTAAAATTTGACTTTCTCTGAGAAATTTTAACCTTTTTTTACAGTTCAACACTTTTCTCGAAACTGGAAGGTTTCTCCTCATTTCCTTTTATTTAGAAATTATTTTATCAATTTTCTCAAAATTCGAATTTTTCTGAAAATTTGAAGTTATTTTCATTCGTCTTGTTCTCGAAATTTCAAATTTATTCGCAAAATTTAACTTTCTCTGGAAAATTGTCAATTATTTATTTTCTTCTTCTCTGAAAAACTTCGACTCTTTAAAGTTCGACAATTTTTTTCTAAGCTTTGAGTTTTTTACAATTTTTTTTTCGAGATTTTACAATTTTTCATAAAATTCAAATTTTAAAAAATTTTAGGTTTTTAAATTTGTTTTGGGATTCAATCTATTGTCAAAATTCGACGTTTTTTTTTCTAAAATTTTGCTTTTTTGAGAACTTTTGACAAATTCATATTTTTCGAAATCTCTTTTTCTCAAAATTCACATTTTTTCTGAAATATCAACTTTTGTTTCGAATGAAATTCATCTATTTTTAAATCTCAAATTTGATTTTTTTCTTAAAATTTGACCTTCTCTGGGAAATTTTGACCTTTTTTTAAAGTTTAACACTTCTCGAAACTGGAAGTTTTATCAACATTCCCTTTCCTTTCGAAATTATTTTACCAATTTTCTCAAAATTCAATTTATCTGAAAATTTGGAGTTTTTTTTATTTCGTCTTGCTTTCGAAACTTTCGAATTTATTCTCAAAATTTAATTTTCTCTGGAAAATTGCAAATTTTTATCGAAATTTGAAACTTTTCTTAAAATTGTGACTTTTCCGTGAAATTTTTCCTAAAATTTGACTTTTTTCTACTTCTCAGGAAAACTTCGACTTTTTTAAAGCCCGACACACTTTCAGTTTATTTAACAATTTCTCTTTTAGCTCAAAATGTCAAGTTTTTTAAATTTGCTTTTGGTTTCAATCTATAGCGGAAATTCGACGTTTCTTTTCTAAAATTTTATCCTTATTTGAGCCAATTCATTTTTTTTTAAATTACTTTTCCCAATTTTTTCTAAATCTCTTCCTTTTTCTCAAAATGCAGCTTTTTCTAGGGAAATTCTGACGTTTTTTTAATGTTAAAAACTTTTCTCGAGATTTTCTTGAAATTTTCTTTCGAAATTATTTTACAAATGTTCTAAAAATTCGAATTTATCTGAAAATTTGGATTTCTTTAAATCGTCTTGTTCTCGAAATTTCTTATTTATTCTCAAAATTTAACTTTCTCTGGAAAATTATAAATTTTTTATCGAAATTTCGGGCTTTTATTAAAATTTTGACTTTTTCCTTGAAATTATTCCTAAAATATGATTTTTTTCTTCTTCCCTGAAAAACTTGGACTTTTTAGAATTTTAACAATTTTTTTTGGCTTTCAGTTTATTCTTACAATTTCTTTTTTCGAAATTCCGCTATTTTTCAAAATTGTATAAAAATTTCAGGTTTTTAAATTTGTTTTGAGTTTCAATCTATTGTCGAAATTTGACGTTTTTTTTTCTAAAATTTTGCCTTTTTTGAGAGCTTTTGATAAATTCATCGTTTCGAAATTTCTCCCTTTTTCCGAATTAGATAAATTTATTTTTTTTAATCTCTTCATTTTTCCCAATTTTTCTCGAAATCTCTTCCTTTTTCTCAAAATTTGGCTTTTTCTGGGAAATTTTAACCTTTTTTTAAAGTTCAACTCTTTTCGAAATTTTCTTGGAATTTTCTTTCGAAATTATTTTATCAATTTTCTCAAAATTCGAATTTATCTGAAAATTTGGAGTTTTTTTAATTCGTCCTGTTCTCGAAATTGCAAATTTGTTTTCAAAATTTAGCTTTCTCTGGAAGATTACAATTTTTTATCGAAATTTCTAGTTTTTCTAAACTTTTTCCATGAAATTCTTCCTAAAATTAAACTTTTTTGTTCTTCACTGAAAAACTTCGACCTTTTTAGAGATCGACAATTTTTTCTAAGCTTCCAATTAATTTTTACAATTTCTCTTTTTGAAATTTTACTATATTTCGAAAAATTCGAAATTGTCTAAAAATTTCAGGTTTTTAACTTGTCCTAGGTTTCAATCTATTGTCGAAATTCTGCGTTTTTTTTCTAAAATTATACCTTTTATTGAGAACTTTTGATAAATTCCATCCATTTTTTCAATTTTTTGGAAATCTGTTCCTTTTTCTCAATTTTTTCGAAGTCTCTTTGTCTCAGTTTTTTCTAAATCTCTTTTTATTTATCAAAAGTTCTCAATAAAAGGTAAAATTTAAAAAAAAAACGTAGTAATTTCGACAATTGATTACAAATTAAAAACCTGAAATTTTTAAAAATTGAAATACAGAATTTGTCCCTTGAAACCAAGAAAGATTAAAAAACACAACAAACGTTGCTCTTGTGTTCTTGTGTTTTTTAATCTTTCTTGGTTTCAGGGGACAAGTTCTGTATTTCAATTTTTGAAGATAACCAAGAATCAGTTCCACTAAACTGAAAGTTTTAAACAATTTTGAATTCTTTGAAATATAGTAAGATTTCTAAAAGAAAAATTGTAAAAAGTAACTAGAAGCTTAGAAAAAATTGTCGATCTCTAAAAAAGTCGAAGTGAAGAACAAAAAAGTTTAATTTTAGGAGAATTTCATGAAAAAAGTTTAGAACAACTGGAAATTTCGATAAAAAATTGCAATTTTCCAGAAAAAGCTTAATTTTGGAAATAAATTTGCAACTTCGAGAACAGGACGAATTAAAAAAAAACTTCAAATTTTTAAATAAATTCGAATTCTGAAAAAATGGTAAAATAATTTCTAAACAAAAGTCCAAGAAAATTTCGAAAAGAGTTGAACTTTAAGAAAAAGGTCAAAAGTTCCCAGAAAAGCCAAATTTTGAGAAAAAGGAAGAGATTTCGAAAAAACTTGGAAAAATGTAGAAGAAATGAATTCATCTAATTCGGAAAAATGGAGAAATTTCAAAAAAAAAAATTTATCAAAAGTTCTCAAAAAGGGCAAAATTTTAGAAAAAAAACGTCGAATTTTGACAATAGATTGAAACCCAAAACAAATTTAAAAACCTCTAATTTTGAGACTATTCTGAATTTTTTTAAAAATTGCAAAATTTCGAAAAGACAAATTGTAAGAATAAACTGAAAGCTTAGAAAAAATTGTTGAAATTTAAAATAGTCCAAGTTTTTCAGAGAAAAAGAAAAAAGTCAAATTTTAGGAAAAATTTTTAGGAAAAAGTCAAAACTTTAAGAAGAGCTCGAAATTTCGACAACAAATTTACAATTTTCCAGAGAAGGTTAAATTTTGAGAATAAAGAAATTTCGAGAACAAGACAATTTAAAAAAATCCAAATATTTAGATAAATTTGAATTTTGAGAACATTTATAAAATAATTTCGAAAGAAAATTCCAAGAAAATTACGATAAAAGTTTTTAACTTTAAAAAAAGTCAGAATTTCCCAGAAAAAGCCGAATTTTAAGAAAAAGAAAGAGATTTAAAAAAATTGGGAAAAGTGATTTAAAAAAAATGAATTGGTCCAAAGTTCTCAAATAAGGGCAAAATTTCAGAAAAAGAACGTCGAATTTCCGCAATAGATTGAAGCCCAAAACAAATTGAAAAAACTGGAAATTTTCAGATAAAAGAAAAATTGTAAAAATAAACTGAAAGCTTAAAAAAGTGTCGGACTTTAAAAAAGTCGAAGTTTTTTAGAGAAGTCGAAGTTTTTCAGAGAAGTGGAAAAAAGTCAAATTTTAAGAAAAATTTCAAAGAAAAAGTCAAAACTTTAAGGAGAGCTCGAAATTTCGACAAAAAATTTACAATTTTTCGGAGAAAGTTAAATTTTGAGAATAAAGAAATTTCGAGAAGCAGACAATTTAAAAAAATCCAAATTTTCGGATAAATTCGAATTTTGAGAACATTTGTAACATAATTTCGAAAGAAAATTCCAAGAAAATTACCAGAAAAGTTTTTATCTTTAAAAAAAACGTCAGAATTTCCTAGAAAGAGTCGAATTTTGGGAAAAAGGAAGAGATTTAGAAAGAAAATTGGGAAAACTGAATTTTAAAAAAACTAAATTTGTTCAAAGTTCTCAAATAAGGGCAAAATTTCAGAAAAAAAAGTCGAACGTCTACAATAGATTAAAACCTAAAACAAATTAAAAAAACTTTAAATTTTCAAATAAAAGAAAAATTGTAAAAATTAACTGAAAGCTTAAAAAAGTGTCGGACTTTAAAAAAATCGAAGTTTTTCAGAGAAGCAGAAAAAAGTCAAATTTTAAGAAAAAATTCAAGAAAAATATCAAAACTTTAAGAAGAGATCGAAATTTCAACAAAAAATTTACAATTGTCCAGAGAAAATTAAATTTTGAGAATAAAGAAATTTCGAGAACGAGACGATTTAAAAAAATCAAAATTTTCGAATAAATTTGAATTTTGAGAACATTTGTAAAATAATTTCAAAAGAAAATTCCAAGAAAAATACAAGAAAAGTTTTTAACTTTAAAAAAAACGTCAGAATTTCCAGAAAAAGCCGAAATTTGAGAAAAAGGAAGATATTTAAAAAAAATTGGGAACACTGATTTAAAAAAGTTTTTAACTTTAAAAAAAAACGTCAGAATTTCCCATAAAAAAACAGAATTTTGGGAAAAAGGAAGAGATTTAGACAAAAAATTGGGAAAAGTTATTTAAAAAAACTGAATTTGTTCAAAGTTCGCAAATAAGGGCAAAATTTCAGAGAGAAAAGTCGAATTTCCACAATAAATTGAAACCCAAAACAAATTGAAAAAACTGGAAATTTTCAGATAAAAGAAAAATTGTAAAAATAAACTGAAAGCTTAAAAAAGTGTCGGACTTTAAAAAAGTCGAAGTTTTTCAGAGAAGTAGAAAAAAGTCAAATTTTTAAAAACATTTCAAGGAAAAAGTAAAAACTTTAAGAAGAGCTCGAAATTACGACAAAAAATTTACAATTTTCCAGAGGAAGTTAATTTTTGAGTATAAAGAAATTTCGAGAACAAGACGATTTAAAAAAATCCAAATTTTCAAATAAATTCAAATTTCGAAAACATTTGTAAAATATTTTCGAAAGGAAATTCCAAGAAAATTACGAGAAAAATTCTTAACTTTAAAAAAACGTCAGAATTTCCCATAAAAAAACAGAATTTTGGGAAAAAGGACGAGATTTAGACAAAAAATTGGGAAAAGTTATTTAAAAAAACTGAATTTGTTCAAAGTTCGCAAATAAGGGCAAAATTTTCAGAGAGAAAAGTCGAATTTCCACAATAAATTGAAACCCAAAACAAATTGAAAAAACTGGAAATTTTCAGATAAAAGAAAAATTGTAACAATAAACTGAACGCTTAAAAAGGTGTCGGACTTTAAAAAAGTCGAAGTTTTTCAGAGAAGTAGAAAAAAGTCAAATTTTAGAAAAAATTTCAAGGAAAAAGTCAAAACTTTAAGAAGAGCTCGAAATTACGACAAAAAATTTACAATTTTCCAGAGAAATTTAAATTTTGAGTATAAAGAAATTTCGAGAACAAGACGATTTAAAAAAATCCAAATTTTCAAATAAATTCGAATTTCGATAATATTGGTAAAATATTTTTGAAAGGAAATTCCAAGAAAATTACGAGAAAAGTTCTTAACTTTAAAAAAACGTCAGAATTTCCCATAAAAAACAGAATTTTGGGAAAAAAGAAGAGATTTAGACAAAAAATTGGGAAAAGTTATTTAAAAAAACTGAATTTGTTCAAAGTTCGCAAATAAGGGCAAAATTTCAGAAAAAAAACGTCGAATTTACACAAAAGATTGAAATCCAAAGCAAATTGAAAAAACTTGAAATTTTCAGATAAAAGAAAAATTGTAACAATAAACTGAACGCTTAAAAAGGTGTCGGACTTTAAAAAAGTCGAAGTTTTTCAGAGAAGTAGAATAAAGTCAAATTTTAGGAAAAATTTCAAGGAAAAAGTCAAAACTTTAAGAAGAGCTCGAAATTTCGACAAAAAATTTACAATTTTCCAGAGAAGGTTAAATTTTGAGAATAAAGAAATTTCGGGAACAAGACGATTTAAAAAAATCCAAATTTTTAGATAAATTCGAATTTTGAAAACATTTGTAAAATAATATCGAAAGAAAATTCCAAGAAAATTACGAGAAAAGTTTTTAACTTTAAAAAAACGTCAGAATTTCTTAGAAAAAGCCGAATATTGAGGAAAAGAAAGAGATTTAAAAAATAATTGGGAAAAGTGATTTAAAAAAAATGAATTGGTCCAAAGTTCTCAAATAAGGGCAAAATTTTAGAAAAAGAACGTCGAATTTCCGCAATAGATTGAAGCCCAAAGCAAATTTAAAAAACTTGACATTTTCGTATAAAAGAGAAACTGTTAAAATAAACTGGAAGCTTAAAGAAGTGTCGTACTTTAAAGAAGTCGAAGTTTTTCAGAGAAGTAGAAAAAAGTCAAATTTTTTGGAAAAATTTCAAGGAAAAAGTCTGCATTTTAGGTTCCAAATTTCACTACAAATTTGTAATTTTCCAGAGAAAATTAAATTTTGAGAAAAAATTTGAAATTTCGAAATCAAGAGGAAATAAAAAAAACTTCAAATTTCAGGTAAATCGAATTTTGAAAAAATTGGTAACATAATTTCGAAATGAAAGGGAATGTTGATAAAACTTCCAATTTCTAGAAGTGTTAAACTGTAAAAAAATGTCAAAATATTCCAGAGAAAGTCAAATTAACAAAAAAATCAAATTTTGAGATTTGAAAATAGATGAATTTCGTTCGAAATAAAAGCTGATATTTCCGGAAAAAACTGAATTTTGAAAAAAAAAGAGACTTCGAAAAATATGAATTTGTTAAAATTTCTCAAAAAAGCAAAATTTTAGAAAAAAAAACGTCGAATTTTGACAATAGATTGAATCCCAGAACAAATTTAAAAACCTAAAATTTTTAGACAAATTTGAATTTTGTGAAAAACTGTAAAATTTCGAAAAGAGAAATTGGGAAAAACTCAGAGCTTAGAAAAAGTTGTCGAACTTTAAAAAGTCGAAGTCTTTCAAAGAAGAAGAAAATGAATAATTTGCAATTTTCCAGAGACAGTTAAATTTTGAGAATAAATTTGAAATTTCGAGAACAAGACGAATGAAAATAACTTCAAATTTTCAGAAAAATTCGAATTTTGAGAAAATTGGCAAAATAATTTCTAAATAAAAAGGAATGAGGAGAAACCTTCCAGTTTCTAGACAAGTGTTGAACTGTAAAAAAAGGTTAAAATTTCCCAGAGAAAGTCAAGTTTTAAAAACAAAATCAAATTCTTAGATAAAGTCAAACATTCTGAAAATGGGTGAAATGAATTTTGTGATAAATTGTAAATCTCGAAAAATAAAATCGTAAAAAACTCAAAGCTTAGAAAAAAATTGTGAAACTTTAAAAAGTCGAAGTTTATCAGAGAAGAAGAAAATAAATAATTTGCAATTTTCCAGACAAAGTTAAATTTTGAGAATAAATTTGAAATTTCGAGAACAAGACGAATGAAAATAAGTTCAAATTTTCAGAAAAATTTGAATTTTGGGAAAATTGGTAAAATAATTTCTAAATAAAACGGAATGAGGATAAAATTTCCAGTTTCGAGAAAACTGTTGAACTTTAAACAAAGATCAAAATTTTCCAGAGAAAGTCAAATTTTAAAAACAAAATCAAATTTTTAGATAAAGTCAAACATTCTGAAAATGGGTGAATTTTGTCGATAAAATCGCAGCTTGCAGAAACATAATAAAATGTCCAATTTTCAGTTGAAAGTTGGAATTTCGAGAAACACCTAATTTTGCGAAACAGATCGAAATTTCCAGACAATAAATAAAAGTTTAAATATTCAGTAAAAGTCAATATTTGGGAGTAATAGTCAAATTTGGAAAAGGAACGTAATTTAAAAAGAACAGAAATTTCGAAAAAAAAGTCGCAATTTGGAACAAAGTTAAAAAAATACAATTTTGGAAAAAAGTCAAATTTAAGAATAGATCTAAATTTCGAAATAAGAAAATTTGAGAAAAAGATCGAAATCTTCAAAAACTATTTTATTTAACATCTCCAAATTATTACTTCGAAGTTTTACTTTTTTTTATTACGAGATCGACAAAAGATGAATTAAAGATGAAATAAGTCGAATCTTCTAGTATAAGTCGAATTAAAAAAAAGTAAGCATTTTCACAGATTGTTGAGTTTTAAGAAGAGAGGAAGATTTAGGGAAAAAAGTCTAAATACACAGTTAAAAAAAATACGAATACAGAGAAGAGTTAAAAAAGTTGAGTTTACGAGAAAAAGGCAAATTTTGAAATAAAGCTCCAAATTATGAGAAATAAAAGGTTTTTTGGGCTGAATTTGTTTTCTTTTGACTACATGAGTTAAAGGGGTCTCTCCCTGTTCCATATTTTGTCTAAATTATCTGATTTAATTTTGAAATAAAATGTAAAATCAGAAATAAAAACTTGTTGCTTTTTGAAATTCACGAAATCAATTTTTTCATTGCGGATGGCTCTTTTGCCTTAAAAGTTTGCTGACCCTTGGGTTAGGCAGATGAACATATCAAGTTGATTTGACCGACAAAAATGGTTCCTTCAAGAACATCATACGGATCTTGACGAATTCTAGTTCAGTTTTCTAAATATAAGGGGTGGTAAAGGGTCAAATTTCCGTTGGGAGCCCCCATAAAATATAAATTTTTATAACTGTACATTCCTTCGTGTAGAAAATTTACCATTATATTGTTCAAACATCAACTGAATTTATTTAACCATCTGTTTAATAGCCCAGGTTTTTGCTATCGATCAAGAGATCGATTTGGAATTCAAAAACGTTCTGAGTAAAGTACCGGGCCCCCTACGTGAACTCTTGAGAACAATGAATATATTCGCAGCAGAATTTTGCCCAGGACATGTCAAGGCACTAAGGGTAGTATATATATTTTTTAATGTTGAATAGCATACATCACTGCTTCAATTTTTTACAGAAAGCTATTCTGGGAGGTATCCAATGTTTAGGACTTGATATTGTTACCGAGAATGGAGCAAAAAAAATATGTAAAGGGTTGCAAAGTCCAAAGTTGCCGGTCTGCCACGTGAATATTCAAGCTGCTGTCCTACTCTGTAAAAATGACAAACTTCTGCACTTACATACTTTCTTCCATAAATTGGTTAAAGGTTTTAAGAAGGAAGTTTGTATAGCCGATCCAATTGAATATATTGGTAACTAGAAGGATTTTTATGCTTTAAATACTACTGACTACTATTTCAGGGTTAGTAACAGATTCTTGCCTCAGGAAGAACTTGATTTCTGTTGAAGTAGAATGTTCTTTGGAACATTTGGCCACTAAATTAAAATTTGACATAACATCAATTGATACAACAAATAAAGGACTTTGCAAGTTAATAACCATTTTTGTTTAGAATGATCAATTCATATTAATTCTAACGAACTTTTAGCTTAGTCCAGCAACGCAGTGAATGCATGGATCCCGTATTGACTGAAAAATGTCCTGGAAATGCGAAACATTTGCTAAAGTTGACATCTAAAATCTACAAGGATGTTTGTGAAACGACGAAATAGAAAATTTCTAACAACTGTAACAAATAAACTGATTTCCCCCCGAAACTTCTTTTTAAATCATGCGATTTCATATCATAACAAACCGATTCATTTTTTAAATTTCAAATTTTTGCGAAAAGGTCGAAATTTAAAAAAAAAATTTTAAAAAAATATCGATCTTTTCAAAAGAAACCGAAATGTTAAAAAAATGTTCAAGTTTAAAAAAAACAAAAGTTTCAAAAGAAAATCGAATAATGCAAAAAAGTCGAAATTTCAAAAAAACCCGAAATTTCTAAAATAAGGCGTAATTTTCAAATAAGGTGAAAACCCCAAGAAAAAGTCAAAATAATGAAAACTGGTTGGAATTTAAAATGAAAACTATAATAAACATCGACATTTTCGTAATCATCCTTAAAACAGAGCAGAAATTTCAGAAAAGCCCCTAATTTACAAAAAAAGATTGAAATTTCGTGACAAAAAACAAGATTTTCCAGAAAGCTTCGAATTTAAAAAAAAAGACGAAATTCCGAAAAAGTCAAAATTTTAAAATCCAAAAATTCTAAAAAAGGCAAAATTTTCCCAAACAGGAAATACTTTCAAAAAAGTCGAAATTTAAAAAAAAAAATTTTAAAAGGTTCAAACTTTTAAAAAATTTTTGTATTGTCAAATTTTCCGGAGGCCAAATTTTGTAGCAAAATTAAAAATGTCAGAATAAGCGGGTTTGTCAAATAAGGCGAACATTTCGGGCCAAAGGCGAAGTTCTGAAAAAAAGTTGAAATATTTGAAGTTTCTTTTTAATTTGAATTTTAACCAAATTAAAAAGAAACTTCAAATATTTAGAATTTTCAGTTTAAAAAATTCTAGATACATTTTATTCATTAACTTTCACATTTTTGCAACAATTGGAATTTAATATTATTGCAAAATTTCAAAAATAAGGCGTAACTTTCAAAAAACTCCAAGCCAAGGTCAAAATAATGAAAATTGGTTGGAATTAAAAAAAAAAGTGAAAATTATAATAAACATCGACATTTTCGTAATTATCCTTAAAAAAGAGCAGACATTTCAGAAAAGCCTCTAATTTAAATAAAGATTGTTGTCATAAATTTTCGAAAAATTTCTAACTCAAAAAAAGCCCAAATTTACAAGAAAAAGTAAATTTTTAATCAGAAAATCTAAAAAAAGCAGAAATTTTGACATGGTGTCCTTTTTGTGGCCTGAATTTTCGAAAAAGTTGAAACTAGAAAAAAAGGTATTCATATGTCATAACGAAAAAGCCTAAATTAAAAAGAAAAACCAAATTTTGTTAAAAATGTCGAAATTTTGAAAAAAAAATCAAATTAAAAATAATTTCAAATTTTGATGTCGAAACTCGAGTTCAAGGTCACGTGGGGTAAAGGTCGCATTAGGACAAATTTACGTGAACTCGAGGTCATCTTGATTCAGAATTAAAGTAGCGTGTCTTCAAGGTCATTTTAGCTCAAGGCCACGTGAGTACAAAGTCGCGTAAACACAAGGTCGCGTAAAGACAAGGTCGCGTAAACACAAGGTCGCGTAAACACAAGGTCGCGTAAACACAAGGTCGCGTAAACACAAGGTCACTTGGGTTCAAGGCTATCCCAAGGTAACGTGAGCTTAAGGTCAGAAGATCTCAAAGTCACGTGCGCCCAAGATCACACGACCTTAAACTCACGTTAGCTCAAGATCACACTAGTTCAAGGTCGTGGGTCCAAGATCACACAAACTTAAGGTCATGTGAGCTCTAGATCACACGAGCTCAAAGTGACGTGAGCTTAATGATATCACATTTGATGGAACGGACTGGTCCTTGGTTATCTTCAAAAATTGAAACACAGAACTTGTCCCCTGAAACCAAGAAAAATTAAAAAACACAACAAAGGTTGCTCTAACGCGTTTCGACAGCCAAGCTGTCATCTTCAGAGAGAAACTAACATCTAATCTTAAAATTAACCCTTATATACTAAAAATATTCACTTCGTGCACATGCATTTAACATATAATTCTTATTAACTACTCTTAACAATTTAATATCATTATCTATCCTATGATCTAATTCAAAAGCATGTCGAGCCACACTTGACTTCTCAGTTCTTCCGTACCTCAAATGAGCCAAATGTTCTTTGAGTCGGATTTTAAGAGATCGTCTAGTTTGTCCGACATACTTTTGAGGACAATCCCTACATGAAATTTGGTAAATACCAGACTTATCTGTTTGCTCTACTTTATCCTTTAAACTACCCAAAAGTGAATTTAATTTTCCATTAGAAGTATAAATAACCCGAAAACCCTGATTTCGTAAAATTCCACCCAAACCCTGCGTGAGCGAGGGTTCAAATGGAAGTGAGACGAATTTAAAGTTTTTGTTTTCATCAGCTCGGAAAAATATACTTAAGATTATACAATATTAAACTTCACGAATTAAGCAACAACAAAATAATAATAATAAATATCACAAGGTTTATTACAGAATTAACGTAATACGTATTGTTGTAAATCAATACATATTTTATGTAATTATTATTATTTACTACTTCGAAGATACATAGATAATTGTCGTGGTGAATTACAAGGGATGTCGGATAAAACAAGGGTCTTCGTCACTAAGATTCTAGCTTTAATAATCTAAATAAATAAAGGTTTCATATTTCAACACGATCGGTAAAGAGGTTATGAAATTATTAATTAAATTATTTTTTATAACAACTTTGAAAGTCTGCAATTCGAAAAGTAAACATTTTTTATTAATTTTTTTTCGTAATTCGTATTTATTTATCATTCCGAATCAACTGCCAACGTTGTCTTTGAAATTTGTAAATACCCTGTATAACCTTGTATGTTAAATAAAGTGTTAATTATGTTTCTATTTGGTGTTATCATTTCCAATGTCTCCGTTGGTTGCAAGGATTGCGAAATCTGTGAATTTTTTGCAATTATCTCTGTTTCTATAGCTTCTATGATGTTCACGTTTATAGTAAAATTTGTAGAGCATAAAATTTGTTACAAGTTTTGTTTGAGGCATTTTTTCATATGGTCAACCGTTAGTAAATTATTCAGGGTCAAAATTCCTAAAAATCAGTTTTTTGCAATTATCTCGGTTTCTATAGCTTCTATATGTTTACGTTTTTTATAAAATTTGTAAAGCATACAATTTTCCACAAGTTTTGTAAAAGACATTATTTATATGGTCAACCGTTAGTAAATTATTCAAGGTAAAATTTCCTAAAAATTAGTTTTTGGCAATTACACGGTTTCTATAGCTTGTATGATGTTAACGTTTATAATAAAATTTGTAGACCATAAAATTTGCCACAAGTTTTGTTTAAGCCATTTTTTCATATGGTCAACCGTTAGTAAATTATTCAAGGTCAAAGTTCCTAAAAATTAGTTTTTTGCAATTATCTCGGTTTGTATAGCTTGTATGATGTTAACGTTTTTAACAAAATTTGTAGAGTATAAAATTTGCCACAAGTTTTGTTTTGGACATTTTTTTATAAGAATAACCGTTACTAAATTATTCAAGGTCAAAATTCTTAAAAATCAGCTTTTTGCAATTATCTCGGGTTCTATAGCTTCTATAATGTTAACGTTAATAATAAAATTTGTTAAGCATAAGATTTGCCACAAGTTTTGTTAAAAAAACTTTTTTATAAGGTCAACCGTTAGTAAATTATTCAAGGTCAAATTTCCTAAGAATCAGTTTTTTGCAATTATCTCGGTTTCTATAGTTTCTATGATGTTAACAATTATAATAAAATTAGTAGAGCATAAAATTTGCCATATTTTTTGTTTAAGACATTTTTTTATATGGTCGACCGTTAGTAAGATATTCAAGGTCAAATTTCCCTCAAATCAATATTTTGCAATTATCTTGTTTTCTATAGCTTCTATGATGTTAACGTTTATAACAAAAATTGTAAAGGATAAAATTTGACAACTTTAGTAACGAATATTTTCTCATATGCCCAAGAGTTGGTAAATATTTTACGATCAAAGTTACAAAAAATGGTTTTTTTTTTATTATCCCGGTTTCTATAGCTTCTATGATGTTAACGTTTATAACAAAATTTGTAGAACATAAAATTTGTGACAAATTTTGTAACAAATATTTTCCCATATGCCCAACAGTTAGTAAATTATTTAAGATCAAATTTACAAAAATTGGTTTTTTTCGATTATCTCGGTTACTGCGACTTCAATGATGTTAACATTTATTATAACATTTGTAGAGCATAAAATTTGCCACAAGTTTTGTAACAGACATTTTTTCATATGGTCAACCGTTAGTAAAGTATTCAAGGTCAAAGTTTTTAAAATCAATTTTTTGCAATTATCTCAGTTTCTGTAACTTGTAAGATGTTAACGTTTATAATAGAAATTGTAAAGCAAAAAATTTGCGACAACTTTTGTAACAAATATTTTCCCATATGCCTAACAGGTTGTAAATTATTTAGGTTCAAATTTACAAAAACTGCGCACCTACCTACTGCGCACCTACCTACAGCGCATTTACCTAATGAGCACCCACTTACTGCGCACTTACCTATTGCGCACCTACCTACTGCGCACCTAACTTTTGCGCATCTACCTACAGCGCACCTAACTACTGCGCACCTACCTACTGCACACCTTCCTATTGCGCATAACCCACTGCGCACCTACATACTGCGCACCTACCTACTAGGCAACTACCTACAGCGCAATTACCTACTGCGCACCTATCTATTGCGCATCTACCTACTGCGCACTTACTTACTGCGCACCTACCTACTGCGCACCTACCTACTGCGCACCTACCTACTGCGCACCTACCTACTGCGCATTTACCTTCTGCGCACCCACCTACTGCGCACCTACCTACTGCGCACCTACTTACCGCACACCAACCCACTGCGCACCTACCTACTGCGCACCTTCTCACCGCGCACCTACCTACTGCGCACCTACCTACTGCGCATCTACCCACAGCGCACCTACCTACTGCGCACCTACCTTCTGCGCACCTACCTACTGCGCACCTAGTCACTGCGCTCCTACCCACTGCGCATCTACTTACTGCGCACCTACACACTGCGCACCTACTCACCGATTTACTGCGCACCTACTTACTGCGCAACTACCTACCGTGCAACTACCTACTGCGCACCTACCTACTGCGCACCCACCTACTGCGCATCTACTTTCTGCGCACTCTCCTACTGTGCACCTACCTACTGCGCACCTACCCACTGCGCACCTACCTACTGCGCACCTACCTACTGCGCACTTACCTACTGCGCACCTACCCACTGCGCTCCTACCCACTGCGCATCTACTTACTGCGCACCTTCACACTGCGCACCTACTCACTGCGCACCTACCTACTGCGCACCTACCTACTGCGCACCTACCTACTGCGCACCAACACTGCAACTTCAAAGATGTTAACATTGATAGATAAGAAATTGTGACACAACGACGTGTATGATTGGATGCGCGTTCGGGTGCGGCCGATCACGCACGAAGTGAATATTCTTAGTATATAAGGGTTAATTTTAAGATTAGATGTTAGTTTCTCTCTGAAGATGACAGCTTGGCTGTCGAAACGCGTTGGAGCAACCTTTGTTGTGTTTTTTAATTTTTCTTGGTTTCAGGGGACAAGATCTGTATTTCAATAAATACATTACAAAATTTGAAAAACGTTTTTTTACTCTTTTTGAGTTTTGCCACAAGTTTTGTTTTGGACATTTTTTCATATGGTGAACCGTTAGTAAATTATTCAAGGTCAAATTTCCTAGAAATCAGTTTCTTGCAATTATCTTGGTTTATATAGCATCCATGATGTTAACGTTTATAATAAAATTTTAGGAGCATAAAATTTGCCACAAGTTTTAAAAGGGACATTTTTTTATATGGTTAACCGTTACTAAATTATTCAAGGTCAAAATTCTTAAAAATCGGCTTTTTGCAATTATCTCGGGTTCTATACCTTCTATGATGTTAACATTTATATTGAAATTTCTAAAGCATAAAATTTGCCACAAGTTTTGTAAAAAGAAACTTTTTTATAAGGTCAACCGTTAGTAAATTATTCAAGGTCAACTTTCCCAAAAATCAGTTTTTAGCAATTATCTCGGTTTCTATAGCTTCTATGATGTTAACGTTTATTATAAAATTTGTAGAGCATAAAATTTGCCACAAGTTTTGTCAAAAAATTTTTTTTATATGGTCAACCGTTACTTAATTATTCAAGGTCAAATTTCCTAAGAATCAGTTTTTTGCAATTATCTCGGTTTCTATAGCTTCTACGATGTTGACGTTTATAACAAAATTTGTAGAACATAAAATTTGTGACAAATTTTGTAACAAATATTTTCCGATATGCCCAACAGTTAGTAAAGTTTTTAAGATCAAATTTTACAAAAATTGGTTTTTTTCGATTATCTCGGTTACTGCAACTTCAATGATGTTAACATTTATTATAACATTTGTAGAGCATAAAAATTGTTACAAGTTTTGTAACAGACATTTTTTTATATGGTCAACCGTTAGTAAAGTATTCAAGGTCAAAAGTTTTTAAAATCATTTATTTGCAATTATCTCGGTTTCTGTAGCTTGTAAGATGTTAAGCGTATATAAAATTTGAAAAGTCGAAAATTCGAAATTAAAAATACTTTCGAAATTCAAAAGGCAAAATTCAGAATTCAAAATTTATTGTTTGATGCTCCTATTTATTTTAAAATTCAGAATTCAAAAATTCAAAAACCCTAAAATTCAGACTTCCGCATTCGAAATTCGGAACTCAAAGTTCGAAAATATGAAAATTCGAAAATTTCAAAATTCGAAATTCGAAATTCAAAATTCAAAACTCATTGCTCGAAGCTCTTACGTATTTCAAAATTCAAAATTCGAAAATTCAAAAATACGTTCGAAATTAGAAGTTTTAAATTTAAAATTCAAAAGTCCAAATTTAAAACTCATTGTATGATGCTCCTAAGTTATTTTAAAATTCGAAATTTAAAATTCGAAAATTCAAAAACTCAAAAATTCAAAATTTTGAATTCGAAATTCAAAATTCGAAAATTTAAAAACTTGAACTTGAAAATTCGAAAGCTCAAAAATTCAAAATTCAGAATTCGAAATTTGAAACTCGAAATTCGAAAATTTGAAAAGTCGAAAATTCGAAATTAAAAATACTTTCGAAATTCAAAAGGCAAAATTCAGAATTCAAAATTTATTGTTTGATGCTCCTATTTATTTTAAAATTCAGAATTCGAAAATTCAAAAATCCTAAAATTCAGATTTCCACATTCGAAATTCGGAACTCAAAGTTCGAAAATATGAAAATTCGAAAATTTCAAAACTTTGAAATTTAAAATTCAAAATTCAAAACTCATTGCTCGATGCTCCTAATTATTTCAAAATTCGAAATTTCAAAATTCGAAAATTCAAAAACTTAAAAATTCAAAATTCTGGATTCAGAATTTAAAATTCAAAATTCAGAACTCGAAATTCGAAATTTAAGAATTCAAAAGTCAAAATTCAAAACTCATTGTTTGCTGCTCCTAATTATTTCAGAATTCGGAATTCAAAAACTCAAAAATTCAAAATTGAAAATTCAGAACTCTAAATTCGGGACTCGAAATTCGAAATTCAAAAAAACTTTTGAAATTCTCCTCAAAATTCTGCTATTTTCTTCAAATTTAGACTTTTTGTTCAATTTGTTTTTTTTTCCAAATTTCGATGACCCTCGAAGGAAGTTTTGAGAAGGAACAATTTAAAAAATATTAAATTCAGAAATGACAAGAAAGAAAGGAAATACCTAAAATAAAAGGTCTGAATTTTTTTATTCAGTCGAATTTTGTTGTGACAAAATAACTGAAAACGAACAACATTCGGGCAGAAATATCAATATATTTGTTGATTTGAAATCTTCAGCTTCGTCGTTTTATGCACAAAGAACCCTGTAAATTTTCGCTGTAAACTTTGCCAAAATTTCCGCTTTTCCAGCACATTTTTCAGCTAATATGGGATGCAGGCATTCCTTATGTTTAAGAGCTGTTCTAAAAGCACGTTAGCATAATTAAGAATTGATCATTTTAAAGAAAGATAATCACTAACTTGCAAAGTCCGGCTTCTGTTGTGTCAATTGCTTGAATGTCAAACGATAATTCGGTGGCAAAATGTTCCAAGGAACATTGTAGTTCGAAATCGATCACATGCTTCCTGAGACAAGGGTCTGTTACTAGGGCTGAAAATTTAGCAATTAATAATATACTAAGCATAAAAACCTGTTTAGTTACCAATGTATTCAGCTTGATCCCCTTTGCAAACGTGCTCGTTGAAAACGGTCACAGTTTTGTGGAAGAAGGCTTGTATGTCGCTAAGTTGAGGACTTTTGCATTTTTCGACAGCAGATCGAATTTTTTCGTGGCAGGCTGGCAGCTTTGGGTTCTTTAATTCCTTACATAAATGTTGTGCGCCATTCTCGGTAATTATATTAGGTCCTAAGCATTCGATACCTCCCAGAATAGATTTCTGTAAGATATTGGGGGAGATGATGTGTTTCAATTTAAATATTATAGTAGTACCCTTAGTTCGCGTAGACTAGTCCTCTGAGCAGAACTCCGAGGCGAAGAAGCTCATTGTTCTAAGGAGCTCGCGTATTGGTCCTGGTATTTTCTCTAGGATACTTTTGAATTCAAGGTCGATTTCATCGTCAGCAAACGCTTGGGCGGCTACTCAAAAAGTTAAATAAAATAAGTTGATGTTTAAACATTAAAGCCAGCGCAGAGCCTGTAGCCAACAGCAAATTGGTAACAGAATGCTCTTCAAGTACTTATAATGTTAATGTTTGTTCCATTTTAGCTACATTTTTCAAGCGCTTTAACGCTTTAATGTGGAAAAAAAATAACGTTCCATGTTGCAATTGCTGATCATCAAACTTAAATGTTTAACCGTTTGGGAATAACCGATTCTGTTCACTTTTTTATTCAATGTTTATAAAATGTAAGTTCAAAAGTTCCAATAGTAACAATCAAATATGTTTTTGGCTGTCTACGACGGGGGTCGGCAAACTGCAGCTCGCGAGCCGCATGCGACTCTTTTAAAAGAAAATTGAGGCTCTTTAAATTCCCATAAAAAATAAAATAATAAAAGCTAAAGTGGACAGACACCCAGACACTCATTAAACAAGTGACCTACAGAAGTCGAAATTTCCAAAAATACTTTTCTAGAAATTTTTAGGTTTTACTTAAATTTTGACAAAAACTTATAATTTCGAGAAGTATTTTTCCGAAATTTTTGATTGATTTGTTTTAACATTTTGAAAAAACATGCCAAATTTAAAATTTCTAGAAAAAAACCAACTTGGGGAGTGGAAATTTCTAAAGAATATTTTTCTCGTGATTTTTACTTTTTTATTTGTAAATTTTCTAAAACCTTGAGATTTCGTGAAAAAAAGGTGAATTACTTTTTGTGAGGAAAATATCAAAGTTTGAAATAAAAGCTGAAATTTCCAGAAAAAGCCAAATTTTGAGAAAAAGGAATTTCGAAAAAATTGAGACAAAGAAAGAGACTTCGAAAAAATTGAGACAAAGGGACAAAAAAAAAATTGAGAAAAAGGGATTTATCAAATGTTTTTAATAAAAGGTAAAATTTTAGAAAAGTAAATCGTAGAATTTCGACAGTAGATTGAAACCCAGGACAAACTAAAAACCTGACATTTTTAGACAATTTTGAATTTTTTGAAATATAGTAAAATTTCAAAAAGAGAAATTGTAAAAATTAACTGGAGGCTTAAAAAAAATTGTCGATCTTTAAAAAAGTCGAAGTTTTCCAGTGAAGAAAAAAAAACTTTAATTTTAGGAAGAATTTCATGGAAAAAGTTTAAAACAACTCGAAATTTCGATAAAAAATTGCAATTTTCCACAGAAAGCCAAATTTTGAAAATAAATTTGCAATCTCGAGAATAGAAAGAATTTAAAAAAACTCCAAATTTTGAGACAAATTCGAATTTTGAGAAAATTGGTAAAATAATTTCGAAAGAAAATTCCAAGAAAATTTAGAGAAGAGTTGGACTTTAAAAAAAGGTCAAAAGTTCCTAGAAAAGCCAAATTTTAAGAAAATGGTAGAGATTTTAAAAAAACTGGGAAAGATGAAGAGATTTAAAAAAATGAATTTATCTTTTTCGGGAAAAGGGAGAAATTTCGAAAAAAATGAATTTATCGAAAATTCTCAAAAAAGGCAAAATGTTAGAAAAAAAAAACGTCGAATTTCGACAATAGATTGAAACCCAAAACAAATTTAAAAACCTCCAATTTTTAGACTATTCTCAATTTTTTAAGAAATTGCAAAATTTCGAAAAAAGAAATTGTAAGAATAAACTGAAAGCTTAGAAAAAATTGTTGAAATTTAAAAAAGCCAAAATTTTTCAGAGAAGAAGAAATAAGTCAAATTTTAGGAAAAATTTCAAAGAAATAATCAAAACTTTAAGAAGAGCTCGAAATTTCGACAAAAAATTTACAATTTTCCAGAGAAAGTTAAATTTTGAGAATAAAGAAATTTCGAGAACAAGACGATTTAAAAAAATCCAAATTTTCAGATAAATTCGAATTTTGAGAACATTTGTAAAATAATTTCGAAAGAAAATTCCAAGAAAATTTTGAGAAGAGGTGAACTTCAAAAAAAGATCAAAAGTTCCGAAAAAAGCCAAATTTTGAGAAAAAGGAAGAAATTTCGAAAAAAACTGTGAAAAATGAAGAGATTTAAAAAAAATGAATTTATCTAACTCGGGGAAAAAAAAGAAATTTCGAAAAAAATGAATTTATCAAAAGTTCTCAAAAAAGGCAAAATTTTAGAAAAAAACGTCGAATTGCAACAGATTGAATCTCGAAACAAATTTAAGAACCTGAAATTTTCAGACAATTTTGAATTTTTTGATAAAGTGCATAATTTCTAAAAGAGAAATTGTAAGAATGAAGTGAAAGCTTAATAAAAATTTTTGAAATTTAAAAAAGTGAAAGTTTTTTTAGAGAAGCAGATAAAAGTTAAATTTTAGGAAAAATTTCAAGGAAAAAGTAAAAATTTTAAGAAAAGCTTGAAATTTTGAGAAAAAATTTACAATTTTCCAGAGAAAGGTAAATTTTGAGAATAAATTTGAATTTTCGAGAACAAGACGATTTAAAAAAATCCAAATTTTCAGATAAATTCGAATTTTGAGAAAATTGATAAAATAATTTCGAAAGAAAATTCCAAGAACGAGAAGATTTCAAAATTTCTCAGAAAAAGCCAAATTATGAAAAAAATGAAGAGATTTTGAAAATAACTGGCAAAAATGAAGAGATTAAATAAAATCAATTTATCTAATTCGGAAAAAGGGAGAAATTTCGAAAAATCAAATTTATCGAACGTCCTCAAAAAAGGCTAAATTTTAGAAAAAAAACATCGAATTTCGACAATAGATTGAAACTCAAAACACATTTAAAAACCTGAAATTTTTAGACAATTTTGAATTTTTAGCAAAATTTTGATTGATTTTGAAAAAATGCAATTTTCATTTTTCTAAAAAAAAGTTAAAACTCTCAAAAAGTTGAAATGTTCAAAAAAAGATTGAATACTTCAAAAAAAATCAAAACTTTTACAAGGGAAATGTTTAAGGGTGCCATGATTTTTCAAAAAGTCAAAATTTTCAAAATTTAACGCTTTCAAGTCCCTAGAGCAGGGGTAGTGAAGCTTTTTTTTGCCGTTCAGCGAGCTTGTTGTTGTAAATACAAATTGCAAATTTTTAACTACTAGAAAAAAGGTCTTCACATCCAAATTATTCAAAATTCGAAATTCGAACTTCGAACGAATTTTAACTTTTTAAGTTGGAATTTTCGAATTTTAAATTTCGAATTTTGAAATAATTAGGAGCATCGAATTATGAGTTTTTCAAAATTTGACTTTTGAATTTTGAATTTTAAATTTTTGAATTTTCCAATTTTTAAATTTTGAATTTCGAATTTTGAAAGTTTTTCGAACTTTCAAATTTTCTAATTTTGAATTCTGAATTTGTGAATTTTAAATTTTTAAGTTTTTGAATTTTCGAGTTTTGAATTTCGAACTCCGGATTTTCAATTTCGAATTTTCGAATTTCGAGTTCCGAATTTCAAATTTCGAATTTTGATTTTTAAATTTTTGAGTTTTTGAACTTTCAGATTTTCGAATTTTTGAATTTTGAGATAATTAGAAGCATCGAACAACGAATTGAATTTTGAATTTTGAATTTTGAATTTTGAATTTTGAATTTTGAATTTTGAATTTTGAATTTTGAATTTTGAATTTTGAATTTTGAATTTTGAATTTTGAATTTTGAATTTTGAATTTTGAATTTTGAATTTTGAATTTTGAATTTTGAATTTTGAATTTTGAACTATGAACTATGAACTATGAACTATGAACTATGAACTATGAACTATGAACTATGAACTATGAACTATGAACTATGAACTATGAACTATGAACTATGAACTATGATATGAACTATGAACTATGAACTATGAACTATGAACTATGAACTATGAACTATGAACTATGAACTTTGAACTTTGAACTTTGAACTTTAAACTTTAAACTTTAAACTTTAAACTTTGAACTTTGAACTTTGAACTTTGAACTTTAAACTTAAAACTTAAAACTTAAAACTTAAAACTTAAAACTTAAAACTTAAAACTTAAAACTTAAACTTTAAACTTTAAACTTTAAACTTTAAACTTTAAACTTTAAACTTTAAACTTTAAACTTTAAACTTTAAACTTTAAACTTTAAACTTTAAACTTTAAACTTTAAACTTTAAACTTTAAACTTTAAACTTTAAACTTTAAACTTTAAACTTTAAACTTTAAACTTTAAACTTTAAACTTTAAACTTTAAACTTTAAACTTTAAACTTTAAACTTTAAACTTTAAACTTTAAACTTTAAACTTTAAACTTTAAACTTTAAACTTTAAACTTTAAACTTTAAACTTTAAACTTTAAACTTTAAACTTTAAACTTTAAACTTTAAACTTTAAACTTTAAACTTTAAACTTTAAACTTTAAACTTTAAACTTTAAACTTTAAACTTTAAACTTTAAACTTTAAACTTTAAACTTTAAACTTTAAACTTTAAACTTTAAACTTTAAACTTTAAACTTTAAACTTTAAACTTTAAACTTTAAACTTTAAACTTTAAACTTTAAACTTTAAACTTTAAACTTTAAACTTTAAACTTTAAACTTTAAACTTTAAACTTTAAACTTTAAACTTTAAACTTTAAACTTTAAACTTTAAACTTTGAACTTTGAACTTTGAACTTTGAACTTTGAACTTTGAACTTTGAACTTTGAACTTTGAACTTTGAACTTTGAACTTTGAACTTTGAACTTTGAACTTTGAACTTTGAATTTCGAATTTCGAATTTTTTCAAAAAATTCAAAATTGTCTAAAAATTGCAGGTTTTTAAATTTGTTTTGGGTTTCAATCTATTGTCGAAATTCGACGTTTTTTTTCTAACATTTTGCATTGTTGAGAACGTTCGATAAATTTGTTTTTCCAAAAATTTCTGCCTTTTTCCGAATTAGATAAATTCATTTCATTTAATCTTTTTATTTTTCTCAGTTATTTTCAAAATCTCTTTATTTTTCTCAAAAGTTGGTTTTTTTTGTGGAAAATTCTGACGTTTTCTTAAAGTTAAAACTTTTTTCGAAATTTTTTTGAAATTTTCTTTTGAAATTATTTTACAAATGTTCTCAAAATTCAAATTTATCTGAAAATTTGGATTTTTTTAAATCGTCTTGTTCTCGAAATTTCAAATTTATTCTCAAAATTTAACTTCCTCTGAAAAATTGTAAATTTTTTGTCGAAATTTCGATCTTTTCTTAAAATTTTGACATTTTCCTTGAAAATTTTCCTAAAATTTGACTTTTATCTTCTTCTCTAAAAAAAACTTTCACTTTTTTAAATTTCAACAATTTTATCTAAGCTTTCAGTTTATTCTTACAATTTCTCTTTTCAAAATTATGCATTTTTTCAAAAAATTTAAAATGGTCTGAAAATTTCAGGTTTTTAAATTTGATTCGAGATTCAATCTATTGTCGAAATCTGACGTTTTTTTCTAAAATTTTGCCTTTTTTTGAGAACGTTCGATAAATTCATTTTTTTCGAAATTTCTCCCTTTTTCCGAATTAGATAAATTCATTTTTTTAAATCTCTTCATTTTTCCCATTTTTTCCAAAATCCCTTCCTTTTTCTCAAAATTTGGCTTTTTGGGAAATTTTGACCTCTTTTTAAAGTTCAACTCTTCTCGAAGTTTTTTAAATTTGCTTTGGGTTCCAATCTACTGCGGAAATTCGACTTTTTTTTCTGAAATTTTGCCCTAATTTGAGAACTTTAGACCAATTCATTTTTTTTAAATCACGGAAAAAGGGAGAAATTTCGAAAAAAATGAATTTATCGAACGTTCTCAAAAAAGGCAAAATTTTAGGAAAAAAATTTCAGATTTCGACAATAGATTGAATCTCGAAACAAATTTAAAAACCTGAAATTTTCAGACAATTTTGAATTTTTTGAAAAAGTGCAAAATTTCGAAAAGAGGAATTGTAAGAATAAACTGAAAGCATAGAAAAAATTGTTGAAATTTAAAAAAGTTAAAGTTTTTCAGAGAAGAAGAAAAAAGTCAAATTTTAGGAAAAATTTCAAGGAAAAAGTCAAAACTTTAAGAAGAGCCCGAAATTTCGACAAAAAATTTACAATTTTTCAGAGGAAGTTAAATTTTGAGAATAAAATTGAAATTTCGAGAACAAGACGATTTAAAAAAATCCAAATTTTCAGATAAATTCGAATTTTGAGAACATTTGTAAAATAATTTGAAAAGAAAATTTCAAGAAAATTTCGTGAAAAGTTTTTAACTTTAAAAAAAGGTCAGAATTTCCCAAAGAAGCCGAATTTTGAGAAAAAGGAAAAGATTTAGAAAAAAATTCAGAAAAGTGATTTTAAAATAATGAATTGGTCCAAAGTTCTTAAATTAGGGCAAAATTTCAGAAAAACAAGTCGAATTTCCGCAGTAGATTGAAACCCAAAGCAAATTTAAAAAACTTCGAGAAGAGTTGAACTTTAAAAAAAGGTCAAAATTTTCCAAAAAGCCAAATTTTGAGAAAAAGGAAGGAATTTTGGATAAAATGGGAAAAATGAAGAGATTTAAAAAAATGAATTTATCTAATTCGGAAAAAGGGAGAAATTTATCGAACGTTCTCAAAAAAGGCAAAATTTTAGAAAAAAAAAACGTCGAATTTCGACAATAGATTGAAACCCAAAACAAATTTAAATACCTGAAATTTTTAGACAATTTTGAATTTCTTGAACAATTGCAAAATTTCGAAAAGAGAAATTGTAAGAATATACTGAAAGCTTAAAAAAAATTGTTGAAATTTAAAAGAGTCAAAGTTTTTCAGAGAAGGAGAAAAAAGTCAAATTTTAGGAAAAATTTCAAGGAAAAAGTCAAAATTTTAAGAAGAGCTCGAAATTTCGACAAAAAATTTACAATTTTCCAGAGAAAGTTAAATTTTGAGAATATAGAAATTTCGAGAACTAGACGATTTAAAAACAATCCAAATTTTCGGATAAATTCGAATTTTGAGAACATTTGTAAAATAATTTCAAAAGAAAATTCCAAGAATATTACGAGAAAAGTTTTTAACTTTAAAACACATCAGAATTTCCCAGGAAAAGCCGAATTTCGAGAAAAAAGAAGAGATTAAAAAATATTGGGAAAAGTGATTTAAAAAAAAATGAATTTGTCCAAAGTTCGCAAATAAGGGCAAAATTTCAGAAGAAAACGTCGAGTTTCCACAATAGATTGAAACCCAAAACAAATTGAAAAAACTTGAAACTTTCAGATAAAAGGGAAATTGTAACAATAAACTGGAAGCTTAAAAAAGTGTCGGACATTAAAAAAGTCGAAGTTTTTGCAGAGAGGTAGAAAACAGAAAAATGAAGAGATTAAATAAAATGAATTTATTGTTACGGGCTTTATCGGTTCGAATAGATTACCACGTGCGAATTACACCACTTTATTACCAAATTAACTCGGCACACTTCGACTGAACAGTAACTCACTACTTATTTACTAATTGCTAACCCACTAACTACACTGACTTCTAACTGACTGACTCGAGGGAAACCTGACCGCCTTTTATAGTTTTGGCCCCCGGCTTCTAGAACTTTTCGGTAGATAAGGCTTATCGTTTGCCGAAATTTCTGGGACGCTTATCTGCCATTTGTTTCGTTATCGCGGCTGCTTTTCCCTTATCAGATCCTTCTAGAAACTTTTTTTATTTACTAAATTCTACAATTCTATTCTAAATCCTATTTCATCTATTTACATTGCGTTACACTGCCTCCCCCTTAGGAATGATCGTCCCGATGAGTTCCAATCAGTCACTTCGCCACTATATTTGCATAGTCTGTTCAGGTGTACTACTTTCATTTTACTCCTGGAGCTACGCTGGATCCTGTGTACCAAGTCGTTGATCCTCTTTAGCACTTTGTACGGCCCTTCCCAAGATGGCGTAAACTTTGGCGAAACTCTTTTCTTTCGCTGAGGGTTGTATAGCCATACCAATTCGTCCTCACTGAAACCACCATTTCTTCTCTGACTTTGCCAATCTCTTGTTGCATTTCTTCTCTTATTCCTGTAATTTGTTCTTTCACTTCTTCTTTCATTTTTGTAACGTCGGCTCCCATTTTTTTAGTTATATTTGCTAACAGACTATGTAACTCTTGTTTTTCTGCATTCCTTTTCTGTTCTTCTTCCTGTTTTTCTTGTCATCTTCGTTCTTCCTCCTGTTCTTCTTCTTGTTGTCTTCGTTTTTCCTCCTGTTCTTTTTCTTGTCGTCTTCGTTTTTCGTCATCTCGTCTTCATTCTTCCTCTTGTTCTTTTTCTTGTCGTCTTTGTTCTTTCTCCTGTTCTTTTTCTTGTCGTCTTCGTTTTTCGTCTTCTCGTCTTCATTCTTCCTCTTGTTCTTATTCTTGTCGTCTTTGTTCTTTCTCCTGTTCTTTTTCTTGTCGTCTTTCTTCTGCTTGGTCTTTAAACATTGCTAATAACGCTTGCATTTGTTGTTCCATTTTGGCCGATTTTAATCTCGTATCCATAAAGCGTATTTGAATGTTCACGTTTTTATTTGACGCGCCTCGTATAACTATTTAACAGTTTAAAACGTCCGAGATAAAGTCAACCGCGGGAACACTTGGTTAATGTCTTGGTAATAAAGTGCAATAAAAATTCCGCTTCTGACACCAGATGTTACGGGCTTTATCAGTTCAAATAGATTACTACGTGTGAATTACACCACTTTATTACCAAATTAACTCGGCACACTTCGACTGAACAGTAACTCACTACTTATTTACTAATTGCTAACCCACTAACTACACTGACTTCTAACTGACTGACTCGAGGGAAAGCTGACCGCCTTTTATAGTTTTCGTCCCCGGCTTCTAGAACTTTTCGACAGATAAGGCTTATCGTTTGCAGAAATTTCTGGAACCCTTATCTGCCATTTGTTTCGTTATCGCGGCCGCTTTCCCCTTATAGGATCCTTCTAGAAACTTTTTTTATTTACTAAATTCTACAATTCTATTCTAAATCCTATTTCATCTATTTACATTGCGTTACATTATCTAATTCGAAAAAAGGGAGAGATTTTGAAAAAACGAATTTCAGCGGGGTTGTTGTAAATACAAATCGCAAATTTTTAACGACTAGAAAAAAGGTCTTCACATCCAAATTTAAAATTCAAAATTCAAAATTCAAAATTCAAAATTCAAGATTCAAGATTCAAGATCCAAGATTCAAGATTTAAAATTCAAAATTCCAAATTCAAAATTCCAAATTCAAAATGCAAAATTCAAAATTCAAAATTCAAAATTTAAAATTTAAAATTCAAAATTCAAAATTCAAAATTCAAAATTCAAAATTCAAAATTCAAAATTCAAAATTCAAAATTCAAAATTCAAAATTCAAAATTCAAAATTCAAAATTCAAAATTCAAAATTCAAAATTCAAAATTCAAAATTCAAAATTCAAAATTCAAAATTCAAAATTCAAAATTCAAAATTCAAAATTCAAAATTCAAAATTCAAAATTCAAAATTCAAAATTCAAAATTCAAAATTCAAAATTCAAAATTCAAAATTCGAAATCCAAAATTCAAAATTTAAAAATTCAAAATTTAACATTCAAAATTCAAATTCAAAATTCAAAATTCAAAATTCAAAATTCAAAATTCAAAATTCAAAATTCAAAATTCAAAATTCAAAATTCAAAATTCAAAATTCAAAATTCAAAATTCAAAATTCAAAATTCAAAATTCAAAATTCAAAATTCAAAATTCAAAATTCAAAATTCAAAATTCAAAATTCAAAATTCAAAATTCAAAATTCAAAATTCAAAATTCAAAATTCAAAATTCAAAATTCAAAATTCAAAATTCAAAATTCAAAATTCAAAATTCAAATTCAAAATTCAAATTCAAAATTCAAAATTCAAAATTCAAATTCAAAATTCAAAATTCAAAATTCAAAATTAAATTCGTTGTTCGATGCTTCTAATTATCTCAAAATTCAAAAATTCGAAAATCTGAAAGTTCAAAAACTTAAAAATTTAAAAATCAAAATTCGAAATTTGAAATTCTGAACTCGAAATTCGAAAATTCGAAATTGAAAATCCGGAGTTCGAAATTCAAAACTCGAAAATTCAAAAACTTAAAAATTTAAAATTCACAAATTCAGAATTCAAAATTCGAAAATTTGAAAGTTCGAAAAACTTTCAAAATTCGAAATTCAAAATTTAAAAATTGGAAAATTCAAAAATTTAAAATTCAAAAGTCAAATTTTGAAAAACTCATAATTCGATGCTCCTAATTATTTCAAAATTCGAAATTTAAAATTCGAAAATTCCAACTTAAAAAGTCAAAATTCGGAATTCGGAACTCGAAATTCAAAAACTTGAAAATTGAAAATCCAAATTTTCAGATAAATTCGAATTTTGAGAACATTTGTAAAATAATTTCGAAAGAAAATTTTAAGAAAATTTCGAAAAAAATTTTTAACTTTAAAAAAACGTTATAATTTTCCAGAAAAAAACCAAATTTTGCGAACAAAAAATGAGATTTGGAAAAAAATTGGGAAAAGTGATTAAAAAAAATGAATTTGTTCAAAGTTCTCAAATAAGGGCAAATTTTCAGAAAAAAAACGTCGAATTTCCACAATACAATTGAAATCCAAAATAAATTTAAAAAACTTGAAATTTTCAGATAAAAGAGAAATTGTAAAAATAAACTGAAAGCTTAAGAAATTGTCGGACTTTAAAAAAGTCGAAGTTTTTGAGGGAAGTAGAAAAAAGTTTAATTTTAGGGAGAATTTCATCAAAAAACTTTAGAACAACTGGAAATTTTGATAAAAAATTGCAATCTTCCAGAGAAAACTAAATTTTAAAAATAAATTTGCAATTTCGAGAACAGAACGAATTAAAAAAAAACTCCAAATTTTCAGATAAATTCGAATTTTGAGAAAATTGATAAAATAATTTCGAAAGAAAATTTCATGAAAATTTTGAGAAGAGTTGAACTTTAAAAAAAGGTCAACATTTCTCAGAAAAAGCCAAATTTTGAGAAAAAGGAAAAAATGAAATGAAGAGATTTAAAAAAATGAATTTATCTAATTCGGAAAAAGAGAGAAATTTCGAAAAAAATGAATTTATTGAAAGTTCTCAAAAAAGGCAAAATTTTAGAAGAAAAAGTCGAATTTCGAAAACAGATTGAAACTCAAAATAAATTTAAAAATATGAAATTTTTAGACAATTTTGAATTTTTTGAAAAACTGCTTAATTTCGAAACGAGAAATTGTAAGAATAAACTGAAAGTTTAGAAAAAATTGTTGAAATTTTAAAAAGCCAAAGTTTTCAAAGAAGAAAAAGGTCAAATTTTAGGAAAAATTTTAAGAACTCAAAACAATTTAAAAAAGCTGAAATTTTTAGACAATTTTGAATGTTTTGAAAAATGGCAAAATTTCGAAAAGAGACATTGTAATAATAAACTGAAAGCTTAGAAAAAATTGTTGAAATTTAAAAAAGTCAAAGTTTTTCAGGGAAGAAGAAAAAAGTTAAATTTTAAGAAAAATTTCAAGGAAAAAGTCAAAATTTTAAGAAGAGCTCGAAATTTCGACAAAAAATTTACAATTTTCCAGAGAAAGTTAAATTTTGAGAATAAATTTGAAATTTCGAGAACAAGACGATTTACAAAAATTCAAATTTTCAGAGAAATTCGATTTTGAGAACATTTGTAAAATAATTTCAGAGGATAATTTGAAGAAAATTTCGAGAAGAGTTTTTAACTTTAAGAAAACGTCAAAATTTCCCAGAAAAAGCCGAATTTTGAAAAAAAAAAGGAAGAGATTTAGCAAAAAATTGGGAAAAGTGATTTAAAAAAAATGAATTTGCTCAAAGATCTCAAATAAAGGGAAAATTTTAGAAAAAATAAACGTCGAATTTCCACAATAGTCTGAAACCCAAAACAAATTTTAAAAACTTGAAATTTTCAGATAAAAGAGAAATTGAAATTGGAAGCTTAAAAAAGTGTCGAACTTTAAAAAGTCAAAAAAGTCAAAGAGAAGTAGAAAAAAGTCAAATTTTGCGAAAAATTTCAAGGAAAAAGTGAACATTTTAAGAAAAGTTCCAAATTTCGATAAAAAATTGCAATTTTCTAGAGAAAATTAAATTTTGAGAATAAATTTGAAATTTCGAAAACAAGCCGAATTAAAAAAACTCCAAATTCCCATATAAATCGAATTTTGAGAAAATTGGTAAAATAATTTCGAAAGGAAAGGGAATGTTGATAAAACTTCCAATTTCGAGAAGTATTAAATTTTAAAAAAATATCAAAATTTTCCAGAGAAAGTCAAATTTTAAGAAAAAAATCAAATTTTGTGATTTGAAAATAGATGAATTTCGTTCGAAATAAAAGTTGATATTTCCGGAAAAATCCGAATTTTGAAAAAAAAGAGATTTCGAAAAATATGAATTTGTCACAAGGTATCAAAAAAGCGAAATTTTGGAAAAGAAACGTCGAATTTGGACAATAGATTGAATCCCTGAACAAATTTAAAAACCTAAAATTTTTAGCCAAATTTGAATTTTGTAAAAAATTATAAAATTTCGAAGAGGGAAATTGTAAAAATCCAAAGCTTAGAAAAAATAGTCGAACTTTAAGTTTTTTATAGAAGAAGAAAATAATTTCAAGGAAAAAGTCAACATTTTAAGAAAAGTTTCAAATTTCGATAAAAATTTGCAATTTTCCAGAGAAAATTAAATTTTGAGAATAAATTCGAAATTTCGAAAGCAAGACGAAATAAAAAAACTCCAAATTTTCAGTTAAATTGAATTTTGAGAAAATTGGTAAAATAATTTCGAAAGGAAAGGGAATGTTGATAAAAACTGTCAATTACAAGAAGTGTTAAACTTTAAAAAAAGTCAAAATTTCCCAGAGAAGGTCAAATCTTAAGAAAAAAATCAATTTCATTCGAAACAAAAGTTGATATTTCAGGAAAAATTTGAATTTTGAAAAAAGAGATTTCGAAAAATGTGAATTTGTCAAAAGTTCTCAAAAAGCAAAATTTTAGAAAAAAAAACGCCGAATTTTGACAATAGATTGGATCCCAAAACAAATTTAAAAACCTAAAATTTTTAAACAAATTTGAATTTTGTGAAAAATTGTAAAAAACTCAAAGCTTAGAAAAAAATTGTCGAACTTTAAAAAGTGGAAGTTTTTCAGAGAAGAAGAAAATAAATAATTGGCAATTTTTCAGAGAAAGTTAAATTTTGAGAATAAATTTGAAATTTCCACAAGACGAATAAAGAAAACTTGAAATATTCAGAAAAATTCGAATTTTGAAAAAATTGGTAAAATAATTTCTAAATAAAAAGGAATGAGGATAAAACTTCCAGTTTCGAGAAAAGTGTTGAACTTTAAAAAAGGTCAAAATTTCCAAAACAAATTTTAAAAACAAAATTAAATTCTTAGATAAAGTCAAACATTCTGAAAATGGCTGAATTTCAATAAAATCGCAGCTTGCAAAAACATAATAAAATGTCGAATTTTCAGTTAAAAGTTGGAATTTCGAGAAACACCTAATTTTGCGAAACAGGTCGAAATTTCCAGAAAATAAATAAAAGTTTAAATATTCATTAAAAGTCAATAGTTGGGGTAATGGTGAAATTTGGAAAAGGAACGTAATTTAAAAAGAATAGAAATTTCGAGAAAAAAGTCGCAATTTAGAACAAAGTTAAAAAAAAAAAACAATTTTGGAAAAAAGTCAAATTTAAAAATAGATCTAAATGTCGAAAAAAGAAAATTTGAGAAAAAGATCGAAATTTTCAAAAACTATTTTATTTAACATCTCCAAATTATCACTTCAAATTTTTACTTTTTTTATTAAGAAATCGAAAGAAAGAGAGAAAGAAATCTTCTAGTGTAAGTCGAATTAAAAAAAAGTAAACATTTTCACAGATTGTCGAGTTTTGAGAAGAGAAAGAATTTAGGGAAAAAAGTCTAAAAACATAGTTAAAAAAAAGACGAATACAGAGAAGAGTTAAAAAAGTGTAATTTAGGAGAAAAAAGCAAATTTTGAAATAAAGCTCCAAATTATGAGAAATTAAAAAGTCTTGTGGGCTAAATATGTTTTTTTTTTGACTACATAAGTCTCTCTCTGTCCCATATTTTGTTGATTTATTTGATTTAATGTTGAAATAAAATGTAAAATCAGAAATAAAAACTTGTGGCTCTTTGAAATTCACGAAACCAATTTTTTTATTGCAGATGGCTCTTTTGGCTTAAAAGTTTGCCGACCACTGGTCTACAATAATATTCGTTATTGTATTACGTTCTGTTTCTTAGCCTAAATAAAGTGTTTTAAATTCATGGCCTACTTATAATTAAACCTAAATGTAAATATTTATTTTACATAAACTACCATTAAAGAAAAAAAAATTACCTAAAGCTAAAACCAAAAGACACTGAAGCTTCTTCTCAAACATTATAATTCCAATTCTAAATCACTGTTAAAGTCGAAATTTGCCAATCTAAGAAGCAATTCGTGGGCGGTATAGTGGGCCTATATTTTATTAACTCGTAATGACGCGTTACATTCGATAAAATTAATTGTTTTTATTTTTTAAGATTTTACACAATTTTCGATATAATAAAAAAGTGACATAATTCGATACGCTTGCCACCTACATTTTTTCAGACTGTTGTTATGAAAAAAAGTGAAGAAAATCATGAAAAAAACATTCGCCTTATTGGGATTCCTTTCAATTATCAGTGAGTATGTTTTAATCATGGTTGGCCAGTTTTCTTACCTAGAATATAACAGGAATCAGTTTATGTCAAATTGCTTTGCAGTTTTTCCTTTGTAACCCTCGTTAGGTGGATATCGTAGTTGTCAATCATTTCAACCGTAACCGTAATCATGCAAAAACAAGCAAAAATTCGACTTTTTCGAAATTTTCAAAAAAAAACTGAAAAACATTTTGGAATATTTTCAAAATTGTACTTTTTTTTAAATTTGAGTATTTTAATTATTTTTGGCTTTTTGCAAAATTTTACCTTTCTTCAAAAATTTAGACTCTACAACCTTGATTTTTCTAAAAATTTTGACTTTTTGGAAAATTCCATTTATTTTTTTAAATTCTTTCCTTTTCAAAACTTGGAACTTGTAAAAATTCCGCCTTAATATCAATTTTTGTGGTAAATTTTGTTTTTTTTTCAAAATTTCGGCATTTTTTTAAATTTCGACATTTTTCAAAATTTCGACCACTTTTTGAGATTTTGTCCGCTTTCTGAAATAGTTGACTTATTTTTCAATTTCGCCTTTTTGCAAAATTTTAATTTTCTTTGAAAATTTCGACTCTAGAATTTTGACTTTTCTAAAAATTTCGACGTTTTGGAAAATTCCATTTATTTTTTTAAATTCTTCCCTTTTCAAAATTTGGAACTTTTTGAAAATTCCGCCTTATCATCAATTTTTGTGGTAAATTTATGTTTTTTTTAATATTTCGACATTTTTTAAAATTTGGACATTTTTCAAAATTTCGACCTCTTTTTTCCAAATTATGAATATTTTCGGTAAATACGCCACTTTTTCAAATTTTTGGATTTTTGAAATTATCCATTTCGTCAAATTTTTTTATATTCTTTTTTCGAAATATCGATAGTTTTTGAAAATCTTATGTTATTTTGGAAATTTTAACTGTCTATGAAAATTTTGTACATTTTTCAAAATTCCGACGTTTTTCAAAATTTCTACCTTCTATGGAAAATTGAAAAACATTTTGGAATATTTTCAAAATTGTACTTTTTTTTTAATTTGAGTTTTTAATTATTTTTGGCTTTTTGCAAAATTTTACCTTTCTTTGAAAATTTAGACTCTAGAATCTTGATTTTTCTACAAATTTTGACTTTTTGGAAGATTCCATTTATTTTTTTAAATTCTTTCCTTTTCAAAAAAAAAAAAAAAAAAAAAAAAAAAAAAAAAAAAAAAAAAAAAAAAAAAAAAAAAAAAAAAAAAAAAAAAAAAAAAAAAAAAAAAAAAAAAAAAAAAAAAAAAAAAAAAAATTTTTTTTTTTTTTTTTTTTTTTTTTTTTTTTTTTTTTTTTTTTTTTTTTTTTTTTTTTTTTTTTTTTTTTTTTTTTTTTTTTTTTTTTTTTTTTTTTTTTTTTTTTTTTTTTTTTTTTTTTTTTTTTTTTTTTTTTTTTTTTTTTTTTTTTTTTTTTTTTTTTTTTTTTTTTTTTTTTTTTTTTTTTTTCAAATTTTTTTTATATTCTTTTTTCGAAATATCGATAGTTTTTGAAAATCTTATGTTATTTTGGAAATTTTAACTGTCTATGAAAATTTTGTACATTTTTCAAAATTCCGACGTTTTTCAAAATTTCTACCTTCTATGGAAAATTGAAAAACATTTTGGAATATTTTGAAAATTGTACTTTTTTATTTAATTTGAGTTTTTTAATTATTTTTGGCTTTTTGTAAAATTTTATCTTTCTTTGAAAATTTAGACTCTAGAATCTTGATTTTTCTAAAAATTTTGACTTTTTGGAAAATTCCATTTATTTTTTTAAATTCTTTCCTTTTCAAAACTTGGAACTAGTAAAAATTACGTCTTAATATCGATTTTTGTGGTAAATTTTGTTTTATTTCAAAATTTCGGCATTTTTTTAAATTTCGACATTTTTCAAAATTTCGACCACTTTTTGAGATTTTGTCCGTTTTTTAAAAATTTAACTTTATTTTCAATTCCCCTTTTTTGCAAAATTTTAACTTTCTTTGAAAATTATGATTCAAGAATTTTGACTTTTCTAAAAATTTCGCCTTTTTGGAAAATTCCATTTATTTTTTTAAACTCTTCCCTTTTCAAAATTTGGAACTTTTTGAAAATTTCTTTTTATCGTCAATTTTGGTAGTAAATTTTGTTTTTTTTTAATTTCGACATTTTTTAGAATTTCCACATTTTTTTAAAATTTCGGCAACTTTTTGAGATTTTGTCCGATTTTTAAAAATGTGGACTTTTTTGTTCAATTTCGCCTTTTTGCAAAATTTTAACTTTCTTTGAAAATTTCGATTCAAGAATTTTGACTTTTCTAAAACCTTCGACCTTTCGGAAAATTCCATTTAGTTTTTTAAATTCTGCCCTTTTCAAATTTGGAACTTTTTTAAAATTCCGCCTTATCAATTTCGGTGGTAAATTTTGTTTTTTGTTTATTTAGACATTTTTTAAAATGTTGACATTTTTTAAAATTTCGACCACTTTTTGAGATTTTGTCAGTTTTTTGAAAGTGTTGACTTTTTTTTTCAATTTCGCCTTTATGCAAAATTTAACTTTCTTTGAAAATTTCGACTAGAATTTTGACTTTTCTAAAAATTTCGACTTTTTGGAAAATTCCATTTATTTTTATTTAAACTCTGTCCTTTTTAAATTTGGAACTTTTTAAAAATTACGCCTTATTATCAATTTCTGTGGGAAATTCTGTTTTTTTTTGTCAATATTTTGAAATTTTTATAATTTTGACCGCTTTTTGAAATTTTGTCCATTTTTTGAAAGGGTTAACTTTTTTCAATTTCGCCTTTTTGCAAAATTTTAACTTTCTTTGAAAATTTCGACTCTCGAATTTTGACCTTTCTAAATATTTCGACTTTTTAGAAAATTCCATTTATTTTTTTAAATTCCTCCCTTTTCAAAATTTGAAACTTTTTGAAAATTCTGCCTTATCTTCAATTTTTGTGATAAATTTTGTTTTTTTTCAAAATTTCCGCATTTTTCTAAATTTTGACATTTCTTAAAATTTTGACCACTTTTTGAGATTTTGTCCGTTTTGTAAAAATGTTGACATTTTTTGGAGAATTCCATTTATTTTTTTTAATTCTGCATTTTTCAAATTTGGAACATTTTGAAAATTCCGCTTTATCATCAATTTTTGTGGTAAATTTTGTTTTTTTTTTCAAAATTTCGACATTTGTTAAAATTTCTTTTTTTTAGGAATTTGCTCGTTTTTTGAAAATGTTGACTTTTTATTTCAATTTCGCTTTTTTGAAATTTTCGAGTTTTTAGAAATATTCCCACTTTTGGCAAATTAAAACTTTTTCCAAAAATTTAACTTATATAAATTTCGACAATTTTAAAAAAAAATCAACTTTTCTGATAATTTTAATTTTTCTTCTTTCGAAAAATTGGATTATTTTCAAAAATGTTGATATTTCGATTCTTTTTCTTTCAAAATTGAAAATTGTTAGAGACATTTCGAGATTTCTAAAATAAATTTTGAATTTACTTTACAAATTTGGATTTTATTCAAAACCTAGAATTTTTTTTTAGAAAAGTATTGAAATTTCCAGTTTTATGCTTAGTAATTAAAGTGAAAGATTTTAGAAATAAAAGGCAAAATGTCGAAAAAAGTTGAGACTTTAAAAGATAGTTGAGATTTTTTTCACCAATTTGGATTTTTATTTAATTCAGATTTCAGAAAAATTTAATTTTCTTATATTTCAACTTTAAAACGAAATATCGAGGATAAATGCAAGAAGAATGCAACCTAGACTACAAATTCATGCAGCCCTCCAGGCCGTGTATAGTGTGAATCATAGGTAGCTAGCTGAACTACCACCAATAGTTGAAAAACATTGCCACCTAGCGCGAAGCGGTTGCTCTTCCTAGGAGATTTCCCAGAAGACAAGGATTCTATAATGCACAGACCAATAGGTTTGAACATTTATTAGATTCGAAGTTTGGAAACCAAATACCCGTTTCGATCTTGTTAGATCTCGTCAGTTTGGTATATCTAACTCGAATGCTAATAAATGCTCCGACAAGTAGGTATTAAAACATTCACAGGCGTCAAGCGAGTGATTCTTTAGTACTACCACCTATTGGTCCATAGAGAAACTATGGCCATCGCCAACAATGTCGTATGCAAGAAGAATGCAACCTAGACTACAAATTCATGCAGCCCTCCAGGCGTGTATAGTGAATCATAGGTAGCTGAACTACCAACAGTTGAAACACTGCCACCTAGCGAAGCGGTTGCTCTCTAGGAGAGTTCCCAGAAGACAACGATTTGAATTTGTAGTCTAGGTTGCATTCTTCTTGCATACGACATTGTTGGCGATGGCCATAGTTTCTCTATGGATCAATAGGTGGTAGTACTAAAGAGTCACTCGCTTGACGCCTATGAATGTTTTAGTACTTACTTGTCGGAGCATTTATTAGCATTCGAGTTGGAGATACCAAACTGACGAGATCTAACAAGATCGAAACCGGTATTTGGTTTCCAAACTTCGAATCTAATAAATGTTCAAACCTATTGGTCTGTGCAATTATAGAATCGAGGATAAAGTCAAAATAATGAATGATAAATTGTCGAGAAAAAGTTGTAAAATACCATTTTGAAGTCCAAATATTAGGAAAAAAATAAAACTAACTCAGTTCTAACTAAGAGGTTTCTGAAAAAGTCGAAATTTCTAAGAAAAACTTAAATTTTAGAAAAAGCATGTTTTATTACAAAAAATCGAGGAATTAAGGTTTTGGAAAAAATTTGAAAATTTTAAATGCAATTCAACATTTTTTGAAAAGAAAGTGAAATATTCAGAACTATACCGAAATTTTTATTGATAAACTAAAAAAAAACTGAAAAATTTCGTAATTTTGAAGTTAAGGTCGAAATTTGATAAAGCGAGTCAAAATTTTCGTGTAAAAACAAAAACTAAAATTAGGAACTTTTGGAAACAAGTCAACGTTTTATGTTGACTATCAAAATTTCGATTTTTATTTTAATCGGAAATATACACTTTTTTTTTAATTTCTTCAGATTTAAAGTAGGAATTTCAATTTTCTCAAATGTTGACTTTAAAACGAAATATCGTGAATAAAGTTAAAATGATGAATGACAAATTGTCGAGAAAAAGTTGTAAAATACCATTTTGAGGGCGAAATATTAAGAAAAAAATAAAACTAATTCAGTTTCCACCAAGAGGTTTCTGTAAAATCGAAATTTCTAAGAAAAACTTGAATTTTAGAAAAAGCAAGTTTTTTTTACGAAAAATCGAGGAATTAAGGTTTTGGAAAAAATTTGAAAATTTTAAATACAATTCAACATTTTTTGAAAAGAAAGTGAAATATTCAGAACTGTACCGAAATTTTTATTGATAAACTAAAAAAAACTGAAAATTTTGGTAATTTTGAAGTTAGGGTCGAAATTTGATAAAACGAGTCAAAATTTTCGTGTAAAAACAAAAACTAAAATTAGGAATTTTTGGAAACAAGTCAACGTTTTATGTTGACTATCAAAATTTCGATTTTTATTTTAATCGGAAATATACACTTTTTTTTTAATTTCTTCAGATTTAAAGTAGGAATTTCAATTTTCTCAAATGTTGACTTTAAAACGAAATATCGTGGATAAAGTCAAAATGATGAATGACAAATTGTCGAGAAAAAGTTGTAAAATACCATTTTGAGGTCGAAATATTAGGAAAAAAATAAAACTAATTCAGTTTCAACTAAGAGGTTTCTGTAAAATCGAAATTTCTAAGAAAAACTTGAATTTTAGAAAAAGCAAGTTTTTTTTACGAAAAATCGAGGAATTAACGTTTTGGAAAAAAATTGAAAATTTTAAATGCAATTCAACATTTTTTGCAAAAAAAGTGAAATATTCAGAACTGTACCGAAATTTTTATTGATAAACTAAAAAAAACTGAAAATTTTGGTAATTTTGAAGTTAGGGTCGAAATTTGATAAAGCGAGTCAAAATTTTCATGTAAAAACAAAAACTAAAATTAGGAACTTTTGGAAACAAGTCAACGTTTTATGTTGACTATCAAAATTTCCATTTTTATTTTAATCGGAAATATACACTTTTTTTTAATTTCTTCAGATTTAAAGTAGGAATTTCAATTTTTTCAAATATTGACTTTAAAACGAAACATCGAGGATAAAGTCAAAATGATGAATGACAAATTGTCGAGAAAAAGTTGTAAAATACCATTTTGAGGGCGAAATATTAAGAAAAAAATAAAACTAATTCAGTTTCAACTAAGAGGTTTCTGTAAAATCGAAATTTCTAAGAAAAACTTGAATTTTAGAAAAAGCAAGTTTTTTTTACAAAAAATCGAGGAATTAAGGTTTTGGAAAAAAATTGAAAATTTTAAATGCAATTCAACATTTTTTGAAAAGAAAGTGAAATATTCAGAACTGTACCGAAATTTTTATTGATAAACTAAAAAAAAAACTGAAAAATTTCGTAATTTTGAAGTTAGGGTCGAAATTTGATAAAGCGAGTCAGAATTTTCGTGTAAAAACAAAAACTAAAATTAGGAACTTTTAGAAACAAGTCAACGTTTTATGTTGACTATCAAAATTTCGATTTTTATTTTAATCGGAAATATACACTTTTTTTTAATTTCTTCAGATTCAAAGTAGAAATTTCAATTTTCTCAAATGTTGACTTTAAAACGAAATATCGAGGATAAAGTCAAAATGATGAATGACAAATTGTCGAGAAAAAGTTGTAAAATACCATTTTGAGGTCGAAATATTAGGAAAAAAATAAAACTAATTCAGTTTTAACTAAGAGGTTTCTGTAAAATCGAAATTTCTAAGAAAAACTTGAATTTTAGAAAAAGCAAGTTTTATTACAAAAAATCGAGTAATTAGTGTAGTAGAAATTAAAAGGTATTTAATTGGGATTAATCTAATACGAAAAAAAGAAAATATGATGATAATACGATTATTTTCAGCTCCTATATTAGTAATGCCAGTTTCCCCAGAAGTTCCAGTTAATATAGCTAGAGAAATAGCACTTATACCAAAATTGACCAGGGAACTTATAGGCTTATTGGTAAAAATCAGTCAGTTGGCCTGCAGCAGAGGAGGAGAAAACCAAACCCTAACGGTACGTTATAAATCCGTAACTAATAAATAAATATTTTTTGTAACCAGAAGTATGACGTGATGATATGGGTGAAGTTAAAGGGCGGCTAAGAAGCAGAGTTAGCCCTCCCAAAACTATTTGAACATTATGTCACAATTTAGGTACCTTTTTAAGACATATATAATAAAAAAAATAACCAATATAATAAAGAATATGTTCATCACTTTCATTACGGTAAGGCAGTGGTTTCCAACCTGTGGGGCGCGCCCCCCCTAGGGGGACGCGAGACTGTTGCAACGGAGGCATGCAGTTGTTTCCAAAATATCTTTTTCGAATACAAACCAAAATATATATATATTGTATATTGTTTTGTAGCCCATTAAATAAATTATAATATAAGTTGAATATTTATAAAATTAGAATTTTAGAAAAATTAAGGGGGCGCAACAATTTTTTTTTAAAGGGGGGCGCAGGTACAAGAAGGTTGAAAACCACTGCGGTAAGGTTTAAGAAAATAGGTTTTTTCTTTTTGGTGAAACGGACTCGTCCTAGGTTATCTTCAAAAATTGATACACAAATCTGTTTTCTGAAACAAAGAAAAATTAGAAACACAACAAAACTTGCTCTAACGTGATTCGATAGCCAAGCTATCTTCAAAACTAAAATCTAATTCTTAAAATCAAGCTACACACTGGAATCAAATATTTTGGGAATTTTTTCGGAGTTCAATGTCTATTATGACTGGACTACTATTAGTTTGCAGGATAATTTCGAAGTGGCTGCAGCATGTTTCAGAAATGATTTTGAAAACAGTAAAGATGTACCGGAATGTGATAGGATGTTGACACACCGTTACGAAAGGTGTATATCTTTGGTTAAAGATGCAGTAGAGCTGTGTGGAAGCAACAATGCAACCATGTTGCATTCCATTATGGCAGATATCATGCAGGCTTACGCCGCAAAGCTTTGTCTTTTATCAGACTTCGACATCCAGGGTAAGTAAGTCGTTTCAGTTTTCAGATATTACGAAGGCGTACGCCGCTAAGTTTTATTTTTTATTAGGCTTCGACATCCAGGATAAGTAAATCATTTAAGTTTTCATCAACGCTTAGGTCACAAGCGCTGCAATTTTCAAAAAAATCGACGACTTTAAAAAATAAGCCAAAGTTTCGAAAAAAGAGCGAAATCTTAAAAAGTAGTCAACATTTTGAAAAATGTTAAAATTTTGGAAAAAACAAAATTTATTAAGAATTGTTTTGGAAAGTTCCAAATTTTTGAAATGGACAAAATTTAAAAAATAAACAACAGTTTTCAATGTCGAAATTTTGGAAAATTTACCACAAAAATTGATGATGAGAATGTTTTGCAAAATTTTAACTTTCTTTGATAACTTCGACTCTAGAATATTGACTTTTTTAAAAATTTCGCCTTTTTGGTGAATTCCATTTATTTTTTTAAGTTCTAAGTTAAATTTTCGGTTTGTCTTTAAATTTGTACTTTTTTTAACTCTTTTTTAACTTCAATTATTTAAACTCATAAATTCGAGAATTTATTCAGTAAATTTTAAATTTGTTGTATCTTGTAGCTTTTTCTGAAACTTTTCAGCTTAAGTCCAACGGTTCTATTTTTTTTGTAAAAATTAACGTTAACGTGTACATTGCCAGTTAAAATTTGAAATTTCAGTTTTTTTACAATTACGAAATTTCTCAAATTTTTGAAATTGTCGATATTTTCAAGTTTTTCATTAATTTTTTTATAATTTCGATATTTTGTTTTAAAAATCTCAGCTCTTTCGGATATTTTAGCTTTTTAGGAAGATTTTGACATTTTTCAAAATTTCGACGTTTTTTAAAATTGCTGGAATTTATGGAAAATTGTGGCCTTAACGTTTTCGACTATTTTTAAAATTTTATTTTACAAAAATCGAGTGTTTTGAATATTTTCTGCTCTTTGTAACAATTTAACTTTCTTTGAAAATCTCACTTATTTTGGAACTTTCTATGAAAATTTAGACACTTTCCAAAATTTCCACGTTTATCAAAATTTAAGCTTTCTATGGAAAACTGTAGGTTCAACATTTTCGACTATTCTCAGAATTGTAATTTTTTTTGATTCAATTTTTTTTTAATAATTTCGGCTTTTTGCAAAATTCTAACTTTCTTTGAAAATGTCGACTCTAGAGTTTTGACTTTCCTAAGAATTTCGATTTTTTGGAAAATTCCATTTATTTTTTTTAAACTCCGCTTTTGTCAAATTTGGAACATTTTGAAAATTTCGCCTTATCATCAATTTTTGTGGTAAATTTGGTTTTTTTTTTCTCAAAATTTCGACATTTTTTGAAATTTCGACATTTTTTGAAATTTTGACCACTTTTTGGGATTTTGTCCGTTTTTTGAAAACGTTGACTTTTGTTTTCAATTTCGGCTTTTTGCAAATTTTTTTCTTTCTTTGAAAATGTCGACTCTAGAATTTTGACTTTTCTAATTTGGATATTTTGGAAAATCCCATTTATTTTCTTTAAACTCAGCCCATTTCAAATTTGGAACTTTTTAAAAATTCCGCCTTATCATCAATTTTTGTGATAATTTTTTTTTAAATTTCGACATTTTTTAAAATTTCGACATGTTTCAAAATTTCGACCACTTTTTGAGATTTTGTCCGTTTGCTGAAAAAGTTGACTTTTTTTTCAATCTCGCCTTTTTGCAAAATTTTAATTTGTTTGAAAATTTCGACTCCAGAATTTTGACTTTTCTAAAAATTTTGATTTTTTGGAAAATTCCATTTATTTTTTTAAATTCTGCCCTTTTCAAATTTGGAACTTTTTAAAAATTCCACCTTGCCATCAATTTTCGTGGTGAGTTTGATTTTTTTGCAAAATTTTGACATTTTTTAAAATTTCGACCACTTTTTGAGATTTTGTCAGTTTTTTAAAAATTTAACTTTTTTTTCAATTTCCCCTTTTTTTCTTCGAAAATTATGATTCAAGAATTTTGACTTTTCTAAAAATTTCGCCTTCTTGGAAAATTCCATTTATTTTTTAAATTCTTCCCTTTTCAAAATTTGGACCTTTTTGAAAATTTCTTTTTATCATCAATTTTTGTGGTAAATTTTGTTCTTTTTTTAATTTCGATATTTTTTAGAATTTCGACATTTTTTAAAATTTCGACAACTTTTTGAGATTTTGTCCGTTTTCTGAAAAAGTTGACTTTTTTTTCAATTTCGCCTTTTTGCAAAATTTTAATTTGTTTGAAAATTTCGACTCCAGAATTTTGACTTTTCTAAAAATTTTGATTTTTTAGAAAATTCCATTTATTTTTTTTAATTCAGCCCTTTTCAAATTTGGAACTTTTTAAAAATTCCACCTTACCATCAATTTTTGTGGCGAATTAGGTTTTTTTTTCAAAATTTCGACACTTTTTAAAATTTCGACTACTTTTTGAGCATTTGTCCGTTTTTTGAAAAGGTTGACCATTTTTTCAATTTCGCCCTTTTCAAATTTTCGAGTTTTTAGAAATATTCCCATTTTTTGAAAATAATTTTTTTCCGAAAGTTAGCTTCAAAATTTCGAAAATTTTTAAAAAATTTCAACCTTTTTGGTAATTTTAATTTTTCTTCTTTCGACAAATTGGACTCTAAAAATTTTGATATTCGAATTTTCGATTTTTTTTCTTTCAAAATTGAAAATTGGTAGTGACATTTCGAGATTTCAAAAAAAAATTTGAATTATACTTGGATTATTTTACAAATTTGGAATTTATTCAAAAAGTAGAATTTTTTTTTAGAAAAATATTGAAATATCGAGTTTTAAGCTTGGTAGTTAAGAGTGAAAAGATTTTAGAAGTAAAAGGCAAAATGTCAAAAAAGTGAAGACTTTAAAAGATAGTTAAGATTTTTTTTAACCAATTTGGATTTTTTTTGTTCAGATTTCAGAAAAATTCAATTTTCTTATATTTCAACTTTAAAACGAAATATCGAGGATAAAGTTAAAATAAAGAATGACAAATTGTCCAGAAAAAGTTGTAAAATGTCATTTTGAGCTCGAAATATTAGGAACGTTTTCAAAAAACCGACAAAATCTCAAAAAGTGGTCTAAATTTTAAAAAATGTCGAAATTTTGAGAAAAAAAACAAAATCTACCACAAAATTTGATGATAAGGCGGAATTTTCAAAAAGTTCAAAATTTAAAAAGGCTAGAATTTAAAAAAATAAATAGAATTTTCCAAAAAGTCGGCATTTTTAGAACAGTCGCATCTGTAGAGTCGAAATTTTCAAAGACAATTAACATTTTGCAAAAAGGCGGAATTGAAAAAAAGTCAACATTTTCAAAAAACGGACAAAATCTCAAAAAGTGGTCGAAATTTTAAAAATGTTGAAATTTTAAAAATTGTCGAAATTTAGAAAAAAAAAAGTAAATTTATCACAAAAATTGATGATAAGGCGGAATTTTCGAAAAGTTCCAAGTTTTAAAAAAGCAAGAATTTAAAAAAATTGAAATTTTGAGAAAAGTCAAAATTCTAGAGTCGAAATTTTCAAAGAAAATTAAAATTTTGCAAAAAGGCGAAATTGAACAAAATGTCAACATTTTTAAAAAACGGACAAAATCTCAAAAAGTAGTTGAAATTTTAAAAAATGTCGAAATTTTAAAAAAATGTCGAAATTTTGAAAAATGTCAAAATTTTGAAAAAAAATCAAAATTTACCATAAAAATTGATGATAAGGCGAAATTGTCAAAGAGTTTCAAATTTGAAAAGGGTAGAGTTTAAAAAAAATAAATGCAATTTTCCAAAAAGTCGAAATTTTTAGAAAAGTCAAAATTCTAGAGTCGAAATTTTGAAAGAAAGCTAAAATTTTGCAAAAAGGCGCAATTAAAAAAAAGTCAACATTTTCAAAAAACGGACAAAATCTTAAAAAGTGGTCGCAATTTTAAAAAATGTCGAAATTTTGAAAAATGTCGAAATTAAAAAAAAACAAAATTTACCACAAAATTTGATGATAAGGCGGAATTTCCAAAAAGTTCAAAATTTAAAAAAGCTAGAATTTAAAAAAATAAATAGAATTTTCCAAAAAGTCGACATTTTTAGAAAAGTCGCATCTCTAGAGTCGAAATTTTCAAAGACAGTTAAAATTTTGCAAAAAGACGGAAATTGAAAAAACTCAACATTTTCAAAAAACGGACAAAATCTCTAAAAGTGGACGAAATTTTAAGAATGTTGAAATTTTAAAAATTGACGAAATTTAGAAAAAAAAACAAAATTTATCACAAAAATTGATGATAAGGCGGAATTTTCGAAAAGTTCCAAGTTTTAAAAAGCAAGAATTTAAAAAAATCGAAGTTTTGAGAAAAGTCAAAATTCTAGAGTCGAAATTTTCAAAGAAAATTAAAATTTTGCAAAAAGGCGAAATTGAACAAAATGTCAACATTTTTAAAAAACGGACAAAATCTCAAAAAACAGTTGAAATTTTAAAAAATGTCGAAATTTTGAAAAATGTCAAAATTTTGAAAAAAAACAAAATTTACCACTAAAAATTGATGATAAGGCGAAATTGTCAAAGAGTTTCAAATTTGAAAAGGGTAGAGTTTAAAAAAAAATAAATGAAATTTTCCAAAAAGTCGAAATATTCAGAAAAGTCAAAATTCATGAGTTAAAATTTTCAAGGAAAGTTAAAATTGTGCAAAAGGGCGAAATTGAAAAAAAGTCAACATTTTCAAAAAACGGACAAAATCTCAAAAAGTGGTCAAAATTTCAAAAAATGTCGAAATTTCAAAAAATTATCACAAAAATTGATGATAAGGCGGAATTTTTAACAAGTTACAAATTTGAAAAGGGCAGGGTTTAAAAAAAATAAATGGAATTTTCCAAAATATCCAAATTAGAAAAGTCAAAATTCTAGAGTCGACATTTTCAAAGAAAGTAAAAATTTTGCAAAAAGACGAAATTAAAAAAAAGAGTCAACATTATCAAAAAACGAACAAAATCTCAAAAAGTGGTCGAAATTTTAAAAAATGTCGAAATATTGAAAAAAAAACCAAATTTATCCCAAAAATTGATGATAAGGCGGAATTTTTAAAAAGTTCCAAGTTTTGAAAAGGGAAGAATTTAAAAAAATAAATGGAATTTTCCAAAAAGTCGAAATTTTTAGAAAAGTCAAAATTCTAGAGTCGAAATTTCGAAGAAAGTTAAAATTTTGCAAAAAGGAGAAATTGAAAAAAAAGTTAACTTTTTCAGAAAACGGACAAAATCTCAAAAAGTGGTCGAAATTTTAAAAAATGTCGAAATTTGGAAAAAAAAACCAAAATTTACCACAAAAATTGACGATAAGGCGGAATTTTCAAAAAGTTCCAAATTTGAAAAGGGCAGAATTTAAAAAAAATAAATGAAATTTTCCAAAAAGTCGAAATATTCAGAAAAGTCAAAATTCATGAGTTAAAATTTTCAAGGAAAGTTAAAATTGTGCAAAAGGACGAAATTGAAAAAAGTCAACATTTTCAAAAAACGGACAAAATCTCAAAAAGTGGTCAAAATTTCAAAAAATGTCGAAATTTCAAAAAATGTCGAAATTTTGAGAAAAAAAAACAAAATTTACCACAAAAATTGATGATAAGGCGAAATTTTCAAAATGTTCCAAATTTGAAAAAAGCAGAGTTTAAAAAAAATAAATGGAATTTTCCAAAAAATCGAAATTCTTAGGAAAGTCAAAACTCTAGAGTCGACATTTTCAAAGAAAGTTAGAATTTTGCAAAAAGCCGAAATTATTTAAAAAAAATTGAATCAAAAAAAATTACAATTCTGAGAATAGTCGAAAATGTTGAACCTACAGTTTTCCATAGAAAGCTTAAATTTTGATAAACGTGGAAATTTTGGAAAGTGTCTAAATTTTCATAGAAAGTTCCAAAATAAGTGAGATATTCAAAGAAAGTTAAATTGTTACAAAGAGCAGAAAATATTCAAAACACTCGATTTTTGTAAAATAAAATTTTAAAAATAGTCGAAAACGTTGAGGCCACAATTTTCCATAAATTCCAGCAATTTTGAAAAACGTCGAAATTTTGAAAAATGTCAAAATCTTCCTAAAAAGCTAAAATATCTGAAAGAGCTGAGATTTTTAAAACAAAATATCGAAATTATAAAAAAATTAATGAAAAACTTGAAAATATCGACAATTTCAAAAATTTGAGAAATTTCGTAATTGTAAAAAAACTGAAATTTCAAATTTTAACTGGCAATGTACACGTTAACGTTAATTTTTACAAAAAAAAAATAGAACCGTTGGACTTAAGCTGAAAAGTTTCAGAAAAAGCTACAAGATACAATAAATTTAAAATTTACTGAATAAATTCTCGAATTTACGAGTTTAAATAATTGAAGTTAAAAAAGAGTTAGAATAAAAGTACAAATTTGAAGAGAAACCGAAAATTTATCAAGTTTTTAAAATAGCATTTTTAAAAAACGGTTTACATTTCCAACTTAAAATCGAAACGAACGACATTAAAATTTTAGTAAAAACGAAATTTTTTGAAAAAATCCAACTTGTAGAAAATGAGACGTAATTTTAAAAGAAGTTGAAATTTAAAATAAAATCAAAAATCAAAAATAAGCTGAATTTTCAAAAAAAGGTTAAAATTTTGAAAAAATCAACATATTCAGAAAAAAGTATTCTGGCTATTTAATTTCTCTCGCATTTCAATACATTCGCGCGTTCTAGCGTAGTATAAATTCATAAAGGGCCACCTAGGGCACCTATTTCGACAATTTTCTGGGCCGGCGTTCGATATTTCAACTAATTTGGATAATCTTTTAGAGATACATGAAGATACTTGCGCTCATTTAAGGATCAACTCCGAATACAAAAATTGTGCTTTTCAAGAAATGATGAGGGAAGGCGAGCGCGTGGTTTTTACCAAACCAGGACTATGCAAGTAGGCTTCTAAGTCAAAATTTTAAAAAGGAAATACATTTTTGGTTTCTAGATATGTTAAGTCGCTGAGTTCCTGCCTGAGGGATGCTATAAGTAACGGTTGTAATCGTCCTGGTGACAATTCGAATTTCATGCAATTTTTCATCGATACGATGACCGAACCTTGTGAAGGAAAACAGGATTGATTGGGCCAAATTGTACTATTTATTTATTGTTTGTAGTGTGTAGTATACTGGAAGTAATAAATTAACGTGAGGCAGGTTTTTAATTTTAAAATTACTTCTTCTATCTAAACATAGACAAATTGATGTATAAAAGTTTAGGTAAAAAGTGTAAACATTTTTTTTATGTGAGTAGGAGTTAACTTATCGAATGAACGAAGCAGTAAGTACATTCACAATTATAAATAGTTATAAAATTACCATTTATGTTCATTCCATTTACTTTTCAGATTGCGTTTTACGCAGTTACATAATTTAAATTGAAATGTTAAAAATATGTTTTTCTTTGATTATTTTCGTAACAGGTAATTTATTTTTATTTGCAGCATGAATTCTTTATGTATTTTGCACTTTTGTGATATATTTTTTAAATTCAGTTAATTGGATCGATTAATATCACTATAACACTAATAAGTTGATTTTAGTATTCTACTTGGGATGGACGGCAGAAATTTCTGTGCTTCCCGCTGTGCCAGAAGTATCCCAAGAATTGGAAGCAATGCCACATCCGATGAAAGTATTTTTAATTATTTTATCCAGCATGACGAAGATGATTTGTCTTCTCAGCAAAAATAAGCCTCAAGACGTAAGTAACATTTAACAAGATTAAAGTTAAAAGGTTACAATTTATTTTTAAAAAAAGGGGGAGCTACTAGGCCCGTGAATGGCACTGGAGACTTTTAATAATCAACTTTATTTATTAAAACAAACAAACAAATACACAATTTGAAATTTTTAGGTCGAAATTTCGAGAAAAAAATTGAAATTTGAGAAGAAGGTCAAAATTTCAAGAAAAAAGTCGAAATTTTGAAAAAAAGTTGACATTTCGAGAAAACAGCCAAAATTTCCAGAAAAAATAAAAATATCCTGAAAAAAGTCGAAATTTCAGGAAAAAAAGTCGAAATTTCGAAAAAAATGTCGAAATTTCGAGTTTAAAATCGAAATCTGAGAAAAAAACTCGAAATCTCCCAGAATAACATTGTTTTAATCGATGTCCTTTCTACGCCTTTGTAACATTTCGAAAAATTTGAAATTTCCAAAAAAAAGTCGAGAATAGGTCGAAATTTCTATACTCTATGGTTAAATTAGGCAGATGACAGTTGCATCCCACCACTCCTATTTCCCAACAAAGAAAAAAGTCGAAATTTGAGTTTAAAGTTGAAATTTCGAGAAAAATTTCTAAATTTCGATATTAAGGTCAAAATTCCGAGAAAAAGGTCGAAATTTTCAGAAAAAAATCGAAATTTGAGAAGAAGGTCAAAATTTCGAGAAATTAGTTGAAATGTTGAGAAAAAAAAGTCGAAATTTAAGGAAAAAATCGAAATTTCGAAAAAAAGTCGAAATTTCGGGAAAAAAGTCGAAATTTCAAGAAAAAAGTCGAAATTTCAGGAAAAAAGGTCAAAATTTGCACAAAAAGACGAAATTTCGAGAAAAAAGTCTAAATAAGCGAAAAAAGTCCAAAATTCGATATTGAGGTCAAAATTTCGAGAAAAAAGTCGAAATTTGTGAAAAAAAAATGAAATTTTGAGTTTAAAATCGGAATTTCGAAAAAAATGTATGTCGAAAGTTCGATACTAAGGTCAAAATTTCGAGAAAAAAGTCGAAATTTGTGAAAAAAAAACGGAATTTCAAAAAAGGTCGAAGTTTCGAGAAAAAATCGAAATTTGAGAAAAAGGTCAAAATTTCGAAAAAAAAAGTCGAAATTTTAAGAAAAAAGTCGAAATTTAAGAAAAAAGTCGAAATTTCGAAAAAATGTCGACATTTCGAGTTTAAAATCGAAATCTGAGAAAAAAAACTCGAAATCTCCCAGAATAACATTGTTTTAATCGATGTCCTTTCTATGCCTTTGTAACATTTCGAAAAATTTGAAATTTCCAGAAAAAAGTCGAGAATAGAGCGAAATTTCTATACTCTATGGTTAAATTAGGCAGATGACAATTGCATCCCACCACTCCTATTTCCCAACAAAGAAAAAAGTCGAAATTTGAGTTTAAAGTTGAAATTTCGAGAAAAATTTCTAAATTTCGATATTAAGGTCAAAATTCCGAGAAAAAAGTTGGAATTTCCAGAAAAAAATCGAAATTTGAGAAGAAGGTCAAAATTTCGAGAAAATAGTTGAAATTTTGAGAAAAAAAAAACGAAATTTAAGAAAAAAATCGAAATTTCGAAAAAAAGTCGAAATTTCGGGAAAAAAGTCGAAATTTCAAGAAAAAAGTCGAAGTTTCAGGAAAAAAAGTCAAAATTTGCACAAAAAGACGAAATTTCGAGAAAAAAGTCTAAATAAGCGAAAAAAGTCCAAAATTCGATATTAAGGTCAAAATTTCGAGAAAAAAGTCGAAATTTGAGGAAAAAAGTCGAAATTTTGAGTTTAAAATCGGAATTTCGAAAAAAATGTATGTCGAAAGTTCGATCTAAGGTCAAAATTTCGAGAAAAAAGTCAAAATTTGTGAAAAAAAACGGAATTTCAAAAAAGGTCGACGTTTCGAGAAAAAATCGAAATTTGAGGAAAAAGTCGAAATTTCGAAAAAAATGTCGACATTTCGAGTTTAAAATCGAAATCTGAGAAAAAAACTCGAAATCTCCCAGAATAACATTGTTTTAATCGATGTCCTTTCTACGCCTTTGTAACATTTCGAAAAATTTGAAATTTCCAGAAAAAAGTCGAGAATAGGTCGAAATTTCTATACTCTATGGTTAAATTAGGCAGATGACAGTTGCATCCCACCACTCCTATTTCCCAACAAAGAAAAAAGTCGAAATTTGACTTTAAAGTCGAAATTTCGAGAAAAATTTCTAAATTTCGATATTAAGGTCAAAATTCCGATAAAAAGGTCGAAATTTCCAGAAAAAAATCGAAATTTGAGAAGAAGGTCAAAATTTTGAGAAAATAGTTGAAATTTTGAGAAAAAAAAGTCGAAATTTAAGAAAAAAATCGAAATTTCGAAAAAAAGTCAAAATTTCGGGAAAAAAGTCGAAATTTCAAGAAAAAAGTCGAAATTTCAGGAAAAAAGGTCAAAATTTGCACAAAAAGACGAAATTTCGAGAAAAAAGTCTAAATAAGCGAAAAAAGTTCAAAATTCGATATTAAGGTCAAAATTTCGAGAAAAAAGTCGAAATTTGAGAAAAAAAGTCGAAATTTTGAGTTTAAAATCGGAATTTTGAAAAAAATGTGTGTCGAAAGTTCGATACTAAGGTCAAAAAATCGAAATTTCCAAAAAAAAACAAATTTAGAAAAATCGAAACTTTGATATTGTTGTGAGTCGAGTTCTACTAAACTGTTCTATTTCCTCGTTTGTTTTATTTAATTGAATTTTATTCAATATTTTCTTGGAAATATTAAATCTACAAATATTGTACTATATAAAATTCGTTGTAACATAGCGTTTTGCGTGAGAAACAGATTTCTTAGCGTTCACAAATTAGATAAGGGTTATTTGTTAGGCCTGGTTTGTTTCAAGCAGATACCTAAACTGAGTAAAATAACATGTTAGTTTTGAAGCACCGCTGAAAAGTAGAGTAATAAATAAGGGTAAAAGTGCCGATAACGGAGACCGTAGCAAATATCTCGGCAAGACCATGTGGTGTTAGACTGGAGGAATTTTACGTTCAAAAAACGCCCTTATAAACACGTACAATTGTAAGTTATTTAAATTTCAATTATCGAAGTAAAACTTGCAAGATAAAGGGACGACATTATTCAAAAGGGGTTTGCAGTTTGATATGCACTTTAAGAATCCTTTTCAAAATTGATTTAAGGGCTAACTTGGATTAGAAATATTTAAATTAGTACAAATTCTGCATTCTCATGCCCTTTAGCGAGATGCAGAGGATATCTTTCGGTCCCCAGAAGTTAAGGGTAGGGGAAGAAAAAACTTAAAGCACCCTAAAGAAGTTAAAAGTAGTCAAGAACTAAACTTCGATGAAATTAGTTTAAAAATTATGGTCAACTTCCGGACTTATAAAAACGAGTACGAAATACGGGAGTTTAAAAAAAAAGGACTGCTTCTGTTTGTGCTAATTAACGAGAATGAAAAAAAAAACAATTTCTGTTCAACGTGAAGTTCTAGTGCCATTTATGTGATGTTTGCTACGGGATAAATAGGCAAGTAAATTTTAAATTGTCCCATGATTTTATTTGACGGTTTTTCGTTCTTATATGATTTAATTAACTTTTCCTAAAATTTGAGAAAATACTTGTTCCTAATTTTGATCAATATGGGGTTAGGGGGCGTACACAAAAAAAAAGAGAAAGGAATGTAAAACTTCCACAACAAACTGAATGAATGAGAAAGTCGTTGTTAGAAAATTATTATAGGGCCAAGAACCCTACCGTTGACTGGTGCAACTACCAGTCTCAGTTTCAAAAAGGGAAACAAAAATAAAACAAAATAAAAAATACAAAGACAAGAAAACGAAAAGGAAATAAAGCGCATTCGCTTCATAAAAACATTTTCATTTCCTTAAGGTCGATGTTAGTGTTCTGCTGTTGGAAGCCGAGTTTCCAGGGGTTCCAAAATAATTTATACCCATCACCACAAAGGTCCGGCAACTGGCAGCAGACACATATATTTGGGTTTTACTGATGATGTTCTGCAAGTTCTAGAAACGTGGGCATTGTACACCTTAACATCCTAGAAGCATAAGCCACAATGAGCTCTTACCTAGTTCTTGTTTTGGTGTATTCATCTAGTGCTACCTCATTCGCAGATTCTCCTTCGTAGGTTGCTTGAATCCCAAAAATATAGGACAAGACAACTTGGCCCAAAGAGAGCCTTATAGATCTGTTGACAAATGGGGAGTACTAACGTAGGTGAACGAGCAGTATCAGCATCAGCTCTCGTTAGGGAAATGTTTTGACGAAAGAAATGAGAACTTCTTGCCAGTTTCTAACTTTATTTTCAATGTTTTGTGCTAAGTCAAGCTTAGCCACTTTCTAAGCCAGAAACGCCCCTTGTAATTAGAACAGTAGCCGTAGAAGTAGATGTAGTGTTGAAAGGGAAATTCTGCTCAGAAAGTTTCTATGAAATTTGAACAATATTTCTAGTCTATTTTGTGACACTGGTTTGAGTTCGAATGATTGAGTTTGGTATGAGAAAAACAGAAGAACAAACAAAGGAACAAGTTAACAAAGGAAAAAAGGGAAAGAGTGAGAGAACGAGAGATCTGTAAGATTGAATCATCATTTATAAATTTGATTTATTACGATAAATCACAACTTCATTTCCAAGCTTGAGCTCCATTTTCTCGTAGCATTATCCTTTGGATATTGTTAGCTCAAAGCTTTAACAGGAAACTGTATGCTTTGTGAAGTATGCTTGAATTAAGAAGCGACAAAAACACAAAGAATTGGGAAAAAAAACAGACACCTGAAAATAGTTTGAGAACCTCTGTGTACAAACTAACCAGCGAACACCCACCGATAATCAGGTACAAAGTTAGCTGCATTTGGTTTGAAAACCTTCGAGTACAAACTAAATGGCCCAGCTGGGGAAAATATTGCGATTATTAGGGTTAAAATAAACTTTGGGAACTTAATAACCGACGCACCATATACGAGCGAAAGAGTTAGAGAAAGAATGTCAGATTATTTGTGCTTAATGAATTCTCTTCATTTTCTAAAGAAATATTTCTCTCGGATCTGTGTCCAGCAAATTTAAACAAGTTGAAACAAACAGGTTCACTTTTATTCTGTTGTATTATGTTTAAGAACACTTGAAAATCACAAACTTGAAATTTTGTTGATTTATTTTTTTGACCAATTGTAATAAAAGGTTGAGGTCAATTGTTCTTTGAATTTGATAACACTTCCCTGTCGACTCTACGAACTGGGGTTACAATTTATTGGAAGAAAATAATTTTAAACACAACGTAGACAAATTGGGTCCGAAAATCGAAAGTAAATTATTCTTCGAAAATTTTTAAAGATGAGCAAAATTCTACAATTTTGAAAAACTATATACAATCACTGGTTATGGTCACAAAACAACCGGCTGCTCATCACAATATTTTTCTCAAAATCCGCTTTTTTCGCAAATTTAAAATTATCCTAAAATCCCATCCTGCATGTTCATGGAAAACTGAATATTTTTCCTGGAAATTCATATCTTTCTTAAAATTTGGACTTTTTTTTCAAGACTCGTTTTTTCCACAGCGGACGGCTATTCTCAAAGTTGCACTTTTTCTTTAAGTTTGAATTTTTTCTGGAAAATTTCGATCTTTGATGCTTCATTTGGTAGTTTTTCTAGAAATGTCTACTGCTTTTCAGAGATTTCGTTTTTTTTAATTCCTTTATTTGTATTAACATCGGGTTTTTCTGAAGATTTTGATCATTTGGAATTTGATTTTTCAGAACTTTTAACAGGTTTCTTAAAATTTGCTTTTTTCCCGATATTTTTATATCAAAATTCGATATTCAACTTTGCTAAAAATTTTTAATTTCTCCTAAAATTAGTTTAATTTGATCTTTTCAGAAATTTCGACTTTATTCTCAAAATTCCACTTTTTGGGCTGTTCTTTCGGAAATCATTTTTTCTATCAAAATTAGGCCACTCTTCTGAATATTTGTCTTTTCTTTAAATTTTGACTTTTAAATTTGACTAGAAATTTTATCTTCATATTTCGCCTTATTTTCGAAATATTGACTATAATTTCAAAATGACATGTTTTAATTTCTGGAACTTTCTGGACTTTTTCCTCGAAATTGGCTCTTCCTTTAAATTTCAGTTTTCTCGAAATATGTCTGTTTTCTCTAAATTAGGTCGGCCTATTATCAAAAATTAAAAATGTTGCGAAAAATATTTTTGGGTAATTTCGAGAAAAAGATTTCTTGTACATTCAATTTCTTTATTGAAATTTAAATATTATGTCAAAATTAGAATAAAAAAGTGAAAATTTTAAGAAAAGCGTTTTTGGATATTGCAAATTTTTTCACAACATTTGGTCTTTGGAAATATTTTGGCATATTTAGAAATTTCGAGTTCTTCTGAAAGGTTGGGTTTTTATTCAATTTCGGTTTTCTAAAAAATCCTTTCCCAATCTTTTTCAAAAAATTGGTCGCTTTAGAAATTACGACTTTATTCTACATTTTTCTCTCAAAATTGAATTTTCATTTTTTTATATTCGTTTTTTTCTGATTTTTTTTCAAATTTAAGTTTCTGAAAATTTCATGTTTTTCAAAAGTTGTCTTATTCGGGAAATTTTGACTCGTACTAGAAATAGGGATGTTTTATGCTTCTGAAAATTTTCGTTTACAGTGAAAAATTTTTCTCAAAGTTCCAACTTTTTTTGAAAATTACATCTTTTTTCACAAAATTCCACCTTTAAAAATATATATATTTTTTTTGAATTTTCAACATTTTTTGAGATTTTTCGGAAGGTTAGAATTTTATTTTAAACACGAATTTCTAAACATTCCAACTTTTTCCCATAATTCGTTTTTTCTCGTCTCTTTTAAAATTAAAATTTCTCTTGAAAATGTTCACTTTTCTTTAAGAGATTTCAATCTTTTTCTCGACACTTCGACAGTATTTTTTAAAATCGTTATTTTTTGAGATCTTTGAAATTTGGATAGTTTTTAAAGTTTTCCGAAAGGATCGGTTTTTATTTTAGATTCAATTTTCAGACTGTTTTCGCAAAGTTTGACTCTATTTTCAAATTTCTAAGTTAATCTGAAAATTCGATTACTCAGTTCATGTAGTTAAATAAAAATATACATATACTCGGAACGTTTTCCGGTTTTCTTTTTTTATCAATTTTTCAAAATGATTCTTGCCCCTCCCTGAACTAAATCCTGCCTACGCTTATGAATTTCAATGATGATGCTTGACTAGAAATACAAAGTCATAAATATTTGGACTTTTAAAATTGTTTATTGGAAACTAAGAAAAATTAATAAACACAAAAATTTTTGGGTGGAACGGACCAATCTTTGGGTATCTTCAAAAAAATCCTTCTTGGCTTCAGGGGACAAGTTTTGTCCTTCAATTTTTAAACACAAAGATAACAAACTATTAATCATGATAAATAAGGTGCATTAATGTCTTAAAAGGATCAGGGATTTAGAAATGATAACGACTGCTCTAATATAAAAGCCTAATCTGACGGCAGTTGACATCTGAAATGAAACACGGGAATTCCCCGAATCGTAAACACGAAGAAAATGGAGTACTATTAGATTTTGTTTAGCCCTTGCAGTTGGCAGCACTTGTGGCACTGGTACGAAATTTCGTCAATGTGAAAGAGAAGGAAAGAAACATTCATTGGAGCGAATGAGGCAGATATCAGCGCGATAACTACCACGCAAGGGAGCAGTGGGTCCAGTTTTATGTGCGGTTAAGGCTCGAAATTCAAATGAACATTAGAATTCGTGCTATTGCGCAGTGCGCGAGGCCCCCTACAAGAGCGAAGCCACGGGCGGTTGCCCTGCTTGCCACCCCCAAAAGCCGCCCCTGCTAAGAGGAAACTTGAACTTAAAAAAAAACATCTAATCTTCCAGAATTTAGAAAGAATATCCAAATTCTAAATGTTCGGGTGCAAACTTTAAATTTGAGATAAAAGTTAAAATTATGAATTTAATCGAAATTTGAAGTAAAATTAAAAAAAAAAAAAGATTTTTCTCCAGCTGACTTCAAACTATGTCTTTAAACGGAGCATTTTCTATAGGCATTTTTCATACAAAATTGCAGGTTATAGAAGACAGTTCAAAGATAAATTTTAAAAAAGGAATATCTTTCGAGTAATTTTATCATCTTACCCATACATCTGTTTTTATTTAGAAATTAAATTAAGATAAATAGGCAACGTTGTTGTTAAATCACTTTGTCAGAATGTTAGAAGAGTTGAATTCTAGAAATGGTTTTAGTGTATTTTTTTATATTTTAGTATACTTATATACAATAATAATATTAATAGTAAAGTAGTATTGGACCGTGGCGTCTTAGCTCTAACCTAGACGCAAACAAAGACCAGGTAGTTTTAGCAGAAAGATAGCAGCCCCCCCCCCCCCCCCCCCCCCGAAAAAAAATCTTGCTTACGGGCTTGTTTCCGGTCAATAACAGTTCACCATGAAGAATATAGTAATATTTTCGAAAAGAGATCACCTCGACAAATAAACAAAATTTATGTGTATTTAGGATTAATAATTCAATGTGACTACGAGATATCAAAAAAAGTATCAATTTGAGACAATATTTTTAATTTTTTATATCTTTTGAACTAAATAAGTTAGAAGGATGTTACAGCTAATATTTCAGAATATATTATATATTTTTTTACATTTTTTTTTAAATTCTAGCTGCCCCAAAAATTAACAAAAAAAATAATTTAATTTTTTTAATAGTTTCATTTGAGATACAATCACGAAATTAATATATATTATAGTACTCATCAAGTATTATAACATATAGAAAATTCACTGAATAAAAACTGGGGCAAAACTTAAAAAAAATTAAGTTGAAGTTTTCACCCTTCAGAATAAAAAAAAATTGTTTTACAGACAAGAAAGTGAGTTAATAATAAAACGTGTAATAATAATAATAATAATAAGGCAAATGAGTTTGGCCCACGATCACTAACCGAGCAGAGCGAGGAGTGGTTGTCGAACGACAACAGGCCACCCGGGCGGCAACCTGTGGGGTCGGAGACGCAGGACCTGCCGTGTCGGAAAGGAGGAAGGTTTTTAGCCGGTAGGCGGTCTCCTTCAGAGACTGAATCCGGCACTACCAGTGACAAAAGAAGTCGCTGGTGCCTATGAAGGTTTTCCTTCCTCCCCCCCCCCAAAAAAAAAATAATAATAATAAAAATAATAAATAATAAAAATGTAAAATGTGATAAATCGTAGTCTTTTGCTTAAGTAGAAAACACGAGATGTTTTTTATTTGTCCTCGGTTTTCATTAACAATCAATTGGTGAAGTTTCTGTCTTCCTTTCATGAAATGCTTCTCGGTTTGCAGTTGCAATATCAACTAGTAGGAAGATGCTTCAAAATCATGCGTACCCTTGTTGGGGAAAATCAAGGAGCATGTGATTTAATTGAAAATTGGAAGGTGAACAAATGCAAAGAAATGCTCGATGATATAGTAGCACTTTGTGCTAAACCTTCAGTATCTGCAATCTTTCGACTTATAACCGATGTTATGATGAGAAACGCACGGACTCTTTGCACCTTACCTGGATCACAAGTCATTGGTAAGCGAGGGTTGTCTAAAAAACAGTGAGCTAATATTTAGTTTTTTTTTTAATTTATAGAGGCACTTGGAAGTAAATGTTTTACTAATACTATTCCTGCAAAAACTATGCATTGTTTATCTAAATATGGTAATTCAACTTCACCCGAGATCCACAGTCGGGATGCACTTTGCAAGTAAGTTCAGATATTTTACATGGAGGCATGACTTAATTGATTGCCCTTTGCGAGTGGATTAAACTAAAAAAAATCTCTCTTTCTGAATCAATTACAATCTAGTGTCCGAGTCAATTATAAAAATGGGGGCAAATAACTGCCGAGCGGATTTAAACTTGACCCTATAAGCTATTTGAAATGTGGGGCCCTTTATAAGTTGAGATATTATATCAGTACCAAATCTGATTTAGGAGGGGAGGTGACCCTAAGCTACACCTTGTGTAGCTTATAGGTAAATCTTGCACTGGCAAATAATCTAATGGAAGGATTTTTAACCTTCTTTGTAACTATTCATGTTTTGAATGGACTAGTCCTTGGTTATCTTCAAAATTGAAATACAAATCTTGTCCCCTTAAAGCAAGAAACACAACAAAGGTTGCTCTAACGCGTTTTAATTGTCAAGCTATTAGCTTTGGAGAGATACTCAAATATTCAGAATCTCTCTGAAGATGAGAGCTTGGTTATCGAAATGCATTAGAGCGACCTTTGTTGTGTTTTTTAATCTTTCTTGTTTTCAGGGGACAAGATTTGTATTTCAACCATTCTTACGTAAACTGGTTTGGTATTTTAGACATGGTGAAGAGGTGATGCTGTGTGCTGAATTGTCTTTAGATGAAAAATGTGCTAAAACAGTTACTAAACCAATGAAGATGATTAAGGTTGCTGCAGCAGTAGAATGTCCAAACAATTTGTACTTTCAAGAGAAAAGTTCCAATGAGCTAATGAGGAAGTTGTAATTTTTTAATAAAAAATTTCTAGTTTACTGATTTTAGTAGTTTTTTTCCTATAACATCACTCCCGGATGAAGGGTAAGTCAGAAACAATGGGTCAATGCTAAACTGGAGACACTAGACACTAGAGACCTGCACGAGTAAGTAAAAATGCAATCTAAATATTACCAACATATTCAGAAATTAGGAACTTCAAAGCAATGGCGGACTAACAGAGGGGCGGCCCCGGGCTTCCGGTTTTGGGAGCCCCCAAATGCCTCCGCGTTCCCCTGATCAAATTCTAAATAACCTTGTTATCCACCATAATGCTCAACTTGACGACAATCTAGAGACGGAATTTGAAGTCAAGTTAACACAAAGACTTGAATAATAGTTAAGTTGGTAGTTAATTTTGATACAATTTAAGTAAAAGTCGTCAAGTTATTGTCGTTAAGTTAACCAACAGTTTTTGCTACAAGTAGTTAACTTGACTTCAAATTATTACTATTTATTTATTGTTTGTAGCGTGTAGTATACTGGAAGTAATAAATTAACGTGAGGGAGGTTTTTAATTTTAAAATTATTTCTCATATCTAAAAATAGTCAAATTGATGTATGAAAGTGAAGGTAAAAGGTGTAAACATTTTTTTTATGTCTGGAGGAGTTAACTTATCGAATGAACGAAGCAGTAAGTACATTCACAATTATAAATAGTTATAAAATTACCATTTATGTTCATTCCATTTATTTTTCAGATTGCGTTTTACGTAGTTATATAATCTAAATTGAAATGTTAAAAATATGTTTTTCTTTCGTTATTTTCGCAACAGGTAATCTATTTTTATTTGCAGCATAAATTCTTTATGTATTGTGCACTTTTGTGATGTATTTTTTAGATTCAGTTAATTCCATCGATTAATATCACTGTAACACTTATGAGTTGATTTTAGTATTCCACTTGGGATGGACAGCAGACATTTCTGTGCTTCCCGCTGTACCAGAAGTATCCCAAGAATTGGAAGCAATGCCACATCCGACCAAAGTATTTTTACTTATTTTATCCAGCATGGCGAAGATGATTTGTATTCTCAGCAAAAATAAGCCTCAAGACGTAAGTAACATTTAACAAGTTTAAAGTCGAAAGCTTACAATTTATTTTTAAAAAAATATCGTACTTTCAAGTGTAAGGGGGGAGCTATTAGGCCTGTGAATGATATTCGAGACTTTTTATAATCAACTTTATTAACTCGAACAGTCACACACAATCTTGCAAGACAACTTGCATAGACTTGTCTGTCTGTTTCATAGAGAAACTAAGAGAGACTACATGAAAAACCACACCAGTCGTCAGCGTTGCCACCCTAATTTTTTGGTTTCTTACCAACATTCGGTGCGAAATTGAACATTGGCAACCATCGCTGTCATCCGTAATGTCATTAAAAAATATGACACATTATCTGTTTGTGTTTGCAGGTGACATATATGTAATAGTAGTAGTAGTAGAAGTATTACATATATGCGTTGATTGAATATAGTATAGATGGCGGAAGCAATAGACCAAAAGCGTACGCCATTTTTGGACGCTCAGGAGCTCGGCTTCAGGACCCATCCACCAAAATCAATGATGGTCTTTGCGTCCACTTGATCTTATCCCTGGTCCTCTGCATCCTTTTGTTTAATCTTATCACCAATAGAGGGACACGGTAATTGCAGGTTCCGACAGCCGTCAGTGATGAGCGGCTGGTGGGGTAGTATTTTGAAATCGTTTGAACTCTTAAGCGTTGATTGAATACATATTAGATATATATACCTTATGACAAAATGCGTATACCACTTTTCTCTATGCATACTCCAAAACGTTGTTAAGGAAGTGCTGGTACCTAGTGGTTAATAGTAAAACCTCTGAGTAAAACTATTACACTTTGGCAGGGGAAAACAGAGTTCTTTATGGTTTTGGTCATTTATCCAAGATCTACACCAAAGTCAAACAATAATTATTTTCTCTTATTGATATGTCCAAGGTCGCCGCGTGATGGGATGGCAATTGGACTGATTTCTAAACCCAGGTTTCTTAAGTTTCACTTCAATGAATACACTTTTAAATTATGAAACTTTGACAAAACACCTTTTTCTTATAGAGTTTAAGACATTTTATTAACTTCGAATTTTTAAGCCAAATTCTCATCTTTAACTTAAAATATACTGTTCAAAATTTTCAAATTTTTAGAAAAATTAGAAATTACTAAACGAATGCAGTAAATTTTAAGAAATAACTCCAAATTTTAAAAAAAAGCCGTGAAATTTATCCTTTTAATTTACAACTCGTTATTAATTGAATATTTTCAATTTGTAGTCAACATTTTAGGAAAAAGAGAAATAATAATAATTGCTAATTTAAAGTTAGAATTTAAAGTAAAAAAATTAAATTTATTTACAAAAATGTTTTCAAAATTTCAAGTTAAACTTGCTACTTTTTTCCTTTGATTCAAAATTTTATTTTTTTAAATTGTTCCCAATAACTCGCGTTTAAATTGGAAAATTCGAGACATTTTTTTAACAAAATGTTTATTATTCTAGTAATTTCAACTTTTTATAGACGCGTGGAAAATCTCTTTTTATTTTCAAAATCATAACTTTTTCTCAACATGTCGAATTGCAAAATTACAAGTTTATTCTTCTCTTCATATTTCCACTTTAATCACGAAATCGGATTTTTCTAGAAATCTTGTATTTTCGAACGAACTTTTATTTAAAGTCGTGACCCTTATATTTTTTACTCTTCAACTTGAAACGTGTCGTGAGCATTTTATATTTTTGATTTTTTACTCTTTAACTCAAATTGTCCGTTGATATTTTACCTGGTTATACCCGTTATCCTAATCATTCCATTCCTATTCCGACCGACTAATTCGCAACAGATGGGGTGCTGAACTGATTCATATTTTTCCACTCACGCCTACCTGGCAATTTACAGATTCAGTATGGGACGAAGTTAAGAAAAACCTTAACTTTATAAGAACATAAAATAAATCAGAATAACTACAAAACGAATATAGAAAATTTTAAGAAATAACTAAATTTATAAAAAATCGAGAGATTTATTATTTTATTTTATAACTCGTTATTAATTAAATATTTTCAATTTGAAGTCAACATTTTAGGGAAAAAAGAGAACAATTATTGCAAATTTAATTTTTGAAATTTAAAGTAAAAAAATAAATTTATAAAAAAAACTTTTCAAAATTTCAAGTTGAACTTGATACTTTTTTCCTTCGATTCAAATATTATTTTTTTAAAATTTTTGACAATAACTCACCTTTAAATTGGAAAATTCGAGACATTTTTTTTAACAAAATGTTTATTATTCTAGTAATTCCAACGAGTGGAAAATCTCACTTTTTCTCAAAATTTAGAATTGTAAATTTACAAATTTGTTCTTCTCTTCCTATTTCCGCTTTAATCACGATATCAGGATTTCTAGAAATTTTGTATTTTCGAACGAACTTTAAAAAAAAATTGGAAATTTCGGTATTTAATTAAAGTCGTGAGTGAGATATTTTTTACTTTTCAACTCGAAACGAGTCGTGAGCATTTTATATTTTTTCTTTTTTACTCTTTAACTCAAATTGTCCCTTGATATTTTACCTGGTTATGGTTATTTTAATTATTGCATTCCGATACCGACCGACTAATTCGCAACAGATGGGCTGTTGTTCTGATCAGTGTTACAGAGCAAAATACGAAATTACTGAAATTTTGATTTCATTCCTGACTTTTTTTAGCAACATTTAAATGTTATATTCCTTGTATTTCGTGACAAATTCAAAATTAAATTGTATTTATTATATATTTCCTTTAATAAGCTTTTAACAAATCAATTTTAACAGAAATTTATTTAAATCATATTAAATAAAATATTTTCTAAATAAAATCAAGACGAATTGGAATTCAATTGTTTTTTCAGCGGAATAATGTTAGACAGTAAATTCTGTACTACTTTTCCCATTAGGCTTTCTTGTATTTCCAATGGTTTACGAGATCCTTGTAGTGGAAATCAAATTTGATTCAACCTGTATATGATGAAAATAAGTTAACTCCTGTTCTGTCCCAAGCAAATCAAAACGCTCTGCACTTCGAAAAGGATCATTTAATGATTCAGTTGTGATTGTGACTGCGTATAAATCTTATCAATATGTTCATAATATCAAAATCATGGAATGAAGCACTTAGTTTATTTTGGGAATTTCCAATGAGCTAGCTCCTATTTGCATCCAATTGCTAGGGTCAACATTAAATAGCACTTATCCTATTATTATATTACTTCAAAGAAATATTCAACATTTCTCAGATGTGAGTCAATTCTCTTAAGAATGTGTCAATGAATGAAACCCTTAAATAATGGGTCACTCCAGCCTCCAGCATCAGGCAAAATAAAACCTGTTTTATGACTGGGTAAATGGCAAGTCTGGCATTACAATTGTTGTTTGAATTAGCTAGAATATTGGCTAAATATATCGTTGTATTTGTCTTTAACTGAATTCAATTAAACATCCCCAAAAGTTTATTCTTCATGGTGGACTTTTATTGGTCGGAAACATTATGTTTATGAATTTAATTTAAAATTTCTACGACCCAGTTTGGAAATATTTAAATTTTTATTAATCTTTGTTGACAATATTCGAAAACAGTTTTTGAATATTGTCAACAAACATTAATAAAAATTTAAATATTTCCAAACTGGGTCGTAGAAATTTTAAATAAAATTAAATAAATCCAACAATGAACCGGTGGAAAAGGATTATGTATGCATATTTTCTGATAAACTTTTTGTAAATGAATTTAATTGATATATAATTAATTTAAACTCGAAATCTCAACTTTTTCCTTAAAATTTGTAGTTTATGTAAATTCGTTTTTTAAGTCTTTGTTGACTTTAATTAATTTATTTATAAAAATCATTATTTTTTTGAAATTATTTTTTATTGTTTACAGAATATTTGGAATTTCAGAATGTATATGTTTTCAAACCGGCTTGAGTTGTGTTTAAGAAAGAAGCTGTGCGTATTATTTTTTTCGCCCTTATTATTAAAGACAACTCTTATAATACCATAATACTGCAATAATAATTATTAAATCAAACATTTTTTTGGTCCCATTTTATCTTTGGTGTAGAAAGTCATGACTCATCCTAATTAACGCTAACTGACAACATAAGCGCTGCAAAAAAATTAAATTAGGAAAACTTGGCAATTGCCTTTTTTTTAAATTTGTTTTCCAACTATTCAAAATTTAGACTTTCTTTAAACATTTTGATTTTTTTTTGAAAATTTAACTTTTTATGAAAATGAAATGAAAATTTCCACTTTTTTCAAAATTTTGACATCTTTGAAATTTTCAACTATTCAAAGTTTCGACTTTTTTAAAAATCACGAATTTTTCTAAAATTTCGACCTTTTTAAAAAAGTCAACTTCTTTTGAAGATCTTAACTTTTTCCAAAAATTGACTGAAATTTCGACTTTTTAAATTTTATACTTTTTCCAAAAATTTTTTGAATTTCTTTGAATATTTCGGCTTCTGATAATTTTTAATGTTATTCAAAATTTTCGAATTACTTAGTTTTGTTTTTAAAAATTTTTAATTTTTTTAAAGAACCACTGCACCAGTTTTTTCAATTTTGATATTTTTTTGAAAATTGATATTTTTCCAAATTTCGTCTATTTTAAACATTTTCCTTTTTGCGGTTTTTGACTCAATATTGTAACTATTATATCACGATTTGTTTGCATAATTTCGACTTTTTGTGAAATGACCAATTAAATGTTCTGTAATTAAACAGTTAAACGTGCTTAAAATTGAAAATATGTACAACCGCAACCATAGACTAGTTTCGGCCTTCCTTGGCCTCGTCAGCATGGTACGGTGGTTGTACACACTTCCAATTTAAAGCCGTTAGCCAGTCGTATAAGTACCCAAGAGAGCAAACCTCCATCGGGTGACTTGTAACTGACTTTTAACTGTTTATCACGCAAACATTTTCGCTACATGCTAATTGAAGCATTACTCTCTGCTGAGATAATAAGCCTTGTATATACGAATATATACAAGTTTATTACGATGCAATTGAAATCTAATTTCATTAGAATCTAATGAAAATTAGACTGCAATTGCAAAGTTCACGAAGGTGAGGCAAAGCTTGTATCACAGGTTGCATCGCAACATCCATAGATACAAACGTCCTCGGCGTGACTTTACTTTCATCTAGTTTTGACAAATGACCAATTAAATGTTCTGTAATTAAACAGTTAAACGTGCTTTTTGTGAATAATTTCGACTTTTTTTTTGAAGATTTATTTTTTTTGAAAATTTTACTTTTTTTGAAAATTTTTACATTTTTCAAAATTTCAGCTTTTTTCAAAATTATCAATTTTTATTAAATTCCAACTTTATGACAATTTTGACATTTCACTAGTGTTTTAAATTATCATTATTTTCAAATTTTTAGCTTTTCTAATTTTCATTTTTTTTTTAATTTCAGAATATTTAAAAAAATTTTGACCATTTTTCAAATGAATCTATTTTTCAAAGTTTAGATTTTTTTAGAAATTTAAAATTTCTTCAAAATTTTACCAATTATCTTAAAAATTTCGTTTTTTCATTCAATTTCAATTTTTTTTAATCTAATGAATTGTTCTGAAAATTCCTCCTTTTTTCAAACTTTTAACATTTTTCTCAAAATTTTGACTTTATTTCCCAATGTTGAAATTTTGCCTTTTTTAAAAGTTTCCCAGCAAAAAGTCGAATACTCGAAATTTTATCAAAATGTTTAAGTTTATCTAACATTTGGATTTTTAAACAGTTTTTATAAATTTCGAATTCTCAAAATCTTAGCTTTTTACTAGAAATTTCGCGTTCAAATTTGAATATTATTTCGATTTTTTCAAGTCTCACAAAAAGCGAACTTTTTTCTCAAAACAAAGTGTTTTCGTGGTTAAATTAGAATTTTATTTCGGTTTTTTTCTAAGACTCATAATTAACAAGAAAAACAGATATTGGTCAATTTGAACATTACTTTTTTCCCAACTACAAATATCTATAAATATTTTCCATTGTAAAATTTGTGCATCTTGATGACAATAAATACTCTCAGTTCAAATACAACTTTTAGAAAAGGAACACCCTTCCAGTAATTTTATAATTTTACCCAAACATCTGTTTTTACTTAGAAAGTAAGATAAATAAACAACATAGTTCAATTGGCCTGCGTCACAATAGCAGACAAAACTTCAAAAGAGGCTGGGCGAGTCATAACAGTAATTATTATAAAATTGCTTTTCGTTGAAATTTATGCTTCAAGTTTGTTATTATGATTAACTATACTCTTTTATGAAGTACATATTTCTGCTTAAATTCTTTAGAAATACAGCTGTACTTGGAAACACCAATAGAGCAATAGAAAAGGATAAATAGGCAGTACACTTTTTGAAAATAGTCCAAATCAAAAACAAACAAACGAAATTAAAATTAAGGCAAAGACGCATGAAAAACGCTGAAAAATGTAAAAAAGTAGGACATGACATAAAATCCGGTCTCTAGTAATTATTATGGTAGTATTATGGTATTATCGAAGCTGCCTTTAATATTAAGGTCAGAAAAAAATAATACGCAACATCCAAAACTTAGGGCTTCTTTCTTAAACAGAATTCATGCCGGTTTAAAAAAATATATAATCCTGAAATGCCAAAAATTCTGTCTAAACAATAAAAAATATTTTCGAAAAAGTAATAATTTTTATAAATAAATTAATTAAAAAGTCAACAAAAACTTAAAAAACGAATTTACATAAACTACAAATTTTAAGGAAAAAGTCGAGATTCCGAGATTAAATTAATTATATCAATTAAATTAATTTAACAAAAAGTTTATCAAAAATTTTAAGAAATACGCATACATAATCTTTTTACACTGGTTTATTGTATTAACTAATATTTAAATTTGTTTTAAATGCTTTTAGGAATCTTAAGTTGAATTCAGTTAAAGAAAAATATAATGATTTGTTTATTCCAACAAGAGCATTTTGGCTAATTCAAGCAACGATGCTAGTGTCGGACTTGCCATCTACCCAGTCATAAAACAGGTTTTATTTTGCCTGAAGGCTGAAGTGACCCATTACTTAAGACGTTGATTGAATATAGTATAGATGGCGGAAGCAATGGAGTAAAAGCGTACGCCATTTTTGGACGCTCAGGAGCTCTGCTTCAGGACGCATCCACCAAAATCAATGATGGTCTTTGCGTCCACTTGATCTTATCCCTGGTCCTCTGCATCCTTTTGTTTAATCTTTTCACCAATAGAGGGACACGGTAATTGCAGGTTCCGACAGCCGTCAGTGATGAGCGGCTGATGGGGTAGTATTTTGAAATCGTTTGAACTCTTAAGTAATGGGTCACTTCAGCCTTCAGGCAAAATAAAACCTGTTTTATGACTGGGTAGATGGCAAGTCCGACATTAGCATTGTTGCTTGAATTAGCCAAAATGCTCTTGTTGGAATAAACAAATCGTTATATTCCAAGGAGATTCCTTAAGTCCGTTGTGGTTTTGCCTGGCACTCAACCCGCTGTCCACAATGCTAAACAGTACTAAATATGGATACAAGTTAAAAGGAGTCAGGCAAGTTAGCCATACAATATCACACCTCCTCTACATGGATGACATTAAACTCTACGCAGGAAATGAGAAAGAGATACGCAGCCTTATTAATATCACTCATAAATTCTCTACAGACATTCATATGGATTTTGGCCTGGACAAGTGCAAAATATTAAATATTGAAAAAGGTCATTTAATAAACGGCGATGCCGTACTCTCCAATAGGGAAATTATAAAAGCGATGGAACATGGTGAAACGTACAAATATCTGGGATTTCAGCAAGCGCGCTTATTAGAACAGAAACAAGCAAAGGAAAGGATCAGAATGCAATTTTTTCAGCGAGTTCAGCTGCTACTTAAAACTCAACTGAACTCAGTAAACCTGATCACAGGAATTAATACATACGCCATCCCAGTTCTTACATATTCTTTTGGAATTATCAAGTGAACGAAAACTGATTTGGAAAACATCGAAAGGCAAACGCGCAGTTTAATGACTAAATTTAAGGACCATCACCCAAAGTCATCCACGGTCAGAATTACCCTCTCTAGAAAGCGAGGAGGTCGAGCCCTTATCGATATGCTTAACCTTCACAACAGCCAGATCAATAAATTAAGAGAATTCTTCTGCAGTAAATCCTTAACAAGTAACCTTCATGCCACAATTAAATTAGCTGACAAAAACTGCTTCACTTTGAATCTTGCTGACGAAAGAGGTGATTTGACAGTAATCTGCAATAGTGAAAAACTGCAACAATGGGCAAGTAAAGAACTCCATGGGCGACACTATTACGACATAAACCATCCACACATAGATAAGGAAGCGTCAAACAGATGGCCCAGCGATGGCAAACTACTACCTGAAACTGAGGGATTCATGATTGCCATACAAGACCAGGTCATAAGAACCAATAATTACAAGAAATTTATTATTAAAGAAAAAGATACCAACTCAGACTTATGCAGAAAATGCCAGCAAAAATCTGAAACAGTCCAGCACATTACATCTGGCTGCTCTCATCTGGCTAATACTGATTATTTACTTAGACATAATCAAGTGTGTAATATCATCCACAAAAAATTGGCCATTAAATACGGCTTCCTCAACACGTACACGCCATACTATAAATACGAGCCACAAGCGGTACTTGAAAACGAATCTTTTCAACTTTATTACGTTCGAACAATTACACAGGCCCACAAAAAAAAAAAAGTGGTGTGTGCTGGGTGTCGGACCCACATAGTCCGGCGTATTTTTTTCCGCTGAACACGAATCTGTAGTTTAAATTGGGGGTCAAACTGCTAAAAGTGGAGAAAAACCAAAAAAACCGATAAAAATCACGATCTCGTATTTTTTTCTGTATGATATTATCATCTTGCAGTTTCTACTTGTTTCTCTCTGTAATATCCAACCGTAATGTGTAAATACGTTAATTGCACTACTTATTGTGTCTTATTTAAGTGTCACATAGATGATATTTTGTTTTTGACAAAAAATAAGGAAATGGTTAACTAAATCGGTACATTTACCGGCAGAAACCTGCTACTCCGGAATGATTGGACTACGATGACAACTGCCCTTTATCGGGATGTGTAGAATGATTCGCTAGTCAACATTTCGGCGTATCGAAGCCAGCGAAGGCGCGCTGTTTTGCAGGGAAGCGCTAGAATATGAGAATGATGCCGTAGTGTGTCCGACGACGAGTTGACATTGTCCTTGTCAAAGTCGGAAAGCCCTCATACTTAGGCCTAGGTATTCTAGCGTGCGGGGTTTATTTATTTTCATGGATTCTTCTACTGAAAATTTTGCTGGAACTTCTAGTACTCGTGGCAATCACAAATGTACTGGAAATCCCAATGCTTTTTGCTACGTTTGTGCAAAGTACATAGGGATAAAAAATACAAAGAAACTAACAGATCGTTTCGTGACTTTGTATGAAAAGTGCTTCAATATGAAAGTTTCCCTCGATCTCAAAAATTGGATACCCAATTTTGTTTGTGGCTCATGTTATAATATGATCAATAGATTTGAAAAGCACCAGGTCAAGGCGACTCTTAAATTTAAAACTCCAGCGATATGGAAAAAGCCACTTGATGCAAGTAATTGTTACTTTTGCACAACAAATGTCAACACTGTGGGCCGAATGCATAAGGATAAAATTTCTTATCCTTCTGTGTCAGGTGTTCAACAACCAGTTGCAAACTTCATAGAAGGTTTAGAAGATGACACGTCACAAGACAGTCTGACTAGTGGATTAGTAGATTATTGATAAAGAGTTTGATACTAGTAGTGAAAACATTTCTAGCGAATCTGAGGAAGAAGAGTTTTCGAGCAATGAAGAATACAGACCTATTGGTGAAGATCGGAAGCCGGAAAAATACGATCAAAAACATCTGAATGATTTATTCAGAGAGGCTAAACTTTCAAAAGAAGCGGCTGAAATATTGGCTTCGAATATGAAAAAGAGAAATCTATTGACAAAAGGTACTAAAGTTTCGTTTTATCGGAATCGAGAAGAAGCCTTCCGTAAATATTTTGAAAAAAATGAAGATTTACTCTATTGCACTGATGTAAAAGGACTTATCGATGAATTTAAGCCAAATTTATATGAGCCAGAAAATTGGCGGTTATTCATTGATTCGTCTCAACAGAGTCTTAAGGCAGTCCTTCTCCACAACACCAACAAATTCGCTCCTCTACCTTTAGCCCACTCCACTGTACTTAAAGAAGAGTATTCAAACCTCGAAGTTGTCCTAAAGAAAATAAAGTACGAAGAACATAAGTGGCAAGTATGTGGTGATTTAAAAATTTTGTCCATGATCCTTGGACAGCAATCTGGATTCACAAAATATCCATGCTATTTGTGTATGTTGACAGTAGGGATCGAAAAAATCACTACGTAAAAAAAGAATGGCCTTTACGATCTTCATTTAAGGTTGGATCACATAATATAATAAAGAAACCGCTTGTTGATCCAGCCAAAATTCTCATTCCTCCTCTTCATATAAAACTTGGCTTAATTAAACAGTATGTCAAAGCTCTTGATAAAGATGGTGAATGTTTTACGTACCTGCGTACTGTGTTTAAAAAAAAATCTGATGCTAAACTAAGGGAAGGCATCTTCGATGGACCGGAAATCCGAAAGTTATTCAAAGATGAAGGGTTTGTTGCAGTCATGGATGACCAAGAAAAGGCATCGTGGTTAAGTTTCAAGGAAGTGTGTACCAAATTTTTAGGCAACACCAAGGATGCTGATTACAAAAGCATTGTGGCAAATATGATAAGAAATTTTCAGCATTCAGGTTGCCTAATGAATTTGAAAATGCACTTCCTTGATTCGCATCTTGACCAATTCCCGGAGAATAACGGAGACTTCGGTGAAGAGCAAGGAGAAAGATTTCACCAAGATCTCAAAGAGTTTGAACGGCGGTTTCAGGGACAGTGGGGAATAAATATGTTTGCAGATTACTGTTGGATGCTACACAGAGAAACTCAAGAAAAAGGAACAAAACGTAGCAGAAATCCACTTCACAGGTCATTTGAAGAAAAAAGGGTCACGAAAAGACGAAAATTATAAGAATGATAATATCAAACAGAAAAAAATACGAGATCGTGATTTTTATCGGTTTTTTTGGTTTTTCTCTACTTTTAGCAGTTTGACCCCCAATTTAGACTACAGATTCGTGTTCAGTGGGAAAAAATACGCCGGACTATGTGGGTCCGACACCCAGCACACACCACTTTTTTTTTTGTGGGCCTGTGTTATCACCGACCGAAGAGTAATGAACAATCGACCGGACATCGTAGTAATGAATAAAAAGAAGAAAAAATATACAACTGGTCGATGTAACTATTTCAAACAACAACAATTTAATGGAAAAATACCGGGAAAAAAAAGACAAGTACGCAGAATTAGCACTAGAAATGGGACAAATCTGGCACTCTAACAGAGTAGAAATGATACTAATAGTGGTGTCGTCAACTGGACTTATTCCCAAAAACCTTCATAAGGGCATAGATATACTAGGACTACATAAGAACACATACATTGATATGATAACGAAAGCTTCCACGGCCAGAGTTAGTACAGGATATACTTCTTCCGGGATTGGACCGTGTCAAAGAACTACTAAAAGTGTTCGACGTTTCGCCCACCATCGTAGGGGGCTTCTTCGGGAACAAAGAAAGAAAAATAGATGAAAAGAGGAATATGGGGGAATATGCAAAGAATAAAAAATAAAAAGGGCAATTTCAAAACATCAGAGCACGGTAACTCAGTATGTCCATCATACCAGAGGCGAAACTCTTCTGAATTGAAACTTGGTACAAACTTTGTACCAAGTTTCAATTCAGAAGAGTTTCGCCTCTGGTATGGTGGACATACTGAGTTACCGTGCTCTTCTGTCTAAACTTTCTTATCCTTTGTACTACAAAGGATAAGAAAGTTTAGACAGAAGAGCACGGTAACTCAGTATGTCCACCATACCAGAGGCGAAACTCTTCTGAACACTTTTAGTAGTTCTTTGACACGGTTCAATCCCGGAAGAAGTATATCCTGTACATACAGTGATATCCAAAAGGCTGTTATATTGAATACCTGTCGCATTGTAAGAAAGTTTTTAAGCACAAACTAAAATACAGACTTACCCCTGTAGTATTTAAGTATACTTGGGATGGTTAAATGAATACCAGCAAATATATTGTAACGCAATGTAAATAGATGAAATAGGATTTAGAATAGAATTGTAGAATTTAGTAAATAAAAAAAGTTTCTAGAAGGTTCTGATAAGGGGAAAGCGGCCGCGATAACGAAACAAACGGCAGATAAGCGTTCCAGAAATTTCGGCATTCGATAAGCCTTATCTGCCGAAAATTCTGGAAGCCGCGGGCCGAAACTATAAAAAGGCGGTCAGTTTTCCCTCGAGTCAGTCAGTTAGAAGCAAGTGCAATAAGTTGGTTAGCAATTAGTAAATAATTAGTGAGTTACTGTTCAGTTGAAGTGTGCCGACTTAATTCAGTAATAAAGTGGGTATAATCTATCACGTGTATCAATTCGAACCAATAACAATATATTTGATATATTTGGATATATTTGCTGAGACTGAAGGATTTATGATCGCTATTCAGGATCAAGTAATGAACACCAAAAACTACAGAAAATACATCCTTAAAGAATCCCTAAATGATGACAAATGTAGGAAGTGTAGAGAGGCACCTGAAACCATCCAGCATATTACCGGAAGTTGTAAAATTCTAGCTGCTATTGAATATCTTACAAGACACGATCAAGTGGCAAAACTTATTCATCAGTAAATAGCCAACATGTACAAGCTGAAAGAAGATAGCTCACCCTACTATAAATATAATCCAGAGAGTGTCCTGGAAAATGAAAATTATAAAATGTATTGTAACCGCACCGTACTAACGGATAAGACCATACCATGTAACCGACCTGATATCATTCTTACAGCTAAGGCTAGGCACAGCTATCACGTACCTAGTAGATATTGCAGTTCCAAACACACATAACCTCCTGAAAACCTATACAGAGAAGGCAACCAAATATCAACAGCTAGCGAATGAGATTAAATCTATGTGGAAGCAAAATGAGGTTCGTATAATACCAATAATAATATCAACCACGGGAGTAATACCTGAGCAGCTCTTAGCCAGTCTAAGACAACTAGAGCTACCTGGCAGCATATACATTAGTGTTGGAATAATCGAAGGATTTTCAGAATCGAATACATTGAATTCGAATACTTTTGAGAATCGAATAAGTATTCGAATACAAAGAATCGAATTATGGGATAATAAAATACCTACTAGAAAAATTGTCTCGGCGGCCTATTCGAGGTATGTGGTGGCGAGATATGACTTTCGATTTCACTACTTCCGTACCTGTGCCCATAATTGGTAATTTCCTAATTGAATGTATATAAATTTCTTAATATAAATAAATCCTGAAGTTTTAGAATTCACATACGTATCTTTAAATTTGATTGGATTCGCATATTGGCACTGTATTTCCTGTTATTGTTAAATTTCATTACTAAAATTGAGAGCCAGATTTTAAAAAGTACTTAAGCATTTCGTTATTTAATAATTTTATAAGAAGGATGAAGCAATAAATTAAAAATTAGATACATATTCGAATGCAGGAGTGTGCGAGCATAATGCGTAACCAACCATCCCGAATAAAAATGATCTCGAATCAGTGGCGGCTAGTAGCTAAAACTGGAGGGGTTGCTGCGACGGCGTTTGTGTGTTAAAATTGTGTAAAAGCAAATGAGTTCAGAAAATTAATAACAAATCAGCTCTGTTGCTTCTCAATGAACCTCCAATAGAAACCTCAACTTTAGGAAAAAAGGCAAAATTCGGGGAAAAATTGGAATTTTGTGATTAAATAATAAATTTTATCTGTTTTTTAGAAACTTTCCTGAGCTTGAAATATATATATTTTTTTTCTTTTTAAACATATACTTTTTGAAAAAAATTTCGAATTAAAACTCAACATTAAGAAATAGTATCTATTTTTAAAATTGTTCGAAATTTGAGACAAATTTCGAATAATCATTTGGAGTTCAATTACAAATACATTCCCAAAATGTGAATTTTAATCAAAATCGACTTCACGCTGAAATATTTGATCTTTGAAGTTTCTCTGGGAACTTTAAAATTACTAGAAAAAATTTAAATTAGAACATTAAATTGTCAATTAATTTAATATTTTGACTATTTTTAATTTCGAAATTTCGACTTTTCTAGAAATGTTGACTCATTTTTGAAAATTTCCAAGAAGTCCTACTTGAAAAGTCGAAATTTTAAGAATATTTTTGACAATTAATTTATTCCTTATTATTTATTATTTTTTTCAAAAATTTTATAAACCAATAAAAAATTTCTAGAAATGTTGTCTGCTTTTTCTCCAAATTTTGAGCCTAATCTTTAAATTTCAATATATTTTTTATCGAAATTTGAAGGACTTGACAATTTCAAGAATAAATTTAACAAATAAAAATAACAGTTCTAGAAAAATTGGAAATTTCGATTCAGAATTTTCTTCGGTTCTACAATAGTGATAAGTTTTTTTTAGTGAAATATCAAAAAGCAAAAAAGTTGAAATTTAGAAGGTTCATTTTTTCTTGAAAATCAACAATTATGTCAAAATTGAACTTTTTTTTAATTTCTTCGTTTTTTTCCCAAAATGTTGACATTCTTAGAGAAATTTCAGGGTTTTTTTTAAACATTTTTTGTCAAAATTTGTATATAAAGAATAGATAAAAGCAATCACTAAACACGTACTTAATCGATTTTAAAAATGTGAACCCCAAGCGGGGTGAAAAAACGATATTTAACTGAACATTCGAATTTAAAATTTTCTTTTACAAGCCAAAAATTGGGTTTTGGAAAACAATTTTGCTCGAACAAGGCAACTTTGAAAAGGTCGAAATTGTCGAAAAACTTTTAAAAACAGAATTTTCAAAACAAGACGCAAGGGGCAATTGCAAAATATCATCACTTTCTTTTATAAGTTAAAAATTAGGTTTGCAATTTTGGCTCAACAAGACAAAATTTTGACATGTTGAAAGTTTCGACAAAAATTGAAAATTTCGTTAATTAACATTTTGAAAAACTGTTTTAAAAAAGTCGAAATTCTTAAAAAGGGTCGAATGAAATCAAGATAAAATATTAAAAAAGGTTCAGATTTTCAAAAAAATCGAAATTTTCAAAAAATATTTCCAAGTAGAAGTCGAAATTCAAAAGAAAAGCCGAAATTTGGAAAATAATTCGTAACTTTCAAAAGAAAAGTCAAAACATCGAGAAAAGATCGAAAATTTAAGAAATAATTGGAATTTTAAATAAAAATAAAAATCATCGAAAATCAAAATATTTCAAATTTTGAAAAATCGAAATTTTCCAAATTTTGAAAAATCGAAATTTTTCAAGTTTTGGAAAATCGAAATTTTCTAAATTTTGGAAAATAACACCACATCAGAATAGTCGATATTAACAAAAAAAAAATATTAAAATTCGTGAAAAAATTTGAAACAAAAATCGAATTTTCAAGAAGGGTAGAATTTTGAAAGATTCAACGTTTAAAAAAATGTTAAATTTCCACAAAAGTAAATATTTTCATAAAACCGTAAGTTTTTAAAACAGTACGATTTTTTAAAAATTTCAAACTTTTCAAAAAAAAGTTAAAATTGAGAGAACGATCAAATTTTTGAAAACCGGTTAAATTTTAAAAAATAGATTGTAACATGCGGACATTTTTGAGGTTGAGATTTTGCAATTAAATCAAAAATGTCAGAAAAAGCGAAATTCTCACAAAAAGTCAAAATTTCTAGGAACATACGAACGAAATTCTTAGCAAAAGTGGAAATTTTCAAATGAAGTCAAAATCTTGAAAAAGGTCAAAATTTTAAAAGATTCTAATTTTCGCTGAAAGAAAATCGAAATCTCGAGAAAAAATTTGAAATATCTGTACAAAAAAAAAACGAAATTTTAGGAAAATAATCCATCGGCTATTACTTTCATTTAAAATAAAGCAAAATGCGGAAGCAATGGAAAATTTTCTTAACACTTTTTCGTTTCTTTCCAAAATCTTGACATTTTTATAGAAATGTGAGCATTATTTTCTAAAAGTTGTTAGTGAAAATTATAAAATGAACTTTAAAATGTCAAAATCCCCTGAAAAAAACCTAACATTTTTAAAGTAAATTAAAGGAACATAAAAAATCAGGAGAAGTTGAAATTTCCAGAAAAAATTTTAAGAACAAAATTTGCTGGAAAAGTAGAAATTTCGAGAAAATTTGTTTATATAATATATTTAGAAAAATATAGATTTTCTCAACAAAAAAAAGTAAAAATATTAGAAAAACCTAAGAATTTTTCCACAATACAGTAGAAATTGCGAAATCTGGTAAAAACTCGAAGATTCGGTATTATTCTATTTTTTTCAGGGAAATTAAAATGCGAAAAGAGTTGGATACAGATTGTTTCTTGAAATTTTCATTATCTTCTCAAAATTTTGACCCTTTTAGAAAAATTTAACCTTTTTTTTTCAAAATTCAATTCTTTCTCGAAATACTGATTTCTTTTTCAAAAGTTTTACAAAAGTTAGTTCTTAAAAACGCGTTTTTTCATGAAAATTAAAAATAAAAATAGATTTTAGCAGATCATAACATGAAAGGAAGGTGAAGTTTCTATAAAAGAAATTAGAGAAAATTTAAAATTTCTATAAAAAAGTTTTCAAGGAAAAGTCTTCAAAAAAGACCAAACTTTTTAAGAAAAAACTCGAAAGCGGGACTGGGGGTGCTGCAGTTCCTCAGTGCATATACGCGAGCCGCCACTGTCAGACTACCACAATCTCGAATACATATATTGTATTCGAATACATATTTTGTATTCGAATGCAAGCAAGTACCCGAAAACTTATGAATCATGCGATGATGAGATGTTGCTTGCGCGAGGCGAGAACCGATTCTATTCATATTCTCACTTCAACTCACGGAGTCTGGAAGTATTCGAATACTTCAGTTGAGAATCGGATGTATTCAAGATCTTGGCAGAATCGACTACATCTCACAACTTGTATTCGAATAGCCCAACACTAAATACATCCAACTTCAGAAGGCAGTAATACTCAATACTTGTGCAATAGTCCGGGCGTTTCTAAATCTAAACTCGCAGTAGATGAGCAGTATCTTGTCAATTGACCGATACCTGCAATACAACGTCGCTAAGACAGACAGAACTAATAATAATAATAATAATAATAATAATAATAATAATAATAATAATAATAATAATAATAATAATAGTAATAATAATAATATAAAATGTGATAAATCGTAGTCTTTTGCTTAAGTAGAAAACACGAGATGTTTTTTATTTGTCCTCGGTTTTCATTAACAATCAATTGGTGAAGTTTCTGTTTTCCTTTCATGAAATGCTTCTCGGTTTGCAGTCGCAATATCAATATGCAGCAAGATGCTTCAAAAACATTCGTCAGATTGTTGGGGAAGATCAAGGAGCATGTGATTTAATTAAACATGGGAAGGTGATCAAATGCAAAGAAATGCTCGATGATATAGTAGCAGTTTGTGCTAAACCTTCAGTATCTGCAATCTTTCGACTTATAACCGATGTTATGATGACAAACGCACGGACTCTTTGCATCTTACCTGGATCACAAGTCATTGGTAAGCGAGGGTTGTCTAAAAAACAGTGAGCTAATGTTTAGTTTTTTTTTTATTTATAGAGGCACTTGGAAGTAAATGTTTTACTAATACTATTCCTGTAAAAACTATTCATTGTTTATCTAAATATGGTAATTCAAGTTCACCCGAGATACACAGTCGGGATGCACTTTGCAAGTAAGTTCAGATATTTCATATGGAGGCAAGAGTTAATTGATTGCCCTTTGCGAGTGGATTAAACTTAAAAAAAATCTCTCTTTCTGGATCAATTACAATCTAGTGTCCGATTCAATTATAAAAATGGGGGCAAATAACTGCCGGGCGGATTTAAACTTGACCCTATAAGCTATTTGAAATGTGGGGGGGGGGCCTTTATAAGTTGAGATATTATGTCAGTACCAAATCTGATTTGGGAGGGGAGGTGGTCCTAACCTCCACCTTGTGTAGCTTATAGGTAAATCCTGCACTGGCGAATAATCTAATGGAAGGATTTTTAATCTTCTTTGTAACTATTCATGTTTTGAATCGACTAGTCCTTGGTTATCTTCAAAATTAAAATACAAATCTTGTCCTCTGAAACCAAGAAAGATTAAAAAACACAACAAAGGTTGCTATAACACGTTTTAATTGTCAAGCTATTATCTTTGGAGAGATACTCATATATTCAGGATCTCTCTGAAGATGAGAGCTTGGTTATCGAAATGCATTATAGCGACCTTTGTTGTGTTTTTTAATCTTTCTTGGTTTCAGAGGACAAGATTTGTATTTCAACCATTCTTACGTAAACTGGTTTGGTATTTTAGACATGGTGAAGAGGTGATGCTGTGTGCTGAATTGTCTTTGGATGAAAAATGTGCTAAAACAGTTACTAAACCAATGAAGATGATTAAGGTTGCTGCAGCAGTAGAATGTCCAAACAATTTGTACTTTCAAGAGAAAGGTTCCAATGAGCTAATGCGAAAGGTGTAATTTTTTAATAAAAAAATTCTAGTTTACTGATTTTAGTAGTTTTTTTCCTATAACATCACTCCCGGATGAAGGGTAAGTCAGAAACAATGGGTCAATGCTAAACTGGAGACACTAGACACTAGAGACCTGCACGAGTAAGTAAAAATGCAATCTAAATATTACCAACATATTCAGAAATTAGGAACTTCAAAGTAGTGGCGGACTAAGAGCGGGGCGGCCACGGGCCTCCGGTCTTGGGAGGCCCCCAAATGCCTCCGCGTTCCCCTGATCAAATCCTAAATAACCCTGTTAGCCACTTTAATGCTCAACCTGACGTCAATCTAGAGACGGAATTTGAAGTCAAGTTAAGGCGGGGGTCTGGTAAATCGCCAAGTACGATTTGGCTCTCGGATTTAAATGCCCTGTTGAGGGTGGTTAGGAGAACAGAGACGGAAGGGGTTTCGAAAGGGAATTAAGTAAGAAATTCGGTTTACGACGTTCGAATTCGCAATCTTTCATATCGTCACTTTACCGATATATGATACTGTGCAACTCGATCCATCTGGATACCTTAAGGGCGGCGTAAGGGTTTTCACTTTCGAAAAATCGAATTTTTTTTGTTTGTCTTATCTTATTGTTTAACATTTCAAGAATATGTCCTTAAAATTTTAAGCTGATATAAGCAATATTCTTGAAGTTATTGTCTTATTAATCTCCTGGCCTTTAACGCTATAACTCTTAACAGCTGCGGGCGGTCGGGATAGCAGTGCAGCTATAGAATATAGTTTAGTCATTGCTATACTATACACTACAAGAAGAAGCGAGCGTCAATTTGTCGTTAGACGTTCGACCGTGTGTGTACTCAAAATGCCAACGAAAGTTTCAACCACCCGATTTGATGATGATTTGGAGAATTGCACCGAAAAAATTATCTGGCAGCAGACAAATTGTTGAATTTGCATCTTATGTAGCTGCATGCATTTTCAATGAAGGTGCTGGTGCTTTCCTAACTTTTCTGTCTGACATGAACGTCAGTGTCGGCCCAAGCGCTCATGATTATGCGACATTCGCGGACAGCAATCGCATTGACAGGGCTGAAATTCAAGCTGAGCAGCAGAGCAAAGAAGCCAGAATAAAACAAAGACTTGCGAGAAAAGAGGCTGAAGACATCGACAATGCCGCAGGAAGTCTGTTGTATGGAGCTGGAATCGATGATACTGTGTAAGTTGGAAAAAAAAATTTTTTTTCTTCACTTTTTTGGTTCATAAACTTTAGACGCGTTTTTCTCAAAACTACCTTTTCAAAGTCCGTGTTCACTGTCATTTAAAAACTACTTGACCGATTCATTTCAAACTTTGTACATATTTTTGACATATAAAATACCGCCCCCCAACGTTTAGTTAAATTTTTTTTTTTACATTAAGGGTGTTTCCCACCCACAAAATTGCGGAATTTTTCGTAGAAAATAACAGTTCACACTTTTGATGGCCGCCAAAAATTGTTAAATGAAAAAAAAAATTATCAGAGAACGTTGGGGGGAAGATTTGATTATAATTTAACTAATTTTTATGGTTTTTTATTTTCAGATAATTTCCGGACGAGTTATGGTGAACACCGCAAATTGATTTTTTCCCAAGACGTTCTGGGGGAAGCTCTGTTACCGGCTTATCACTCAATAATTCTGCATGAAAAAATTACACAACATTGTCAAAAGTATTCTCAACAATGTACAAAAGGTTCAAATGAAATTGCTCAATCCATATTTGAGAAAAAAAATCGCAAAAAAGTGTTTTTTTTTACGCTGAAACCCTTACCCCGCCCTTAAGGAAATGTGCATGTTGCTGATAGCAGTTGGTTTAGTATTCATATTTGTTTGCAACATAGAATTTCAAATTTAATATAGAAACGGCATTCAGTACAACAAAAGTGAAGCTAACATAAAAAGCGAGACCATCAAAACATTCCGACTGGCGTAACTGGTAAAGGTACAAAAATTCAATTCATTATGTATATTTTATTAAATTGATTTTTTTACAAAATTTTAACATATTTACAAAACGTATAATTAAAATTACATGAAAAATGTTTTTACTGATTTTTGAACAAAATTAATTTGGTTAGTGAACTTCTAATTCGCTTTATATTTTGTTTGTCAAAGTCATTTTTTAAATCATGTTGAATTCGCAAATTAAAAAAACGTTTTAAGATGTGTTTTATTAGCAGATTGGCATGTCCGTCTATTATTTCATCTTCTAAAAAATGATCACCAAAATTGTTGTAAATAGTTTGAGGTAAACCAGAAATTGTTTTTGAAATACAGTGGGTAATTATGTAGAAACTTTTTTTTAAGTATAGGCTGGTAGATTTAATTGTTCTGAAACATTTTTCTGCAACTAAACAAATTTCTATAACAAAAGGTGAAGCTTTTGTTAAGGATGCATTAGCGTGAAATTTTTTTCTTTCTTGTAAATGAGAATGAGAAAAAAATGATCTGCTTTCAATTACATCTAAACATTTAATACAAGTTAAACATTTCTTAATTTGTTTAACAATGAACCCTGCTATGTAAATTACTACTTGCTGGACATAATCAGTCATCAACCAAGGTGACACGTCCAAGAAATTTTGAGGTTCTAGGTCCTCACCTGTTGTTTTCATATCTAAAATATCGTCTGTTTTGGTAATATTCCCACTATTACAAAATAAAATTTACATCGAATCAAAATTTACTACATTTCCTGTAACAGGTGCAGATATTTGAGACTTAATTATTAATCTTTTAAAAGCGGCTTCAAATTGTCTTGGTGTAGGGTTATTGTTGAAGCCACCTCTACTCCTAACTGAACCAAAAAACAATTCCAAATGATCTTGCGATAATTTGTAGGTGAGTAGATACTTAAGAAGTTGTTTTTCTTCGATATAAATTTTGTATATTTCTTTTAAACTTGAGATATTTATTAAAAAGCCTAAAAAACCAGTTTTTAAATTTGTGTTGATTATTGGTACATCATCACAAGTAATGTTTAAAATATAATGAGTCATTTCATCAAAAAACAAAGAGAAATCAATTTTTGAAGCATTAGAAAAAGGTCTTTTAAAACTATATTTTGCAAATCTACTTCGACTGTTAAAAATATCAAATAGATCATTAAAGGCTAGCACAAATTTTGCGGTATTTTCACATCCAATGAAGTCTGAATTCTGCAAATCTCTTGCCAAAAACATCAGTGCATCTGCAACACTCTTACTTAAAAGTTGTGTTGCAAGTTTTACTTTCATTTTATCTTCAGTATATTGAACATGTCGATTTCTTAGTTTGGTTGCCGCGTGTAATCCAGAACTTTTTTGGAGATTATTTAATTTTTCAATGAATTTCCAGTCAATTAAAATTCCATCTTCATCTTTCAGTACTCGTTGACAACGAAAGCAGTTCCTCACTAATTTTATCATGTGACATGCGTCAAGTAATATAAAAACTTTCTCTTCTGTCACAGGGTGTTTAAAATATGTAATTAAATTTTTAGGATCGGTAAAATTTGCTCCAAGATGCTTAGACATTGTGAAATGAACAGGTGCTCCATCAAATGTCAAAGACGAAATAATTATACCCGTATCATTGACAATTTCCAAAGTTCTCATAATGACGTTCGCTCTTTCTTCCCCAGTTAAACCATTGATCAAAAAGTATCCTACGGGAAGTTTCCAATTTTCATTCAGGCAAACTACCATTAAAACCAATGCATCTTTTGCCGTTGGTATAGTGTCTGATTTCAATTTAGAGCCAATATCGATGTAACCTGTAAAGCGAGTGCCTGTCCATTCAACTTTCGATCGGATTGACATTTCGTCTACGACTAAATTACAAATCGGAAGTTTTCCCTTCTCCTTCATTTGAATTGCTTTGGTTGTCAAAGCCTTTAAAGCTTCGGAACTATATCCTGGTGCACCATTAACTGTTTGTAACCATTTTCCTATAGTTCTTGGATGAGGTAAAGAATCATTGAAAACCTTCCTTACAAAACTATAAGCTTTTGGCGAGTAAAAACAGAGAGTCAAAGCAAAACACCTTAGTTCCGGCGAATATTTAACTTTTGTTTTTTTAATAAAACGATTGAAAATTGCAATAGCACTTGCAGGAACCGATGATTCAACAATTGCAGCAGAATTATCATTCAAAAAAGATTTATTTTTAAGAAGCTGAACCAATGATTTTAAATTAGTAACTCTTTGGTGGAGACGCCGATTTTTCTGTTGCAAATGTCTTATTTTTCTTTTTTGGTTTTGAATTGTAGACCTTAAAATTCGGAATTTTGCTGTTTTAGTTTTAGTCGGTGATGAAAAATCCCCACTACTGAAATCACCAGCATATCTGATTTTCCTTAAAAAAATGAACTTGGATAGTTTCTAATTATGTCTTTATTTTGCATTAACATGCTTTTGTTTTGGTTTTGATTGCCTCAAAACCACTTCAGTCTCCGATGCTGTAGCTGTTACTGAAGACGTCTTTAGACCTAGTTTAAATTAAAAAAATGTTTTTTAGCAAAATGAGTAGTAATTACTTTAAAAGCCATTTTAAATTAACCAATATAGTGTACCAAATTTTGTATATTCTGAAGCTTACATTTTTGTAGAAAGTTCCATATCCGGACCAGTTTTTCTAAATCTACAATTAAAAAAATTACGTAGATAGCTAAATCTGAAAATATGATTTAATTACTTTTTACTAGGAGGAGATCCTGTTGAAGATGTACCCGTAAAACTACTGCTTTCATGAATATTATGCTCTTCATATATCTCCTTAAAGGAACTATAAAACATAGACATAATAAAAAAAAATAGTTATAATTTACTAATTTTACCCAGTAAAACTTAATGTGTCACTAGAAGAGTCAGAACATATTTTTGTTTGCGGATTATCTCTTTCGGGTGTTTTCAAATTTACGCTCTCTTTATCTTGAGACATGGAAGGTCTAAAAAAGTTTATGGAGTCATAGGGATTGCCGACAAAAGTGAAAATGCAAGACTAAGGAATAACGGTATTTTTTGAATTCTCAACCTACTTGTGGTATCAAAAATTAAAATTTTACAATTTGCAAATTAAAATTATTAATATTAGTCTAGTTTTCACTTCTACCGGCGCTCCGGACAAAACTACGTACATTTTTATATGGTTTATTTATTAATCAAAATATATGGTGGGCTGTGCAAGTCAGTACAAAAAAATATAAATACAACTTAATTAAAATAATATCTAAATAAAAAAATCGATCACACATTCTTAATTCTATTACTTTTAGAATTTTAGCAATTGGTATCGCGGCATAGTCATAAGATTTTTTCATTTGAAAACTAAGTACAAATTTATGTAATACTAATATAGATGTATTTCATAAAAAAACTTACAAAATATCTTTACTGAAAACTTTTGGAACCACTCCTTTTTTCAAAACTCTTCTACCACTTGGTTTATCTTCAATATCTTCAGGATGAAAATGCTCTGAACAAACTTCACTTTTGTCAGAAATGTATTTATTACCAAGTCCTAAGATTGAGAACCACTCATTTCTTAAATTTTGATCTTTTGGAAGCCTATTCAAAAATTTTAACGAAGAGCAGTAGTATATTCTACGCCTATGACTTGCTGTTAAGGTTACTTACCGAAGAAAAGTTATTTTGTCGCTTTGAGCGATATTTTCACCAACTATTTGCCTTTTACGACACACAATGCACTGTCTCACCATTCTGTCTTCAAATTAATAACTAATAAACCAAAACTTCATCAAACTTTTAAAGTAAACAAAGACTAAACTGATGAACGACGTTGCCAAACTTGGTTGCTTACTACAAAATCTAGAGATTATCTAAACATTTTAACCATAATTTTAAGTATTTACACTTCAATTTATGATGACTTTCAAATTGCATAACTCAATTAATCTTCTGAAAAATGTGTCGCACAAAAATAAACAAAAGCATACACTCGATTCTAAAAAGTACAAAGCTTTATAAAAGGCAGGACAAAAGAGTCTATATAATTGGCATCACGGGTTACAAATCATATTTGTAAACATTCCGACTCTCATGCTGTCTCAAGTTTATGTTAGCTTCACTTGTGTTAAATTGAATGCCGCTTCTATATTAAATTTGAAATTCTATGGTTTGCAAACTTCCAAGTGAAGATTTTGACCTGTTTCTTAAATTAGTATTTTTTTTGTAGCGCTTTGATAAACAATTAAAACAGAATTAACAAATAAATTTTGAAAATTTTAACTTTTTTTTGATATTTGGATTGTTGAAATTTTAACAAAAAAAAACGAAAGTTTCCCGAAAACTATTTTCTTCGGAAATTTTTGATTTATTTATCGAAATGTGACTTTTTCCCAATTCGACTTCAGGGACGTGCGTGCATGATGTAACTCATAAATATCGATTTTATCTCAAAATTTCGTTTTTATTTTAAATTTTGTATTTAAGCATTTAACTTTTATTTTTCTATTCTTAATTTTCCTAAAAGGATTTTTTCCTGTATTTGTGAAAGTGAGTCTTAATTGCCCAATTTGTTTTTTTCTATATGGACCTTTTTTTTTAAATTCCGAGAAGATTCTTTGAACATTCTCGATTTTGTATCTACTAATTTCAATTTTATACAAATTTTGAATTATTTTAACAAAATCGCAAGTTTAAATTCGAAATTTTGCCCGTGAAGAATTGTAGACTTTTTTCAGAACTCATAATTCTAATTGTGTTATTCCAGAGTTTCAAAACATTAACATTAACTTAACATTTTTTAAAATTGAAAACTATTGAAATCTGCAGTTTCAAGTGTTTACTTGAAATTACTATTTTTTTCTTAATTGTAGGCATGAGAATTGAAATTTCGTTATTTAAGTCGAAATTTCAGTAAACAACTTTTATATGTTAATACCTAATCGACTATTCAACTTTAAGACCAAAATTTTGTGAAAGAAGTGAAAATTTCGAGTTTAAAATTACAAATTAAAATTTCAAAAAGATAGTCAAAATTTCTCAAAAAAATTCAGAATTTTGTTTAGAACCTTTTAAAATTTAAAAAAAAATAGAAACTATTCTTTAATTTCGACTTCAGAAACAAAATGTGGAGAATAAAGTCAAGTTCAGCCTAAAATCGAAATTCCAAGAAACAAGTTCAAAATGTTGAGATTGTCGAGAGTGTGAGAAAAATTGAAATACAAAAATTGTCCCCTGAAACCAAGAAAGATTAAAAAACACAACAAAGGTTGCTCTAACGCGTTTCCACAGCCAATCTACCATCTTCAGTATCTCTCTGAAAATGATAGATTGGCTGCCGAAACGCGTTAGAGCAACCTTTGTTGTGTTTCTTTAATCTTTCTTGGTTTCAGTCAGTATCTCTCTGAAGATGATAGCTTGGCTGCCAAAACGCCTTAGAGTAACCTTTGTTGTATTTTTAATCTTTCTTGGTTTCAGGGGACAATTTATATATTTCAATTTTTGAAGATAACCAAGGACCAGTCTGTTCCACTAAAGTTGAGAAAAATTGTAAACTTCGACTAAAATGTCAAAATTTTATGTTACTTTAAGAGTCTGTTAAAATTTAGACTTTTAAAAACAAAATTTCGAGAAATGGGTGAAAATGTTTAACTTAAAAAAGGACATATTTAAATAAATTCTGAAAAAAAATCAGAAAATTTAAATTGGAAATTTCAAATTATTTTCTTAAATCTTAGACTTTAAAATAGAATTCCTAGAAAAAAAGTCGAAATTACAAGATTTCTGAAATTTCCATTTTACAAATGTCAATTTTTATTCATTTTTATTTATTTATTTTCTTAAGTTCGAATTTAGAATTCATATTTTCTTAAACTCGAATTTAGGTTCCGGAATTTGAGAAGTCAAAATTCTGGAAAAAACCTTGAACAAAATTATGCCAGAAATTTAAAAATTTTTCACGGAATTTTGAAATTAAAAAAAACGTTGCATGAATTTTTTCCAAATAATTTTTTTTTGACTTTTATCTGAAATGTTAGTTTGCTTTTAAATTTAAAAAATAAGTTTTTTTTGTTATTTTCATTTTGACTGGAAAGCAAAAGCTAAAAATTTAATTTTTCTTTCTAGAATTGCAATTCCAAATAAAAAAAACAATTTCAGATCTAAATTGGAAATTTTGAAAAAATAGTCAAAATTTAAAAAAAAATTCTAACTGTTCTCTTTGAATTATGATACAAAGAACAATTTTATATTTGAACTGAAATTTTTAAAAAATAACAAATTTTTAAAAAATGAGATTTATGTAAGGAAGTGCTCGAGTTCCCATTAGTCACAAAACTTTGATTTTAAATTGAAATATTCGATATTCTTGTGGAGGTTTTCCTTAAAATTTCAAAATCTCTGGGAAACTTCGAATAGTTTAAACTTTAAATTCAAAATGTCGAGAGAAAAGCTTGAAATTGGGCTACCGAATTGCAAACTAATAAAAAAAATTCTTTTACACGTATACCTTCTTTCAGTTCTCTAAGCAGGTAAAGTACATAGTTAGAAATAGGTGACCTAAAAATGCTTCCTTTTACCCTTTTGTTTCCTGTTAATTCCTTTAAAATTAACATAAACTTTTGTACAAAGATACGGAAGCACAGTCTTTTCTCGAAATTGCGAATTTTCTCTGAAAATTCTTCTTTGTTGGCACTTCGGTTTTACTCTCAAAATTCCAACTTTTTTCGAAAAATTTTACTTTGGGACAACTTTTTTCTAAATTTCCACAAAATGTTTGCCTTTTATTTTTAATTTGTGAGTTTTGGAATGTTACCATTTTTTTTTTCGGTTTTCTAATAAGTTCGACTTTTTTTCTAATAATTCGAATTTTCGAAAATGTTGACCTTGTCGGAATTATTCGTTTGTACACCTTTTCAAAATATCGAAATTGTCATAAAAAAGCAAAATTTTTTAAAGGAAGTCGAGATCTACAGCAAAATAAAAATTTGATGAAAAAGTTGAAATTTTAACAAATTTAGGAAATTCCAAAAATAGCACTGTTTTAGAAAAAGGGAAAATTTTGAAATGGTTACAATTTTCTAATTAAGTCAAAAAATTTTTTTAATGAGAATTTGAAATAAGTGGAAATTTTTAAATGTTCAAGTCGAAATCATTGAAAAAATAGAAATTAAAAATGTCAAATTCTTCAATAAAAACTAGAGATTTTGAAAAAAAGTGGAAAATATGCATCAAAAAATAGCAATTCTCAAGAAAAGTCGAAATATTTAGTGAGTGGTCAAAATTTTCAACAGTCCAAAGTTTCTAGATGTCGAAATTGTGAAAAAAGTTGAGATTTTCAAAAAAAAAGTAGATTATTAAAAAACTCTCGAAATTTTGAAAAAAGCCAAAATTTTCGACGAATTCAAAATTTTCAGAGCTGAAATTTTTATTTTCCCACGCATTTTCTCCTATCGTCAAGATAAGGACTAAATATCTGCATCTAAATACCTATTAATTAATTATGTGAAAAACAATTTCGTTCTTTGCAGATATAATTGGTCGATTTTCGATTACAAGTAATGCTAGCAGAATATAACATTTCCAATTTAAATGACATAACATCAATTTTTCTTTTTTTTTTGCTTAAATCTTTCATAGCATTTATTTACCTAAACAATTTATATTTTTTCAAAGAGTAATATAAAAATGTTAATTAGGAGAGAATGAAATTCTTCTAAATATATCAAAACAAAAACCACTAAATATTCAGTAAATGATTGTAAGCTACAAATACTAAACAATTCATTTTACTCTCAAACTCTGGTAGAACAAATGTTTTAATGTTGTTTATTATTATTATGATATATCTGCCGTGCTTAGATAAAGAAATATGAGCTGTGGAAGCCGAAGATACTTCGTTCGTTGATAACATATTGGGGAAGGGGCAAAAATTTCTCTGCTCTGCATCACGTCCGTCTCCGTACCCTGCCTCATCTGAGTGAGGGCAACCGAAATCTAAGCGCAATTTTTATGCCAAACACCGCTCTCCCATTTTACAAATGGTACCTTTATTTTTTAAAATTTTGTTTTTAAATTTCAGGAACTTATAAAGCGAGGATGTCGAATTCGCGCTTTAGAAGTACTTTTTTCAAATTCCGTTTAGTTTCCGAGATATTCGCTTCTGAAAACAGGCAAAAAAGGAGACAAATTGTACGCCCATTTGTGGGAATACTAAGACAAAAATCAAAAATCTGCTTCCAAAGCCCGAATTCTCCAACATTTCTAAACATTATCACTAAATTTCATTTAATTCTAAGCGATAGTATTGGCGTAGTTTGTAAAATGGCAAGCGAAGAATTTCGACGTTTTAAGAGTACCAGACCGCCGCCTTAACACAAAGAATTGGACAATAGTTAAGTTGGTAGTTAATTTTGATACAACTTAAGTAAAAGTCGTCATATGCAAGTTACTGTCGTTAAGTTAACCAAAAGTTTTTGCTACAAATTCACTATGAGTCTTGTAGTTAACTTGACTACAAATTACGACTGCATATTGTCTTTAACTTAGATGCAAATATTACTTAATTACGACTTAACATAAACTTGATGTTAAGTTTGATGCAACTACTGATGTCTAAGATCTTGTAGTAAAAGCCTGGCTATCAGGGAAGACTTTAAAAATGTGCTTAGTACCTAAATAACTTCATCAAGATCAAAACACTATAGCCATCTAGACTTTTTACGCGGTACCAATATTCTTTTAACTTTGCTGAACGCGTCCAATACACTTGGGGAATTCCCGTCTTTGTAACGGGTACTTCCCTAGGAATCCCTGTGTATGTAATTCGCTGGTTTCTTCTTATGGACTGTATAATTTATGATGAATAAATAATTGACACTTTCTTTCTAATCGTGAATTATTTTATTATTTTTGTTGTTATGACAACAATACAATATCGAACAACCTATCTTTATTTGAGAAGGTGGTTCATCGCCATCTATCCTTATTTCCGCATCCTACTAGCGATGTTTGAAGGCATAAAGGGGATGCTCTTTGCGAGTCAGTTGAAGTCTAAAAAGATAGAGCAACCTTCGTTGCGTTTTTTAAGCTTTCTTGGTTTCAGGGAACAAGATTCCAATTTCAATTTCAAGGACCAGTCCGTTCCACAAAAAAAAAATATAATTTCGATAAAGTCTGCCCATGATTCCATGGATAGTCGTCTTTGTAATGAAAATTGTTTTCTCAATACACCCATTTTATCAATCTTTGGTAGCCACTCAAAACATTTCACAGAGAAGCGAAAACAATCAAAATTATTTTTAAAATTCTGTATCCATTAATCTAAAATTATGGTTAACAAATTGACGCTGAAGTTTTTATTATGTGACCACATTTTTTATTTTTATCTCTATCAGTATAAAGCGAGTATATTGACAATTATTCTTGGTTATAAATAATGGCTTGAATGTTTTTGTCTTGCTGTTCAAGGTTTTGTTAATTTTACCACAGATTTGGTAATGCTTTGGTTGCAAAATGTTTAAAATATTCTTCCCTTTCTTAGGCGTATTAGTGATAGGTAATTATTTTATTGTATTTATTTATATTTTATATCCTAATTTTAAATTTAGTTATTGAGTTATAAAAGCGTAAATTTGCTTTTTTCGATTCGTTTTATCACCACAAAATTTTGATTCCTTTTCAAAATTTAAAGTTTTTAAAATTTTCGATTTTCGAGTTTTTCGTAAAATTTAAATATAGACTTTTATTTTTGTAAATTTTTTTCTTTTTTTTTCGTTTGAAAAGGTCGCCTTTCTCTAAAAATTTCAACTTGTTCTACAAATCTCGATCTTTTTTGATTGACCTGAGTCCAATATTTTGAATTTTTTTTTTGAAAATTTCGACCCTATCAACATCTTTTAACTACGATTTTATTAAAAAATCTGCGCTTGTCAAAATTCTGGCTTTTTAAAAGTTTTCGATTTTCGAATTTTTTTGAAAATTTTAAATCTGGACTTTTTTGATAATTTCATATTTATTCTTCAAAATTTCTTTTTTTTTTGTTTAAAAAAGTATTTTGTTACAATGTTAAGTTTTTAAAAATTTCGCCCTTCTACTTTTTTTAAAAATCTCGATCTTTTTTAATTTCAACCTTACTTCAGTTCCTCAAATTTTTCAAATATTTTTGAAAGTTTTGATTTTATCAAAATTAAGACTTTTTTGACTTCCTTTTTTTTTAATTGGGAAGTATTTTGCAAAGGTCAGACTATTTTCAAATTACAATTTTATCTCAAAATTTGAGCTTCTTGTCAACATTTGGATTTTATAGAATTTTCCGTTTCGAATTTTCATAAAAATTTTCAATCTGGACCTTTTCTGATAATCTCACATTTTTTTTTTCAAAATTTTCTCTGTTTGTTTGAAGAGGTTGGGTTCCACGACTGACTTTTACGTGAGACTTCAAGCCCATATGGGTCTGATATTCTTAAGCTCACGTAACCTTGAGCTCATATGACCTTAAGTTCGTGTGATCTTGAGCTCACGTGACCTTGAGATTTTGTGACCTTAGGCTCACTTGACCTTGAGATAGTCTTGAACCCAAGTGACCTTAAGTTTTCGTGACCTTAAACTCACGTAACCTTGAGCTCATATGACCTTAAGCTCGTGTGATCTTGAGCTCACGTGACCTTGAGATTTTGTGACCTTAAGCTCACTTGACCTTGAGATAGTCTTGAACCCAAATGACCCCAAGCTTACGTGACCTTAAACTCACGTAACCTTGACCTCATATGACCTTAAACTCACGTAACATTGAGCTCATATGACCTTAAGCTCGTGTGATCTTAAGCTCACGTGACCTTGAAATTTTGTGGCCTTAAGCTCACTTGACCTTGAGATAGTCTTGAACTGAAATGACCCCAAGCTTACGTGACCTTAAACTCACGTAACCTTGAGCTCATATGACCTTAAGCTCGTGTGATCTTGAGCTCACGTTACCTTGAGATGTTGTGACCTTAAGCTCACTTGACCTTGAGATAGTCTTGAACCCAAATGACCCCAAGCTTACGTGACCTTAAACTCACGTAACCTTGAGCTCATATGACCTTAAGCTCGTGTGATCTTGAGCTCACGTGACCTTGAGATTTTGTGACCTTCAGCTCACTTGACCTTGAGATAGTCTTGAACCCAAATGACCCCAAGCTTACGTGACCTTAAACGCACGTAACCTTGAGCTCATATGACCTTAAACTCGTGTAATCTTGAGCTCACGTGACCTTGAAATTTTGTGACCTTAAGCTCACTTGACCTTGAGATAGTCTTGAACTGAAATGACCCCAAGCTTACGTGACCTTAAACTCACGTAACCTTGAGCTCATATGACCTTAGGCTCGTGTGATCTTGAGCTCACGTAACCTTGAGATTTTGTGACCTTAAGCTCACTTGACCTTGAGATAGTCTTGAACCCAAGTGACCCTAAGCTTACGTGACCTTAAACTCACGTAACCTTGAGCTAACCTGGCTTTAGACCTACGTGATTTCAAGCCCACATGAGCCTTATATCCTTAAGCTCACGTAAGCTTGAGCTCGTGTGATCTTGAGCTCACGTAACCTTAAGTTAATGTGATCTTGGTCTCACGTGACTTTAAGATCGTGCGAACTTAATTTTACGTGACCTTGATACCTTGAGATAGCCTTGAACTCAAGTGACCTTGAACCCAAGCGACCTTGTGTTGACGTGACCTTCAACTTACGTGACCTTGACCTAACGTGGCGACCTTAAGATCCTGTGACCCTAATCTCACGTGATTTCGAGATGGCCTTGAACTCAAATGACCTTAAGTTTACGTGACTTTAAACTTACGTAATCTTGAGCTAACATGGCTTTAGACCTACGTGTCTTCGAACCCACATAAATGTGATATCATTAAGCTCACGTCATTAAGCTCACGTCACAATCACTCGTGTGATCTAGAGCTCACGTGACCTTAAGTTTGTGTGATCTTGGACTCACTTGAACTAGTGTGATCTTGAGCTAACGTGAGCTTGAGCTCGTGTGATTTTGGGCGCACGTGACTTTGAGATCTTATGACCTTAAGCTCACGTTACCTTGGGATAGCCTTGAATCAAGTGACCTTGTGTTTACGCGATCTTGTGTTTACGTGACCTTGTACTTACGTGGCCTTCAGCTAAAGCGACCTTAAAGACACGCTACCTTAATTCTAAATCAAGGTGATCTCGAGCTCACGTGACTTTGTCCTAATGCGACCTTGACCCCACGTGACTTTGAACTCGGATTTCGAATCAGAATTCTAAATTTGTTTTAATTTGATTTTTTTTTCAAAATGTCGACATTTTCTAAAACAAAAGTTGGTGTTTCTTTTTAATTTAGACTTTTTCAATATGACATATGAACGCTTTTTTTTTAATTTCGACTTTTTCGAGAATTCAGGCCACAAAAAAGACACCTTGTCAAAATTTCTGCTTTTTTTAGATTTTCTAATTAAATTTACTTTTTCTTGTAAATTTAGACTTTTTTTGAATTAGAAATTTTCCCAAAATTTATGACAACAATCTCTATTTAAATTAGGGGCTTTTTTGAAATGTCTGCTCCTTTTTAAGAATAATTACGAAAGTGTCAATGTTTATTATAATTTTCACTTTTTTTTTTAAATTCCAATCCATTTTCATTTTGACTTTTTCTTGGAGTTTTGCCCCTTTTTGAAAGTTACGCCTTATTTTTAAAATTTTGCAATAATATTAAATTCCAATTGTTGCGAAAATGTGAAAGTCAATAAATAAAGTGTATCTAGAATTTTTTAAACTGAAAATTCAAAATATTTGAAGTTTCTTTTTAATTTTGTCAAAATCCAAATTAAAAACAAACTTTAAATATTTCGACTTTTTTTTCAGAACTTCGTCTTTTGCTCGAAATGTTCACCTTTTTGACAAACCCGCTTATTCTGACATTTTTATTTTGCTTTAAAATTTCGCCTCTGGAAAATTTGACAATACAATACAATACAATAAAATTTGAACTTTTTGAAAATTTTAATTTTTAATTTCGATCTTTTTGAAAGTATTTCCTGTTTGGGGAAATTTTGTCCTTTTTAGAATTTATGGATCTTAAAATTTCGACTTTTTCGGAATTTCGTCTTTTTTTTTTAATTCGAAGCTTTTTTGAAAATCTTGCTTTTTGTCACGAAATTTCGATCTTTTTTTGTAAATTAGTGGCTTTTTTTGAAATTTCTGCTTTTTTTAAGGATGATTACGAAAATGTCGATGTTTGTTAGTTTTCACTTTTTTTTTTAATTCCAACCAATTTTCATTATTTTGACTTTTTCTTTTTTATATCCTTAAGCTCACGTAAGCTTAAGCTCGTGTGATCTTGAGCTCACGTGAGCTTAAGTTAATGTGATCTTGGACTCACGACCTTGAACTAGGGTGATCTTGAGCTAACGTGAGCTTAAGCTCGTGTGATTTTGGGCGCACGTGACTTTGAGATCTTATGACCTTAAGCTCACGTTACCTTGGGATAGCCTTGAATCAAGTGACCTTGTGTTTACGCGATCTTGTGTTTATGCGACCTTGTACTTACGTGGCCTTCAGCTAAAGCGACCTTGAAGACACGCTACCTTAATTCTAAATCAAGGTGACCTCGAGCTCACGTGACTTTGTCCTAATGCGACCTTGACCCCACGTGACTTTGAACTCGGATTTCGAATCAGAATTTGAAATCTGTTTTAATTTGATTTTTTTAAAAAAATGTCGACATTTTTTAAAACAAAATTTGATGTTTCTTTTTAATTTAGACTTTTCGATATGACATATGAATGCTTTTTTTTTAATTTCGACTTTTTTAAAAATCCAGGCTACAAAAAAGACATCTTGTCAAAATTTCTGCTTTTTTAAGATTTTCTGATTAAATTTACTTTTTCTTGTAAATTTAGACTTTTTTTGAATTAGAAATTTTCCCAAAATTTATGACAATAATCTCTATTTAAATTAGGGGCTTTTTTGAAATGTCTGCTCTTTTTTAAGAATAATTACGAAAGTGTCAATGTTTATTATAATTTTCACTTTTTTTTTAAATTCCAATCAATTTTCATTTGGACTTTTTCTTGGAGTTTTGCCCCTTTTTGAAAGTTACGCCTTATTTTTAAAACTTTGCAATAATATTAAATTCCAATTGTTGCGAAAATGTGAAAGTCAATAAATAAAGTGTATCTAGAATTTTTTAAACTGAAAATTCAAAATATTTGAAGTTTTTTTTAATTTTGTAAAATCCAAATTAAAAACAAACTTTAAATATTTCGACTTTTTTTTCAGAACTTCGTCTTTTGCTCGAAATGTTCACCTTTTTGACAAACCCGCTTATTCTGACATTTTTATTTTGCTTTAAAATTTCGCCTCCGGAAAATTTGACAATACAATACAATACAATAAAATTTGAACTTTTTGAAAATTTTAATTTTTAATTTCGATCTTTTTGAAAGTATTTCCTGTTTGGGGAAATTTTGTCCTTTTTAGAATTTATGGATCTTAAAATTTCGACTTTTTCGGAATTTCGTCTTTTTTTTAATTCGAAGCTTTTTTGAAAATCTTGCTTTTTGTCACGAAATTTCGATCTTTTTTTGTAAATTAGTGGTTTTTTTTTTAAATTTCTGCTTTTTTTAAGGATGATTACGAAAATGTCGATGTTTGTTAGTTTTCACTTTTTTTTTTAATTCCAACCAATTTTCATTATTTTGACTTTTTCTTTTTTATATCCTTAAGCTCACGTAAGCCTAAGCTCGTGTGATCTTGAGCTCACGTGACCTTAAGTTTTTGTGATCTTGGACTCACGACCTTGAACTAGGGTGATCTTGAGCTAACGTGAGCTTAAGCTCGTGTGATTTTGGGCGCACGTGACTTTGAGATCTTATGACCTTAAGCTCACGTTACCTTGGGGTAGCCTTGAATCAAGTGATCTTGTGTTTACACGATCTTGTGTTTACGCGACCTTGTACTTACGTGGCCTTCAGCTAAAGCGACCTTGAAGACACGCTACCTTAATTCTGAATCAAGGTGACCTCGAGCTCACGTGACTTTGTCCTAATGCGACCTTGACCCCACGTGACTTTGAACCCGGATTTCGAATCAGAATTTGAAATTTGTTTAATTTGATTTTTCTTTCAAAATGTCGACATTTTCTAAAACAAAATTTGGCGTTTCTTTTTAATTTTCGATATGACATATGAATGCTTTTTTTTTAATTTCGACTTTTTTGAAAATCCAGGCCACAAAAAAGACACCTTGTCAAAATTTCTGCTTTTTTTAGATTTTCTGATTAAATTTACTTTTTCTTGTACATTTGGGCTTTTTTTGAATTAGAAATTTTCTCAAAATTTATGGCAACAATCTTTATTTAAATTAGGGGCTTTTCTGAAATAGTCTGCTCTTTTTTAAGGTTAATTACGAAAATGTCAATATTTATTATCATTTTTCACTCTTTTTTTAATTCCAACCAATTTTCATTTTGACTTTTTCTTGGAGTTTTGACCCTTTTTGAAAGACTTCCTCTCTTGTCAAAACTCGACAATCTGTGAAAATGTTTACTTCTTTTTAATTCGACTTATACTGGAAGATTCGACTTATTTCTCAAAAATTTATCTTTTGTCGATTTCATAGTAAAAAAAGTAATAATTTGGAGATGTTAAATAGAATAGTTTTTGAAGACTTCGATCTTTTTCTTAAATTTTCTGTTTTCGAAATTATATCTCTTCTTAGATTTGATTTTTTTCCAAAATTATCTTTTTTCAACTTTGTTTAAATTGCAACTTTTTTCTCGAAATTTCGATTCTTTTTAATTTACGTTCCTTTTCCAAATTTCACCATTACCCCAAATATTGACTTTTAATGAATATTTAACTTCTAATTTATTTTCTGGATTTTCTTTTTAATTTAGACTTTTTCGATATGACATATGAACGCTTTTTTTAATTTCGATATTTTCAAAAATTCAGGCCACAAAAAAGATACTTTGTCAAAATTTCTGCTTTTTTTAGATTTTCTAATTAAATTTACTGTTCTCTTTAGAATTGCACCTTGAATTATGAAAACAACGATTTTATATTTAAACTAAAATTTTCGAAAATAGCAACAAATTTAGAAAAAAAATGAGATTTATGTAAGGAAGTTCTCGAGTTCCCATTAGTCACAAAATTTTGATTGTAAATTGAAATATTCGATATTCTTGTCGACGTTTTCCATGAAAATTTCAAAATCTCTAGGAAAATTCGAATAGTTTAAATTTTAAATTCAAAACTTCGAGAGAAAAGCTTGAAATTGGGCTAACGAATTGCAAACTTATAAACAAATCCTTTGGCACGTATTCCTTCTTTCAGTTCTCTAAGCAGATAAAGTACATAGTTAGAAATAGGTGACTTAAAAATGCTTCCTTTTACCCTTTTTGTTTCCTGTTAATTCCTTTAAAATTAACATATACTTTTCTACAAAGATACGGAAGCATAGTCTTTTTTTGAAATTACGAATTTTCTTTTTAAAAATTCAACAAAAAAAACACAACAACAGAGCAACTGTTGTTGTGTTTTTTAAACTTTCTTGTTTTGAAAATAACCAAGGACCAGTCTGTTCCCCCCAAAAAAAGTCTTCAATTTAAGTAAAATGTTTCTATTTTAGTATCTTGCAGTCCGACAGGCAAAGAAGAAGAAGAAGATCTAGGTGGTTTAATTTCTGATATGCACTACATTGAATCTGAATTGAGATATATGCCAGAACTTAGTAAAAAATTTATCGGCATGTTAGCCGGTATGACCAAAATTGCTTGCGCTAATAGCCCAAATCAACCTCCTGATGTAAGTAAAAGTTTTTTTATTTGTATTTTGAATTTAATTTTGAATACATCCTTAAATTTAAGTATTCTTTAGGTAGAAGGTTTTTTATTTTGCAATACCAAAAGATTTTATTTTTTCATTTAACCTACATGAACTGAGTAATCGAATTTTCAGATTAACTTAGAAATTTGGAAATAGAGTCGAACTTTGCGAAAACAGTCAGAAAATTGAATCTAAAATAAAAACCGATCCTTTCGGAAAACTTTAAAAACCATCCACATTTCGAAGATTTCAAAAAATAACGATTTTAAAAAATACCGTCTAAATGTCGAGAAAAAGGTTGAAATCTCTTAAAGAAAAGTGAACATTTTCAAGAGAAATTTAAATTTTGAAAGAGACGAGGAAAAACGAATTTTGGGAAAAAGTTGGAATGTTTAGAAATTCGTGTTTAAAATAAAATTCTAACCTTTCGAAAAATCTCAAAAAGTGTTGAAAATTCAAAAAAATTATATTTTTAAAGGTGGAATTTTGTGAAAAAAAGATGTTATTTTCAAAAAAAAGTTGGACCTTTTAGAAAAATTTTTCACTGTTAACGGAAATTTTCAGAAGCATAAAACATCCCTATTTCTAGTACGAGTCAAAATTTCCAGAATAAGACAACTTTTGAGAAACATGAAATTTTCGGAAACTTAAATTTGAAAAAAAATTAGAAAAAAGCGAATATTAAAAAAATGAAAATTCAATTTTAAGAGAAAAATGTTGAATAAAGTCGTAATTTCCAAAGCGACCAATTTTTTTGAAAAAACCCTATTTTGGGAAAGGATTTTTTTCGAAAACCGAAATTGAATAAAAACCCAACCTTTTAGAAGAACTCGAAATTTCTAAATATGCCAAAATATTTCCAAAGACCAAATGTTGTGAAAAAATTTGCAATTTCCAAAAACGCTTTTCTCGAAATGTTTACTTTTTTATTCTAATTTTGACATAATATTTAAATTTCAATAAAGAAATTGAATGTACAGGAAATCTTTTTTTCGAAATTACCCAAAAATTTCGCAACATTTTTAATTTTCGATAATATGCCGACCTAATTTAGAGAAAACAGACCTATTTCGAGAAAACTGAAATTTAAAGGAAAAGCCAATTTCGAGGAAAAAGTCCAGAAAGTTCCAGAAACTAAAACATGGCATTTTGAAATTAAAGTCAATATTTCGAAAATGAGGCGAAATGTGAAGATGAAATTTCTAGTCAAATTTAAAAAAGTCAAAATTTAAAGAAATACAAATATTCAGAAAAGTGGCCTAATTTTGATAGAAAAAATGATTTCCGAAAGAAGAGCCCAAAAAGTGGAATTTTGAGAATAAAGTCGAAATTTCTGAAAAGACGAAATTAAACTAATTTTAAGAGAAATTCAAAATTTTTATCAAAGTTAAATATCGAATTTTGATATAAAAATATTGGGAAAAAGGCAAATTTTAAGAAACCTGTTAAAAGTTCTGAAAAATCAAATTTCAAATGATCAAAATTTTCAGAAAAACCCGATGTTAATAAAAATAAAGGAATTAAAAAAAACGAAATCTCTGAAAAGCAGTCGACATTTCTAGAAAAACTACCAAATGAAGCATCCAAAATCGAAATTTTCCAGAAAAAATTCAAACTTAAAGAAAAAGTGCAACTTTGAGAATAGGCGTCCATTTGTGGAAAAAACGAGTATTGAAAAAAAAGTCAAAATTTTAAGAAAGATACGAATATCCAGGAAAAATATTCAGTTTTCCGGGAACATATAGGATGGGATTTCAGGATAATTTTAAATTTGCGAAAAAAGGCGGATTTTGAGAAAAATATCAAAGCTTCGATTTTTCTAAATTTGTTTTTTTGGAAATTTCGATTTTTTTCCCCTGAAAAACAAAAAAAAGATCGAAATTTTGAGAAAAAAGTCAAAATTTAGTAAACACTCGAAATTCTTCAGAGAGAGCCAAATTTTGTCGAAATTTTGGAAAAAGGACAAATTTTGAGAAAAATGTAATTTCTAGATTTTTCTCTTGAGCGCTTGAATCAGAGGCAGACATGCGCCCTGTTCCGCCCTGCCCTGAGTCAGAAAATGTCCAACATTGAAATAATCGTCGAAATTTTGAAAAACAAGTTGTATTTCCCCATTCCATGGCAAATTTTCTCGAAATTTTTGTCTTTTTACAAAATTTCTAAAAAAAGTCATTATAAAAATTTCCAGATAAATATTGCTATCAAAAAATCGATCAAGTTTTAAGCAAAAGGGTAAATCATGATAAAAAAAATGTCGAAATTTTCAGAAAATCAAAGTTTAAATAAAAGTCGAAGTTTCCGGAAAAAACTAATTTTGAGAAATGATAGAATTTCTAAAAATAAAACCATGAATTTTAAGATAAAAATTCGAAATTTCTAGTTAAGTTGGATTCTGATAAAATAAATCGAATTTTAGGAATAGATTTGAAATTTCCAAAGAAATTTATGAAAAAAGACGAATTTCGTGAAATAAGTCGAAATTTTGAGAAAATATCAATAGCTTAAAGAAGGACGACTTTTGTCAAATGGAAATTTTTTAGAGAAAGTCTCCTCAGTTCAATATACATTTTCGTTAACCACACGACCTGGGGGGGGGGGGCAAGCGCCTTACCCTGTGCAAAGAAATTTATGAAAAAAGACGAATTTCGTGAAATAAGTCGAAATTTCGAGAAAATATCAATAGCTTAAAGAAGGACGACTTTTGTCGAATGGAAATTTTTTAGAAAAAGTCTCCTCAGTTCAATATACATTTCCGTTAACCACACGACCTGGGGGGGGGGGGCAAGCGCCCTACCCTGCTCTATTCTGACACTACGTCTATGTTAAAACTAATTCCACAAAGACGAGGGCCTCGCAAAGATCTACCCGCCCGGAGCCTCGCAATGGCTAAGGCCGCCCCTGATTGTGGTGATCCAAGTTTAGTTTAGTAATAAAGTGGGTATTATTTTCAATTCACGTGTGAATCAATTCGAACCGATAAGCCCGCAACAAAATTATAGATACGCCAATGAAAAAGGTCAAAAATAAGTCACAAAATTTTGAAATATGTGCTGTCAGTTAGGCTCAAGCCTCTCCCCACCCCCACCCCCTTGTGGGGGCGATAATTATAATTGTGTTCAATTCGTAGATTGACTTCACACTCGCTGCAAGGTGCTTTAAGAACAACTTTTACATTAGTGGTGCCAATAAGACAACGTGTCAAAGACTGCAAAGTGCTAGATTTGACAGATGTAAAAATTTATTGGTGGACCTCGTCGATGTTTGTGCCAATAAACAGATCGCCTCCTTATTTCGACATCTGAGTGCTATAATACTTAGGTCTGTAAAAACGTTATGCACACTGCAAGGCGAAGAACTTATAGGTATGTAATTAAGAAGCTAATTGTACAGAAAAATTTTAACCGTCCGATGGGTTTTGGGTTTGGGTTTTTTAAAACTTTCGACTTTCAAAATTTCGACTTTTTTAAATCTCTGTTTTTAAAAGAAATTTTTTATTTTTGGCTTTTAAAAATGTAGATTTTATCATTAAAAATGTTGACACCTTTCGCAAAACCTCGACTTTTGGAAAATTACGACGTTTTTTCTAAATTCCCAATCCGAAAATTTTCCTTTTTTAAAATTTAACCTCTTTTTAAATTTCGAATTTTCCAAAAATTTCTACCTTTTTTGAAAACTTTGATTTTTAATTTCTTTAAAATTTCGACTCTATTCGAAATTTTTGAGTTGTTTCAACCAGGTCTTCGAACCGCTATGTTTTTCGTTCCGGTTTTCGTTCCGGCAAAAAAATTATATCGGTTCAGTATCGGTTTTCGTTCCGACAAAAATATGTAGTGTATATGTATATGAAATAATCCGGCGAATATCTGCTTAACCGTTAAAAATTTCGAAATATTTGTAGGTACAAAAAATCCTCATTTTTCAATTCTGTATCTCGTAGAAAAAAATATACAGAGTGTCCCATTTGAAAAAACGAAGAATAATTGCTTCATATTTTAGCCAATTTGGCATTGAATTTTGGACACCCTGTACAAGTTAGGCTTAAGATATTTATAGCAAAGTAACTAGAGACTCGCTGCAGTAAGCACCTAGCGTAGTTTTGATTTTAGGGCGTTTTTGTATTTTTAATGAATTTTTAAAGAAAATGTTGCAAAATATTTTTTTTCTCTTTATTTATTACTCTGGAACTATTCAACCAAATTCAACAATATCTTAGGAATATGTAAAGTTGTCAGAAAGGAACCTAAAAATGTAAAAAAATACAGGGGGTTCTATTTAAAAAAATTCACCCTCAGCGGCTCACACTTTTTGGAGACACCCTGTACATGTGACCTTATTTTTCTGAAATACATCCTTGTACGCAGTTAAGTGTGAACTAAATTCCTAACTTATTTATTATAGGACCCATGCCCGACGCACTGTTACAAGACCCTGTATACCTTAGAGTTGAAAACTTCTAGAATATACGAACTCTGGCGATTAAAATCGAAAATTTGAGGGACCTTTTCCTTTCATAATTTTGGTTCTCTATCGACGTTTGGACTTTGACTCGCTTTTTCTAATAAAATTGATTTCAGACCGTTTTCTAGAACTGTCGATTAAAAAGATCAAATTAAACAAAATAAAGAAAAATAAAAAAAGACCAAAAATCATTTGAGAAAAAAGTGCGAAAATTTTAAAATAAAAGTGAATATTTTGACAAATCTCGAAATTTTAATAAAAAGTTAAAATTTCAAAAGAAATCAGTCCAAATTATGAAAAAAATTCGTATAAATATAAAAAATCAAAATATTAAAAAATGGTCAAAAAAACTCAAAAAACGATTTTTGAAATAAGTCAACATTTTCAACAAAATTAAAAAACTGAATAAATGGGGGAAGTTTTTAAAATAATCAAAATTGAAAAAATGTTTCAAAAAATATTTTGGACAAAGTTTCAAGTTTTCGAAAAAGTGAAAATTTGGAAAAATGGATTAAAGTTGAAATTTGTAAGACAATTTAAAAAAAAAGTTAAAATTTCGGAAGAAAGTGCGAAAACTTTACAATAAAAGTGACAATTTTGATAAATCTTGGAATTTTCATAAAAAGTTTAATTTTCAAAAAAAATCAGTTCAAATTATGAAAAAAATTCGTATAAGTATAAAAAATCAAAATATTGAAAAATGGTCGAAAAAAAAATCAAAAAACCGATTTTCGAAATAAGTCAACATTTTCAACAAAAACTAAAAAACTGAATAAATGGGGGAAATTTTTAAAATGTTTGAAACTGAAAAATGTTACAAAAAATATTTTGATAACAAGTTTCTAATTTTCGAAAAAGTTAAAATTTGGAACTTTTTG